>VXBB01025225.1:7715-24433 GCA_013399915.1 Illadopsis cleaveri | reverse complement strand
AGCTGTGGAGACCTGCATGGAGATTTTAAGGTGGCTTTGAAACTGCTTTGTGTTTCTCTGCTTCTTTTCATGGTATCATTGGAGGGATGGTCTCCTGTCCCCAACAGCCACATTGGCCATGACCACCAAACCACCAAGATGGACACTTGGCTTAACTCACAGAGCCTTTGTGACACTTGTGACCTCCTCATTGACCCCATAAAAAAGAAATGCTTGGAAAATTAGTGTAAGTATTGCATGTCAGAATAAACTGCTTGCAGCTGCATTTGAAATAAGGGGTGGTGTAAATTTTACTGTACAAAAACAAGAGATAAAAAGTCAGCCTGGGAATCTCAGGTGCCTCACCTGGGCTTCCTGCTGGTGGTGTGTTCTGCTGAAATAACCTCATACTCCCATGTGTCAGTTTGCCCACATGTTTCCTTGTGGACACAGTGCAGTCCCACACTGATATTTCACCTTACAAATGCAGAGAGAATGTGCTGGAAAGAAAGCCAAGCTGAAGGAAACCTGCACCTTGCTTTTTGCATCTGTGCGTGAGTGAACTAACTTTGCTTTAGGCCACTGCATTCCCTGCTCAGCACTTGTCAGGAAGGTGATTTGGAAAACCCTACAGAGTGGATGCTGCTGGAAGCTCAAAGATCTCTAAACATGATCCCTGCTCTGGTGGCTTCCAGGAAAACCACATTTGAGAAATGGATTTGGCTTGTCCCAGCACTGCCCTGCTCCCAGCAGGAAAACAACTTGGGGTGCAGGTTTGTGAAAGAGGAGCAGGATTAGGGCTGCAAGGGGGCAATAGAGTCACCCTGCTCCTACTCCTGCAACATGGAAGTGAGTCTAACTGGACTTGGCTGAGCCACCTGGATGGGTCTTTGGTAAATCAGGGCTTGGAGAAAGCTGTTTCCCTGATGTCTGCTGATTTTTATGGAAGTCAGAGAGTTAAACACCTTCCAGGCTCTGTGTCTAATCTGGTGAGCCTGGTGCAGGCGAGATGCAATCCTACCATTTCTGCAGCTGGACGCTCTCCTGCCACTCTGGGAACGGAAACATTCTCCTCCATCAGCTGCAAAAGGCAAAGAACAGGCTGCAGTCTGACCGTGGAGAGGCTGGGATTCCTCATCCCTGTCCCCATCATCCCCCATCCTCACCTGGGGATGCTGGTGGCAGAAACTGGAGGGTCAGTGCTGAAGAATTTGCCAGGGCTGAGCTAAAAGCCAGCTTTTATCCAAAAAGGGGTTACAAAGCATGGAGACACCAGGTAAAATGTAAGCAAAAGCCCCAAGTGATACACAGACAAAAGCTGCAGGTATTTAAGGCACTTAGGCATTATTAATAGATGGGTGTCTCTGACATGTGCCTTGCAGCAGGTTAAAATAAAATACCAGCACGGTTCCTGCTGGACTTGCAGCTCCTGAAAACAGAGGCAGCCCCAGTGTATAACAGGATCTTCACTGCTCTTCTGGGGCTTGAATAACATTATGGTGACTTTGCATAGATTGTTGCCCTTAATGCAAATAGGGAAATGATTTTCTAATCAGGTAAGATTAGGCTGAAACGTGATAGCTAGAGTTTGGTTTGTTAATGAAATACAAAGAAGTAGCCTGTACCTTTGTAAACTATTCTTAAAAATAATGCAATGTTAAAAAAAAAAAAAATTGGTTTCTTTGGCTACCAGTCATGAGAGAGCCCTGATGCAAATCTTTGTAATGAGTGCATTCCGATGAGCAGTTGAAAAATATATATGTATTTATTTGCATTGATATGTTTATATGGCTTTACATATCAACTTAGTCAGGAAAAATTGAATAAAATGTCTCAGGTCTGGGAAATGAGAAGAGATTATGAAAAGCAGATTTAATATAGCACCGTTTTTTGATGTTTGTGGCACATTTCATCATATTGCCAGAGACACCCAATTACACAGCTTGCAGAGTAATCAGCAAATGGGGAATCCGAAGGAGAATATTAACTCTGGTCTTTTTTTTCCCCTTCCTCCTCCTCCTTCTTTAGCAAATATTATGTTATGCCTTATGGAAATGGATCAAAATGCCACATGTGCAGTTAATACTGAGCTCTGGAGCTCTTTCAAATCTTATTTTTCCCCTCACATTGTATTTTTCTGGAACAAACCTCCTGATAACTTTAGGACATGGTCTTCAAGGCCAAACCACCACCTTAAACTTCCTGCAAGTTTGGGTTTCAGTTTTAGCTGGTGGCTGGCTTTACCTCATCAACCTTGGGTGAGGGAAAAATTGGGTTATTAATTGAAAATAACCACAGACAAGGACATGATCATAGTTCATCCATTTATTTCCCTTTATGAAGGCAGGAATTTACTGAGCAATTTGGTGTCCTTGATGGTCACAGACACTCCTTACCCACATGGTTTTTAATATTCAAAGCAGACTTGTAACTGCAGTGGAAAAGGAGATCTAATGATTAATATTTCCCTTATTGTGGATTAAAAAAACCAGCAATGGCTGCAGTGTAGGACAGTTGTGGCTGGCTGATATTTTGGGTGCATATGATCAAACAGTCTTCAAAGGCACTGATGGAACCGGGTCAAAACTATTAGCACTAAAAGTTTTGCTGGCAAGGTTGTTCCCAGTCTCTGCCCACATCCCCACTGTTCTGGTTCTCTGCCTGGTTTAAGAAAAAGTCACTTTTCTTGAGAATGTCTGGAAAGTTATTATTCATTGTTACAAATGCATTTTTAGTTGCATTTCCTTCCAGATTCTTTCTCCCTTCTATGTATTTTTCTTTATATTATTTCTACAGTTGAGAAAAGAAATTTAAATAATATTAATGGGGGGATGACATTCGGAAATGGAATAATTTGATTTTTTTAAAAACAGCTTCTTTATCAGATGACTTCAGGAAACTATTGATAAAGTCAGATTTTTTTTTTTCCATCTGCTTCACCAGGCATCAAATTGGGTCAATACTCAAGGTGAAAAGCCCATGAAATCACAACCAGCTTCTTGTCCAAGGTGCAGTTTCACCTTTTTGTTCAAATTAATCCTGAAGGAGCAGGAGGTAGAGGAGCAAGTTTGCAGAAGCTTTTCTGCCACATCCTGGAGCACAGCCCCCCATGGCTAGGTGTAGAAAAGGGGACAGGTCTTCCACCAAAAGAACAGAAACATCCTCAAAATCACACAGAAAAACCCCAGTCATTTGAGAATGGTCACATTCATTGTGCACCACTGTCTTTAGAGACGTGCTGTCTGGTCAGGTCTTTCCTATCATCACCTCACCAGGCAGGAATTTTTTCCTGTGTTGTGCAGGAAGGTGACAAGAGGTGCTGCAGCCACTGCTTTGGTGTCTTGTGGCCAGGGGGTAATTTTCACCTGCCACCCCAGCTGGAGATGTTGACCCCAGCAGCAAGAAGGTGCTTTCCAGCACCTTTTTGTGCAGATTTTTCTGCGTGGTCCCAGCCTCAGGTTAATGAATGATTCACAAAATCTGCATTTTTCTTGATTTTCTTTCCTTTTTATTAGTGGAGTATGAAAACAGGCAATAATTTTACAGAAAGCAGGACTGGCACAATTGGTACATAGCATCATGCTGCAGCTTTTCAGAAATGAATATAAACTCTTTTTTTTCTTCTTCTTCTTCTTCTTTTTTTTACCTACCAGAATAAATAAATATGATACACATTTGAGTTCCTCAATAGTGAATTCTAAAGCACAAGGTCTTACACTACAGCTCAATTTTACAGCGATCTGTACAGTATATTACTTTGATTTCCTTTTTGCAATTTAAAAGCCTTTGTTCCTTTGCAAGATGGGTTTGACATACAAACACGGATACACTTTGGAGCTAACTGTACACCTTGGGTCAGAACCTGGGGAAAAAAAGAATAAATTGGTTGCCTGCTGGCATGACAAAATAAACTAAAAAGTTATTTTTCCATCGCACAGACACATCTAAAGTTCTGCCTTATGACATGGCTCCACTCAATTGCCAGAGCAGTTGGAAAGGGCTTTGACCATTCATAGGGCACCAGCTGCACAATTTCAACTTGCTATGGGTTTAATGTGTGTCTTACAGAGATTTTGAAGAGGACTTCCAGCCTGGAACCCAGACTATTAAAATATAATTGCGTTTTTTTGTTAGTATATGGAAAATTGTATAAATTAATGTGGGGGGTTGAGTGTTGCTCCCAGCTGTGGCATTGCTCCGGTGAAACTGGTGCAATAATTCCACTCTGGCATCACAAGCAGCGATGAGGATCTTCACTTGTGCACCTTCAGCTTTTGCACCTCTTCCCCAGGAGCCTGGGAAAGCCAGGGACAGTGTGGATGCTGCTGCTTGAGCACATTTGGGAAGCAAACAGCATCTGCAGAGTCTGTGGAAAACAGGGAACCTGAATCATTGCTGGGCTGTTGTGTAACACGGTGAGAGAGTCTCGGCCGCACAGCAGAGCCGGGGATTTTTTGTTTGTTTGATCTTGCATTGCTGAAATGTTTTGGGGTATTTCTTTTTTTGTTGTTTATTGCACCAACCTCTTCTTATCCTTCCACCACGGATTTGGGCTGAGAGCAGACCAAATAGCAGAGAAATAGCTTTTTTTCAATCAAAAGAAAAAATAAAAAATCAGGAGTTGCATTATGCTGCTCTAGAACAGACCATAAAAAACCAGCAAGGGGCACATAGAAGGCTAAGAAGGGAGGAAAAGAAAAATCAACACAGCTTGTAAAAACCAGCAGGAAAGTTCTGTAATTGACTTTTTTGCAAGCTTAATTGAATTATGTTTCATAGCTACTGTAATTAAACTAATAGAATATGGTGGATTTTAATTTGCATTCCTTTTCTGGAGAGGTTTATTTAATCCTTTACGTATGAACTGTTTAGAAATATCCTGATGTTGCTCAGAATTGTCATGTCAATGGAAGTACCACATGTGGAACACGGGGACAGAAATAATTACAGTTCCCACCTCTGAGTCCACCCACTTTGGTGTTTCTTCAGCAAAAACAAGCATCTCTTTGGCTGGCTGCAGTGGCAACACATACCTAGAGCTCATTAAAATTCTTCACATGGTGAAATATCTAAATGAGGAAAGAGATGTGAAGGGATCTGCTTGCTGATGGTTATTTTCATATTTGGCAGCATTTTTTGTGTTTCCTACACAGCAAATGATGATTTTTCTTGGAGGAAATACAGGGAAAAAACCCAAATCTCTCTTTATTCCCATATTCACCATCAAGGACATTTCCCCTTCTTAGCTAAAAAAATTAAAAAGACGAAAAAAAAGGGAAAAAAATATGTTTCCTTTCAGCCTCCAAACATCATTACTGGATACATTCTCATTTAGCATTTCTCCTGCACGGTTTAAATTTTTTTTTTTTTAAATTAATACTTATTAGACTTCCCTTGCAGGGTAAAAGACATTTGACTGCAAACTTTTGCCCTCAGTATTGTGACTAATTTTCTCCTGGGCCTTGATCCTCCAAGGACCATGTGTAAAACCTTTATAAATTCGCTAAGGAGGGTTTGGAGCTGTAGCTGTTTCACCAAGGAGAGGCAAAGCAAACACAGGAAGGGCAAAACACAGGCAGAGGAAATCTTCAGATCTATAACCTGTTTCCAAACAGGAACTAGGGATACTTTTTCCAGATTTTCCACCACTGTTTCTGAAGGATTGCACAAATTCTTTTCCTGGCCTACGTGCCATGCTGTGCATTTGTTTGGCATTGCTCT
The DNA here is from genome assembly GCA_013399915.1 of Illadopsis cleaveri. Taxonomy (NCBI): domain Eukaryota; kingdom Metazoa; phylum Chordata; class Aves; order Passeriformes; family Timaliidae; genus Illadopsis; species Illadopsis cleaveri. The sequence goes on along the minus strand of VXBB01025225.1, from coordinate 18,733 downwards.
CATACATTAAAAAATCAGCTTGATCATCTACCTCACAGAACACAAAACGTTGCTTCCCTTTTTACATTTAACCTCCCTGGGAGTGAAGCTGTCCTGGGAAGGCCCTGCCCTCGCTCCAGGCTGGCACAGCACCCAGAGGGGATGGAGAACTCTTTTTCTCCCCTGTAATGGTTCAACTGTCTGGTGAGGGAGGATCTCTGTGTTACACTCCAAGCATTTTATGCCTGTGATGGACGAAGCCACGTTATATCCAACTAAAATGTTTGTTAAGAATTGTCAGATCTCTGTCTGGAAGTGAGGAGGGGAACCTCAATCTGTTTTTGATTCTGAGGCTCATTAGTGATTTAATTTTCCTAAACAGCTGGGGCTGGTGGAAGGAAGGGGGATAAACAGACCTCACATCCCAAATCGGGACATTTGCAGAGGGTCTTCCCACCTGGAGAAACACCCAGCTTTGCAAAGTTCAAAGAGGAATGATGCAGAATCAGTCCTTTCAGCCTTCCCAATACATACATAGGATTATATTGAAGGGGGAGTTTCTCCCTATGTTTTTTCATGATTTTCTTTTGGTCAGAAATAGCCCAAGAGGCCTTACAACAATATGCAGGAAGGAGTCAGTTTTTACAGATAATTAATTATTTTATTTTTGCAAGCTGTGAGCCTAAATTCTTGCATTTTTGCATTTCCAAATCAATTTTGGCTTTTCAGGTCAGCTCACTCCCCTCATGGATGTTTAAGGTTGACTGTAAGAAGGTAAACCCCAAACACTGCACAAAATACTTCAGGGGCTCATCTCTATTTAAGTCAATCTCCTGCATTTTTTTCTGTTTATTTTTAAATTTTAGATATTTTCATCCTGATTCAGAGCAGAAGGAATAATCTCCAGGTGGGAATTATTCGGATACCCTGGTCCAGGACCAGCTGCACCTCAGTCAAGTGCTGCTCCTGGCAGAGGCAGATGAGGATGGTGCTGAACAAACACCCCCATGGACTGATGGAGATTTGAGTGTCTCCTGTCCCAGTTTGCTTCCTGAGCTGTGCTGGCCCCAGCCCAATGTTGGTTTTTAATGGTGTGAGAGATGCTTCACTGGGGAAGTTCCTAGCAGCAGCTCCAGGCCTCTGTGAGGAAGGAGATCAGGGATGAGGGGGGTCTGGCTCCAGGGTCAGTGTGAAGGCTGGGAATGTTAAAATGAATTTTTGTGCCAAGGAACAGGGAAGAGTTTCCCTCCTTGGCTCAGTGGGGAAGGTCTTGTCTCCCTCCAGAGGATCATGGCAAATCTAGTGCTGGATCAAGCCCGCTTATCTCCTGTGCTGCCCATCCTCTCCTTGCAGGAACAGGCCAGAAATCCACATGTTCTGACCTTGCTGTGGTATCCATCATGAGCCATGGTAAGGCTGTACCTGCCCTGGAGTGAACTGCTGCTCCTCTTTCCAGCCCCATGAGCACAGAAGTGTTGCCTGTTTCACCTGGGATGATGCAAGAGCGACTGCAGCCCTCTGCTCTCTGCCTCAAACACCCACTGACATGAGCTGCAGTTTCATGGGCATCTTTTATTAATTAAAAAAGAGCTCAAGTGCAGATCTGATCTCACACCCAATTACCTCACTTGTTCACTGGCACCAGGGGACAGCATCAGAAGGGGTGTTAATTAAATTTGCGTTTGCTCTGGTAAAGCAACTTCATGGCCTAGAAGGGTGCAGCAGAGAAGGGTGTAGGGCACAGAAAAAAATATAGGTGAATAGAGTCTTTTGAGGAAGCAGGAGGAAAATTAAAGCTTTGTTTGGTGTCCCTGGTTTGGGTGACAGGCAGCAAAAAATGAAAGCTGAGACTTTCTTTTTGGACAGAGTAAATGTGCTTTGGTGGTTTTAATTTACTCAGACTCCTTTGAAAGTGGCAGCCAAAAATCTGCTTCCTACAAATACATTTGGTTTTGGCAAAGTGGAGAATTCTGCCGGTCACGGGGGCTGATTTGACACAGTCAGGAAAACCAAAGCATGAGAAAAAAGCCCCAAACTCAAGTGTTTGGCGCAACAGAAATATTTATGGAAGGCACTCCATTTTCCTTGGAATCTGGTGCAGCTGATGAGTTGCCCCCTCCAGAGGTCTGCCCCTGCTGCAGCTTTATGAGGGATAAACCATAATTTCCCATCAAACAGCTATTTTTACATCTCTGTTTGTGGGAGTTAGATGCTTTTTCAAGAGGCAATAATGTAGCTGAAAAAACTCTTTCCCTCCATGTTTAAACAGGTAATTTGACCCCCAGCTGCTGCCCCAGTCTGAAGCAAGGTGGGAGTGAGAGGGCCCACACTTGGGTGGCTGTGGGTCTACACTTCTCCTTAAATCAGTTATGATTATTTGCAGAGACACAGCAAAGCTCTGCCCAGTCTGTTAGTGACACACCCAGTCCACACTCTTGGGATACAAACATGCCACCTGCCCCAGAGTCACTCTGGATTTCTTGGTCCTAGGCAATAATAGAGATAAGAGCTGAGTATCATCCCATCCTTAATGCTCAGAGTAATAGCTGTGAGTCCAAAATGTTTATTTGGTTAGGCAAAAAAAAAAAAAAAAAAAAAAAAAAAAAAAAAAGTGATTTAAATTGGCAGAAACATTCCTTCTCAACAAGGAAAACCACCCAAGGGTGAATGATGGGTCATTTCGATGAAATGAGACTGAAGCTGTTCAATGCAATAATTCTGAAGCTGATGAATTTTGGTTACTTGCAAACCCTGCATTTTTGGCAAGTTCATCTCTCCCCCCTCAGTTCCCAAGAGAATACAAAGCCTCTGCTTACACCTGCTTTGCCTCCAGCAGTTCATCATTTTTCACTTGTTACATTTTCACTTGGTAACCGCTTTCTGGACTGAGGGCTTGAGAATAGAATTTGGTGATCAGAGATTTTTTTCTAGACTAAGCTTGCATTAATCAAGTTTTCTGTCAAAGAACCATAAAATTCATGGTGTATGAACACACCAGGAGACCATACAAAATTTTTATTACTATCTCTTGTCAAAGTAAGACCAAAACACTCTCCAAAAAGAAAATCCTGTAATTTGTAAATAAAGTTTACACTTCACTGAAGATCAAAGAGGAAACAATATCAATCAAAAATAATCTGCAAATTTGGCCTTCATTTTCTCCCAGCCAGCAGCATTTGGCAAATATTTTGTCCTTTTTGAGCAAGTGCTATTAAAAAGCAAATGAAAAATGCTTGCCTTATAAGAAGTGCTTAAACAGGAAATTCACCTTCAGATCATTTCCCAGTTGTTAAAAAATTAGCTTTAGCAGAAAAGGGAGAAGTGGAGTGGTGAAGTGCACAATCATTTCTCTTCCTCCTGAACATCTTTAGAATGCTGACCCAAGAAGAGCAACTAGCTACCAGCTGAGGTCAAGATGATGGCTGATTTGTAACTCTGATACTAGCTACTAAAATTGAAAAGGAAAGGGGAATAAAAGCAAAAGAGGTCACAGTTCCGTAACACTGACAGTAACACACAGATGATGGGTGCTGTCAACATTATAAACTATATACAAGACAAAGCAGGACTTTCTTCCCCCAAAGAATGCAACAACAACAACAAAATAAAAGGTGAATATAACACAGTTGGCACCTTATTGAGGGGATGAGGACAAGGGGCTCCTCCTGAACATTACAGGCTGAACTCATGGCAGTCCAGAGGACAGTTCATCTGTCTAAACACAGATCCTTTCCCCCTTCCTCATTAAATATTTAGCAAAGACCAGGCCAGTAGCAACGTCTGACGCAACTGTGGTGCTAACAAGACGTTTATAAATGCAAAGTTTTCCCTGCAAGGGAGCACCTCACTCCAGGAAGAGGTGGGGATTCAAGGAGTGCTGTGTGTAGTGCCAACCTCTGGTGCATCTTCTCCTGGGCAGTCAGTTGGGGAGGGTATCCAGCCCCAGGGACGCCGCGTGCTGCTTCGCCCGGAGCCTCAGGTTCTCAATGCTGGTGGTTTTACTGTTCAGGCTCGGCAGGGAGCTGGAGGCCTGCAGGATGGGGGTGGACCAGACCTGCTGAGCATGGGACAGCGACTGGTAATAGGACTGACAGTGCAGGGAGCTTAGCGGGGCCATGTTGACGTTCATGCCCAAGTAGGGCATGGCAGACGGTGTCCCCATTTCAAAGGAGGAGTAATGGACCAAGTTGTTGGTGGCTGCCATGTGCTGGCGGAACTGCTCCTGCAGGCGGAAGAGGCTCAGGGGTGAGGAGGAGTAGGAGTGAGTCTGAGCCAGGCCACTGCTGGATGAAGGCGTCACAGTCGCGCTGAGAGGGGACTCTGTAGCAGGAGACAGAGGGGATTTGGGTTATTCCTACAGGCTGGGTGCAGGTACTTATTCACACCCCAGAAAGGTTCAGGCAGCAGAATGGGCTTGTCTCGTGCACTGCAGGGCAAATGAGAGGGCGTGTGACAGCTCACAAGAACTAAATGTGTGCCTTTCCCATGCTTGGCACCTCAGAGGGTAGAAATGGGGTTGAGCTCTCTGCTGCTGCTGGGCACTGTTCTCCCCAAGATCTAACTGGAGCAGAACAAAGCAGGACTTTCAGTGCAACGGACAGCTGCAATGGACATCCTGCCCTCTGTGGGGCCTGTTCAGTGCTGAGGACAAGAGGACAAGCCTGGGCAGCCTATCCATGAGCACCCACTCCACAGGGAATATGAGACTACACCCAACCACCAGCACCCCCCTTGGAGAGGGGTCCTGACCACAAACCTGTCAGGTCCTGACACCAACCCCCATCAAGATGCTGCCTCTCACCTGCTTTTGGGCTTGCTCTCTTGCAGTTCAAAGTCTTGCTGTCCACACCAGGGCTCTTGTCCACTTTGGCCTCATCCAAGGTGCTCTTGAACTCCTCCTCTCTGTCTGTCTGGTCCTCAGGTGCCGACTCGCTGGCAGACTGCTCCGACAGCGTCAGGTTGAGGTCTGTGCCAGCCTCGCTGGGGAGGCTCTGGACCTTCTCAGTGTCCGGGGTGGGAGCCTGGGTCTCCAGCACAGGAGGCTCCATCTTCCCCTCACTGTGGCTCCCCTCACAGTCCTTCTGCTTCTGCAGCTGCTCTTTCTGCAGGCTGCGCTGCTTCTTCCGGAATTTGGCTCTCCGGTTCTTGAACCAGACCTTCAGTGCCACAAACAGCAAGGGAGAAAAACCAGTGAGATTCCTGCTTAGTGCCAAATTCATTCAGCCTCAGAGCTTCACGGGAGTCCCAAATAATGAGGTGCTGCAAGCCCACTCTGCCCAAAGGCCATTCCACTCTGCTGGACCTTAGAGCTCGACTGTTTTCAGTGAATCTACAAATAACATTTCAAACAGACTAAAAAATATCCAACCTCTATATTGATTCTATAACAGGCTCCACTGCTGGTGTTTTTTGGGGTCTGTTAGTTTTTCTCCTCTAAATTGGTTAGGCAGCTGCATCCAAAAAGAATGTCTTGCAGCTGTAATGTACATTGGCTTACAGTCTGTTAGGTTTCTAAAACCATTTGGTTATAAGTGTATCAAAAGTATGACAGCAATACTCAGAGTAAGTCATTACAGGCATAGGCTGTTGTCTGGGAACTACATTTAGAAAAGGAGGAGAGAATCCATTATTTTTTTAATCTAAATCAGTAGACATGGATTAGAAGAAATATATTTGCAAATCTTGTTTGTGTTGTTTGGTTGGTTAGATAAGGAAACAAGCCATTTTTTAGATCGAAATGCCTTGATACTTATATAAAAGAATTAATTTTTTTCCACTTCTTTTTCTCTTCGCAGTGAAGAATATTCGCCCTTTAAAAGACAAGAACCTCTTCACCAGCAGGTTATGAACTAGCACATTTCCCTAGTTGAAACTGAAAAAAAAAGCAAACAAAACCAAAAAGTAAACCCAAACCTTGGCCTGAGATGTTACAAATATTGACACTGGTGGAAAAGAGCAGCTGGAATTACTTGGGTCTCTACTTTTCTGAGAAAGCCAGAAAAGCCTCACAAATAAATAAATAAGTAGACTTCTGTTGCTGTTTCTAACATTATCCCCAAAGAAACGTGAAAGAACAAATGAAAACCAGTGTACACTTCAGACAACCCTAAATTTAAAAAATGTGCGCGTGGATTAGAAGTTCCTTAAGCAGATGTGTGACTTCGGATAATTTTATCCTCCCTGCCCCTGCCTTTGGCAACTTTGCTGCCCCAAAATCTTTGGTTCCACTGGAAGAATCCTGGAAGGTCAAGGGAGCTGTCAGCCCTCTGGGAACCTGGCTATGTTCTTTTAAACATCCCCACTTGCAAACCTGCAAAATATCAGTACCTGGACTCTGGCTTCAGGCAGGTTTGTGCACATGGCCAGCCGCTCTCGCATCACCACGTCTGGGTAGTGAGTCTTCTGGAAGGTCTTCTCCAGGGCCTCCAGCTGCTGGGCAGTGAAGGCCGTGCGGCTTCGCCTTTGTTTGCGGTGCTGGGATCCATAACGTGCCTCCAAAATGATGTCTTGAAATGTACAGCCGTTGGAAGACAAGAAAAGTGGCCAATTTAATTATTGGAATTTGCATGCTGACAGTTGAGTAAAGCGCTTGCTATCATCAGGCAAAACTACAGAATGGTTTTTTTCCACTGCTTTAGAGCTAATAAAACACATACATGTGGATCTTACTGGTCAATTGAAGTGTCCAAAGTGATACAATGATAGCAGAGAGGTTAAAACTAGATGACCTTTGAGATCACTTCCAGCCCAAACCATGCTATGATTCTAAAAGCCTGTTCTGGAGAGAGAACGTCTTTCTGTGACAGCTGTGAAAGCTGTTGAGACTCCAGTGCTGAATTTGGCTCCAACATCAGTGGGGCAGGAAATGCAGATGCCCAGACCCCACCATGGCATGAGCACCTTCCACTAAGAAACACAACTAAAAATGATGTGGGGACATTCACTGTTGTACTTCTTTAATGTCTTATGCATAGCTCACTGTAGTCTTCAAGGCATGATATTGGAGAGATGTTCTGGGCTCCAGTTCAGAGAGCATTTAATCTCATGTGCTTTTGTGCATTTTGCTCCAAAGCACATCCTTTACTGAGCATGGACACTCTCCAGCATCTGGGGTGGAAACACCAGCCAGAGCCACGTCCAGCCCCACTGGTTTCAAGCCCAGAGCTCATGTGCTGAGCTCTTCTCAGCAGAGCACCTACTTACAAGGTCTGACTTCGCAAACCAAGCTTGGAAAATTGAGGGCAGGGAAGAAATTCAGACTGGGGAAAATCTGAGGCCAAGAGTAAAGGGCTTATTATTTTACCAGAGGCGTTATTATTGCACAACAGTTAGTGGGAGTAGAAAGATCTTAAATCAATGAAAATAAGTTACTTGAAAATGAAAAAAACCCACTCTTTATTATGCAAGTTGGGACATGCTGTGCTACAGCCCTGGAATGAAACAGTCTGGCAAGAGGTTTGCTCTGCCAGAGGAAATGCAGAAAGAGCAGTGTCTGGTATCATTTTTAATTCGGTTAAGAATGTGACTTCCAGTAGAAGGGAGGAATGAACACATGAGAAAACAACAGAACAGGGAGAAAAGCTGGCACTATCAGCACACAGAGCCCGATGAAGGCGCTGGCTGCTGTTTATTTGCACTTTTGTCACGAGCATCGTGACATGAATCTAAACAATAAACCAAAACCTGCTGTCGGGCCACCCCCAGCACCACACAGCCAGGTCTCGGATCCACTGGCTAACGAGCGTGGCAAATCAGCTTTGCACCGCTCAAACATTCCTCTTCCAAAACTTCCAGCTGTTCCATTCTAGGTCAGCACTCGCAGCGCCCTCCTGGGGGAGTGCCAAAGCTGCGTGGTTTTGGCAACCCGGCAAAGATGTGATCAGGCTAAAGGTCTTCAATAATACAGGGCTGGTTGCATACAAGAGAATTTTGTGTTTGAGGTATCGGAGCTCCTTGGGGGGTGCAAATGCTGGTGATGAAGCTGCCCCTTCGGAGGCAGAGGGACCATCCTTGTGCATCCAGGCACGGCCCACAGTGCAGCCAGACAGGGAAATATTCCAGCACGTGAAATGAAATTGAAGCTGCCCCAAAACATTTTAAAAAGCTAACATTTGTGTTTCAAGTACACAAAAACAGGAGAAAGGGCACTGGTTAAACACCCTACCTGCAGGGTGGAATATTCCCAAATTTCTAGAGTAGAGGTTAGACCTATCAGCTCCCCAGAGGCGGCAGCTCATGCATTAAGTTTGGGCACTCCAGCGAGAGGCAACCAGCAATTATTTTAATGTTTTAACTATGTTTTCAGGCTTTGTGCAAGAAGGAGAATATAAATTGCAGGTGAGGCTTTGCAGTTACCTCCAGAAACCTCTGTTTTCTGACTTAAGGTCATTTGCTTTTGTGCTGCTTTATTCTGACTGTCCCTGGAAGGCAAATGAGATCTATAACCTGCTCTGAAAGATATTCAGAAGTAACAGAATGTGAGGCAACTGCAAAGGAAACAGCTCATAGGTATATAATGCCTACACTGCCAATGATAAGCAGACAAGGAGACTGTGAGATTTAATTTGGAAAGTCTTCCATGTGGGTTATTAATTTTAAAGATAAGAGGTCAGGAAACCAACTGAATCTTCTGGTCAAGAATATGAGAACTGCTTTTTCATTCTTTTTTTTATCTTCCTCTGCTTTAGCCTAGTTAGGGCCAAAGGCATTAAGTCCTCCATCCTCTACTCTATAAGATAGAGATCACAAACATCTTTAAAGAGAGATCCTTGCAGCTCAAAAAGGGGCACCTGGAGACCCAGCGTCTGCAAGGTACATTGCAGAGTTCAGGGCCATCTGCTCCCATCTGACCACCTGCATACTGAAAGGGGCAGGGAACCAGGGGATGGATGACCAGGACAAGGACAGTGCTCTCCTCATGACTCTGTAGCCCAGCAGCAGAGCCTGGAGAAGAGTCCAGGCCACTTAGAACCATCTTAAGAAGGTCACAATTAGCAGCTGGATAAGAGAACATTGCTGGCACCATGATTTGACAGCCAGCTGTGGCTCACTGATCCAAAGAGTCCAAGATCTTTGGATCATCATGCCTTTGTGGACTGCCCACCTGGGAGTCCACCTTCCTGAAACTTCTGCATCCTTATTTTGGCTTAAGCCGTTATTTATTAAATTTAGCCCACCAAAGCTGTCTGGACAGGTAATTTTTCCCACCTACTCTAGACTGGAAGGAATCCCTGACAATTTTTTTTTTTTAAACTTTAATACCAGACAACTAGAAAGCTATCTTAGAACAGATACACATTTTCAGACAGTCAGGGAAGATAATTCCATTCTGGAAAAGTTTCTAGAGTCACAAGTATGGGAACTTTTTACTTTAGCTTCCATGCCCTGGTTGTCAGGTCTGCTTTACATCACTGCACTCAAGTCCAGACCAAACAGTGATGTTGCAGCTGTTGATCACTTGCACTGCAGGAGCCTTTGATGATCTCAGCTAGGTCTGGATGTTTCATGGCAGGCTGAAATTTAGAGCAGATATATGTGCCCTACCACACCAAATATTCTCAGGTCTCCATCCAGTATTTTTGAACAATCAAAAATTATTTATGATTTACCTCTGCTAAATCATAAAGTACTCTCTGGGGTTTGCACTTCCTATTAATGAGAGCATCAGTGCACTGCTGTTACAACCATGGCTGAGCACAGCAAACCAGCTCAGATGCTGTGGACCAGCAGCTCCTGTCCTGCTGCCCTGCCATCAGCTGTGCTGTGTAAATGACACAGCCTGGGTAAAGTCACATGTGACTTGATTTGAGCTAAAAAGCTGTTTTATGGAAGGCAGCAGGATCTGCAGGAAAGTGTCACCCAAGGCAAGGTCTAGGATCCCCAGAAAGAAATAGGTCAAGGTGAAACCCAAATAAGATCCAAATGAAGATCATTTCTTTCCCAGAGAGAAAAAGCAGTTTGGAAAATAGTTGCATGAAGAGACAATGTGGAGAAACAAGCTGTGACCTGGGCTGGCAGGAGGTGGCTGTTAGGGAATACAACACCTGGCTGCCTGAGCTGGGGAACCCAATTTACTTTGTCATCACGCTCATTCTGCCCTTATTAACTAACAAGAAAGGGAAATTCTTTGCTGTTTTCTGTTCACTTGTTAAAAGACACTTCAGTGTCTTTTTAATTCTCTTTTCAATCCCATAGAGTGGAGCCATGTCCCATCTCTCCCTTGAGCTTCCCAGCTGTTGGAGGCCAGTCTGAAGCAAGGTGCCAGCAAATACTGGAGGGCAGGTGTCACCTGAGAGTTTGGCCACAGGGACAGTACTGGGGAGCACACCATGCCCCTTGGCTCTCTCACACTCCAGAAGAGTTTCACTCAATGCAAGCAACAAGGGGGTTTTAGCAACCCAAAAAGGGGGTGCTGCGTTGTTTTTGTTGTTGTTCTTGTTATTTTGTTTTGGTCTGGGTTTTTTTGTTTGGTTGGGGGTTTTTGATTCTTTTTTGTTGTTTTTGTTGTTGTTGTTGTTTGGGTGGATGTTGCTTTTTTAATCTTCTTTTCTGTTAGAGTCAGGATTAAATGCTCGAGAGACAGTGTTTTGTGTTCCGACTCAGGTGTTTATTAATTCTTATCTATGTTACAGCCTCATAAGCTGTGACTTCTAGCTAACAAAGTGAAAAACAGCCTCTATTTCTTTACAAGGCCTTTTAAGGACAAACTGTCCAATTTTGAAATGACACCTAAATTATTTTTACTTTTAACCCAATAACCAACCACCCGTGGCCCACAATGCAGATTTTTCTATCCAATTACAAAATATCACCCAGACCCATGAAGAAGAGAGTGAAAAAAGAAGGACTTAGCCTACACCCTAAAGCCTCCATCTTGCTTTATATATACATTACTATATTCTAAAACCTTAAACTCTAAGTTTTCCACCATGTGATATCACACACTTCTATTCAAGCTACACACCCATAATAATTCAATTTTGGAAGCCTTTTCCAAGTCAAATGCAGTGTTTTCTCGGGGGGGTCAGTGCCTGTCAGCA
>VXBB01025224.1:4594-29870 GCA_013399915.1 Illadopsis cleaveri | reverse complement strand
TCTCCTCTCCTCTCCTTGTAAAAAGTCTATTTCTCATGGGGAGGATGATTAGTACCTTGAGCAAGATAGCATATACGTAGACAGCATGTGATTTTCCTCACACAGTTTTACAGTGGTTGTAAAGCACTCTTTAAGCCACAAGCTCCTCTAGAGCAGAAGAAATGCAGTGGAAGAGAGGAGAAGGCATTGCTCTGAAATTGTCTAGTATTTACTTCAAGCCATTTACTTCAATTAGTTGAAGTATTAGTATTTACTTCAATTATGTTGAGAGATGATGTTGGAAGAATTGGAAGAATCAAAAATTACATAGGAAAAAAGCAATGGGCCTTCCCCCATTTTTAAAAATACTAATTTCCACCTAAGGAAAAGCAAAAAACTGCATAGGCAAGCCTACAGATGTGTACACCAACAGGAACAGTAAGGGGCTTATCCACTCAGCCATGCAAGATGGAATACAGAAATAATTTTAGAAGAGATACAAAGTGTTTAGGAATGCTACATTTCAGGGTCGCACTGCCTCGCTGACAGCCTCTGCATCCATATCTTACTGTGTTTAGTCAAATCTGGGCTTGAACTAGTCATTTCTTTAGTTCAGATGAACAGGAAACAGGTAGGTTGAACTACTACCACGTGTGATATAGTTTCTGTATTCATATTGCAAGAGCTGATTGTGGCACCCATTACATCCTTCCTGCTTCTCATCTACCCACAGAACCTCCTCCATGAGTTGGCCATGGCCAATCTCCCCTTTTTTAAAGTCACACAGAAGATGTGGATGAACTGTCCACCTTCAGGGATGAATTGCTTCTGAGTTGTGAAAATCCCACTAGAGCTCATCTTCTGTGGGAAGATGCTGTAAGTAGTCACAGAACCATTGGAACAGAGGTCTAGAAAGACCAGAACTACGTATACAGAGAGAAAACAAAACCTTAGTGTAAACTATGTATTGGTAAATACATAGGTTTTTTACACTTTTTTCAATACACATTTTTTCACACACTTACAATAAATTTTCCTTTCGGGAAATTTTAGACCTGCAGCAGAATGTGTGAATGGAGAGCAGAAAAAAAAAATTCTTTAGAAGATCTTAATGTCTTGGAGATGGCAAATGTACAGGACCTGTATACTTCAACCCATGTGCAAAAAAAGGTATTTTATTGAACCTTTCATTTAATTTAGAATCTTTATTTACACTTTCTACCATTTCAACTGTCCTTATACTGCAAAGCAGTACTACTTCCTCTAGTACATTCTCAAACATGTTGAGTGGTTGGAACTCATTGCTGTGTGATAGAACCTCAGGATAGAATTGTGGTGGCACTGAGGCTGGATGACAGCTCTGGAGCCCAGAGCCACTCCTGCCCACAGCAGGTTGCTCAGGGCTACATTCATACTGAATTAAAGCTACCTTTAAGGATGGAGACTCCACAGCCTCCTAGGCTTCCTGTTCCAGAGTTTGAGTACTTGAAAAAAAAAAATTTTTTTTCTTTTAGGATGGAATCCTAAAAATCTTTTAGGATTTTTTTTTTTCTCTTTAGAAAAGAAAAGATTCCTTTCTGCAAACGAAAAAAGATTTCTTGTTTAGGTGGAATTTCCTGTATTCCAGTGTGTGCCTGTTGTCTTTATTCCTGTCCTGGGCACCACTATAAGATCTGTCTTCTTCTCTCCCACTAGATATATATGCAAGGATAAGGTACCCTGAGACTTCTGTTCTCCAGGTTAGACAGGCTCAGTTCTCTCATCCTTTTCTGATATCAGAGATGCCCCAGAGCCTTACCAATCTTCAAGGTGCCTTTGATGAACTCACTCCAGGATGTCCTTTTGTGCTGATGAATCCAGCACTGGACACAGTAATCCAGATTTGTCTCACAGGGCTGAGTAGAGTGCAGGGATCAGTTCCTTCCATGAGCTGGCAAAGCTTCCAAAAACAGACCACAATGCCCTTGGACATACTTGCCAAAGAGCACACTGGGTCAACTCAGTGTCCACCAGGCCACTCTGACTCAGGGCATGTCATGAAGATCTTGCATTTCCCAATGCTTCTGTCATTTTCACTGGAATTAAAGAAATTCTTCTTAAAAAGAAAGTAAGGAAAGGAATAGTTGTGAAATTCTCCAAGCACATCACCAATCATACTGCGCATCTAAGCAAACCTGAGTGGCTTAAAGAGATTCTGAAACTTCATCTTGGGCTCAAGATGAGGTATTTTGTTAAAGGACAACCAAAAACTTTAAGATAGAGAGTTTCCTCAGTTTCAAACACCATGTCCATCCCATCTCACACTGTGCTTTTTCTTATTATTCTTTTATAAATGGGAGGAGAAAACAAGAGTCATAGTTTAAAATTACTTCTATTCTCAATCTGGCAGACTGGTCTAGGACTTGAATTTGGGGAGGCAGGGCTTCATACTGAAATTGCTTAGCCTTCACTCTACCTCTAGGATGTGCACAGGGAGATGTGGTAGCTTGGTCTCTTTGAAAACTGTCTCTGTGTGGCACAGAGGCACAGGAGAAAACAAGATCAAGACTGACAAGAGGGACTGGTGGGTGAGCCATGCTTGAGTTCCACCTTGCTCCTGGCCTTTGAGAAAGTGGGGAATGGCAACAGGGTTCTGGCTAGTGGTGCAGCACCCACACACTTGCCACAGTGCCTGCCCCAGCTGGGCAGGGAGAGCACAGCCACAACCTGAGGGTCAGGTTGTTGACCCCCTGAGGGTCAACCTGGCTACAGGGGGACAGCCAGCTGCTGCCACAGCCAGTGGGTGGGTGGCAGCCAGTTTTGGAGCCTGCTGATGGAGGTTTTTCTGTCAAAAAGCTTTCGTTTTTTTCAGACACTGGATTATACCCTCCGTGCAAAACCACTTGCCTACAAAGCTGCTGTGTCCTGCACATGAGCAGCAAATCTGGACTAACAACTTGCAGATGTAGCAGCGAGGGAGCATGTTCTGCTAGGTATGAAGGATTTAATCAGAGGCTCTGCAATGCAAAGAAGTGAGAGGAAAAAGTTTTTTGGGATAAAAGTCTTCTTCAGTTCATGAAATTACCTGCTCAGAATCAGAGGAGAGTGGCTCAGGGATTTTGAACTAATAACAATAGAGAGTAAAGCCATGGGGCATTGAGCACTATTTGTAATGATTTAACCTCAAAGCCATGATGGGGTAGCTAACCATAAAGGAGTTTGTGTCTAACAGAGGATGTGAGCCAGAGGTTATGCTGAGTGCATGATCTTCTGTAATTTATGGCAACCAGTAACAAGCCCAGGCTTACAGAAGGGAAAGCATACATATGTTAAAACTAGGTCCTTGTAGCAGTGTCTGAATTCAGCTTCTGCTGTTACTCCCAAGCAGTGGGACAAAGCAACTCAGAGTTGTCTTGTTTGTGGGAGCAAGATGGGAAGGGGAAGGGGGCTCCTCTGCAGTGCAGTGATAACAGCCAGCTAATCTTTGCTCTCCACCACTTCTTACTGCTCACTGCACAGCAGCTCTAAAGCACACAACAATTGGTTGATATGCCATTCCAGCAGCCACAAAAGAAGTGGAACATTGGCATGTGTTTTCTTACGTCTTTTTGCTTCAGTTTTTGCTCAGCACTCACTTTGACATTTGCAAATGCTAATCAAGCCCTTCTGCAGGACACACATTGGTTGAATCCAGGGTCCCAACAGAAGGCTGAGAGCCTCCTTTCCTTGAACTGGGTTCTCTGAGCTGGATTCTCTGTTACACCACTAATAAAAGTAGGGCTTCCTCGTACCATGTTTTTTCTCCTGGCATGGAGACATCTGTGTGGTGTGTCTTCTTTATCCAACATACTATATCTGTGGACCTTGTTGAATTTGCTGTCCCTGAGAATGATGCTGTCTGCAAATGAAATAGTTTCTAAAGCGAAGCGAAGTAGATGTGAAACATTTTGGGAAAATGTTAAAATCACACTTGTTCTCATGTGCTTTCCTGTCATCTTCTCCCATGCAGTTAATCTCACATACTACTTTCCTAAGCTCCTTCCCTTCCTGCCACACAGGATATTTCCTTCTGTCTAGGACATACGAGTGACTCATCCAACACAAATGTTTTGTTCCTTGCTTCCCTTCACAAGTGGCAGCAGTTGAGTATCACTGCTACTTGTTCTTGGGACTGGGGCCCTTGTGCTACAAAACAGCCTTCCCCAGAGTGACTTGTAAAAGCTTTCTACAAAGCAACCAGATCAGCTTGCTTGTGTGGAAGCTGCAAAACAAACAAGGAATAATAACATATCTCCTACAGCTGCAAAATACCACATGTGGATGAGGATAATCCCTTCATTAGGTTCTGAACACAAAGCCTCACCAGAGAGTATCATGAAACTATGTGATGTCCCTGAATGCTGGGTTTTTCATTTGGGCATATGAAAAAACTGAAAGATGCGTAGAATGGAAATCACAAGTAGTGGAAAGCACCCCCATAATGCTGGGAGTTGGTAACATCTGAAAGTGAATAACAAAACTGACACATAAAGATGTGCACTGAGCCAACTTATAGCAAAGGGTAAAGATCATACTCCACCTGAGTCAAAACAGGGTAGGTACTACTCCCTAGTCACTGTATATCCAGAGAGTCTCCTGTGTACTGATTATACCAGAAAATGTAAGGAATACATTACATACAACTGCAAGTGTTCCTCTGACATGTTATTTCAGAAAATACCATGAGAGTGGGATACAATCCAGGGCTCAGTCTTGCAGTCATAGACATCCCAATTTCCATTGTTGTCCAAGTTGAAGCAAAGATGCTCATCTGCACACAGCCACTTGTTAGAAGACATAAGTATTCTGACAGAATGAAGATTTTCAGCAGAAGCATTTTCAAGCTCTTCCAAAACCCTGCTTTAGGGTGCTAGTTTGCACTTAACAGCTGAGTCCAGAGGGTGAGTCTCCAAAGTGCTTGAATGGGACATTTTCCATTTGCTTACTGTGTGTGTTTGAAAGGAAGTGGTTATCTTGAAACTGTTGTGCCACTGGTTTTCTCAAGAGCTTCCAAGTGTTGCTGAACTCTNAAAAAACCTCAGTCCTATATCTGCTATTTTATTAAACAGACCTCAGTCCTATATCTGACATTTTATTAAGCAGCTGATCTGATTAATTCTTTTCTACAGTTATTCTGAACCATTCTCTCCTTGCTGTTGTTTTATATGGAGGAAATGTGTTCTTGTGTTAAGCAAATACAACTACAGTGTTTGGGAGATTAAAACCATGAGGCAAAAAGCTGATGTACATGCAGAAACTTGGAGTTCATAGGAAATGAAGGCCATCTGCTGTGCCATCCACAGCACCTTACTGCTAAAAATGTCTACGAAAACAAGACAGAGTGAATAAGGAGGCTGATGTTTTGACTGAAAGGAAGGCCAAAAATCCTGTGTTCAGCAAATCCAGGTGACAGTACCTGCATATAAAACAAAGTCATCTTGACTTCTGCCAAGTCATCATTAAGAGAACATTGATATTGGAAAAATCCACTTGTTAAATTCCTCTATATTTTAAATTGCTGAACAAGATGTGTCACTGATGTGGAATCATAATTTCCAGCTCTGTTTGGCAACTCCTGGCTTTGACAGGGAGACTGGTGACTGGTTAGCCTTTCTGAGAAGTAAATACAAGCCATCTGCTCCTAAGAAAAGGGCAGAGCAATTTTGAAGGAGCTGGCAATGCCTCCCTTTTGTCTCTGCCAGCTGAAGAATTCAAATTCATGGACCTGGAAGATGGAGAGGATCTAGTATGATAATGCATGAAAGCATCAAGATGTGCTGCATTTTCTCAAGAAAAATTTCTATCAAGAGAATGGTTGCACCTTAGAGAGCCATCCAGGGTCAGCATTTGGTGATCTATTGCTAGTCTTTCCAGATTTGGGTATATTGTGTAAAACTTGGCCTAGGCAACTAAGAAATGGCTTCCATATTTCAGCCTGGTTTTCACAGGCTGCAGGACAACATCCCATGGAAGCAGGATTCCTGTCTCTGCTTCAGACAATGCCATGGTGAGTTTGTGGGCTGGGCCTTTGGCTCTTCACTATGGAGAGTTTGGAAAAAAAGGGAAAAAAAAAGGCAAGACCTTCCAGAGATGTGGATCAATGTATGGGAGCCTGAAGGGATCTGAGCTCTCAGTTTGGTTCCCACCAAAGCTGCTGGTGAAACTTTTCTCTCCAACCCTCACCTGAAAGGTGGGAGAAGAGCACTCCACAACAAGGACATTTAAATGGGGTGATGGTCCAGTGTCAGGAGCCTTAGTGCCATGAAATCTTTATCCAAGGCCTAGTAAATGTGTGACTAGACTTCTGTGTGTGGAGAGGAAAGGGTGAATCAGCAGCTGCTCTATCAGAGTGTCTGCTTGCCAGCCAGCAGCCTCTGGCTACTTCTTCCTGCTGGGAAGAAGCACATTCAGACTGATATATTCTGAAAAATGGGCATCCTCAGCTCTATCTAGAGATCACTGAATTGACAAAGTGATGCAGGACCCTCACAGTTCACCCAGCACATAGACAGATTTCCAGAGCACTGATGTTTGACCTAGGTAGAGGCAGCATGGTGCTCTGTGACCTTCCCAACAGGAGACACCTTCCTGTGGGATGTGCTTTGGGAAAGCCTGTTCACCTCTTTGGTCTCTCCTCTGCAGCCTCCTGCTGAGAGCAGAGACACCTTGTTAAGACTGATGCACTTCACTGATGAACTGTATATCCTTTTTTGCTCTGATAACTCAAAGAGCTTCATAAGAGCACTAGGAACTGCCATCCCATGAGGAGATTCTTCAGCAGTTTGAGGGGAGATCAGGGACTTTTGGGTGGCTTGCTGAGAGAACAGGGTTAAGCAGGCTGTAGTAGGGTCTAGAACAGATCCCTTATCCTAAATTGCTCTCACCTGGTGCCAGGAAAGCCCCACTAGAGGATCCAGTGAGCTGTGGAGGTTGATCTCACAACAGCAGACCTGGGGGCAGAGCCACATCCAGACACCCAACACTCCAACCCTCTCATTTCACTGCTGGCCCATACCCTCTGTGGTAAAGTAACCTTAACCAAAAGTAATAAAAACAATCTTCCACATGCTGTAATCACTAGACACATTGCCTCTCAAAAGGGACATGTACATGAAAAAGGTGAAGGACAAGCCTGGGATAAGAAAAAAGCCATGTAAAATCACTTTAGCACGTGGCTGCTAAACACCAAAATCCTCAACATTTATTGTATGATGCTTCATGCCTTCAAATGCTTTGCAGAGTTAGCAGAGTCCAGCCAGGCCCCTGATAAGAAGTGTGGCTTGGAGCTGACTGGAATGTGTGCAGTGCTCAGTGAAACTTCTTGAGGATTCACCTTAAAAGCAACAAGCTGAACAGTGAACCCTGAATGAACTTTCACTGAAGTGTTTACTTCAGTGCAATCAAGTGACTGGAACAATATTAATGATAATCATCATCTTTATTGTTGCAATATAATGATAGCTAGCTAGATACTCTCAAAACTTCTTGGAAGGACTTCCTTATAGTTTACACCCCATAGCTGAAATACAGATCCTGATACACTCATACCATACATCTGTTCTCCTGACTTTTTAACCATAGAGTGCTAGTTTATTACTGAGCTTAAGGATAAAAGAAGCAAGAAACGAAAGTAAAAAAAAAAGTTTCCTCTCCACTAAGCACATTCAGATGTCAGCCTCCAAGAGCCCTATACAATGTTTCATTCCCAGATTGTTTTACCTCCCTACTTATGAGGCAATGTTGTTATCAAATAGGTTTAATCACAGAAGACTTGGGTTTTAAAATGGGGAAATATTATTTGAAGATATTATCAATAAAGTAAATTAAAATTAGTTGCAGTGTATCAGCCTGTCAAAACTTCCAAAAGGACAGGTTTGAGAAATAACTCTTATGGGTCTACCATCAATCCTGGCTTTGATGAAAGTTTTCAAGAATGTCCAGACTGAAGCTGGGAACTCCAGGAGTGATTCATGCCACACATGAACACACACCTGCTCCAAATAAATATTGCTATGGTCAGTTGTTGTCCAGAGGGAAATGTAGCTGATCACTGGACAGCATTTAGGGTTTGTGCCATCTCACAGAGTGAAAGAACTTCTCAAGGGCTCCCAAAAACCAATTTACGTTTCCATATCTAGCTTTGGAAAAGATCCTTGCTCACCACATCCAGGGGCATCTCACAGTTCACATTCCCACCCCAGAAGCTGTTCAAACATGGCATTTACCTGTACCCACAATGGACACATACTACACAAGAGCACATGAGTATTTGTATCTTGTCAGGCAACCCTTCATTGGAACTGATAATGTTAACCTTCCCCTGACAGTTTAGCTTAGCCAAAAGAGCATTTCAGCTAAATCCAACCTCCTACCAGTCTCAGAGACATGCAGGATTTTAATGACTTTTGCATTTTTACAACACCTTGCAATTCCTTTTGATTCTGTAGGCAGTCTGGAACCACAGCATTTGACTTCTGTGGAGAACTTGAACATCTCAGCAGAAGCCTTATGGTCTCATGGAAGACTTAGTGTAATAATAGGAAGGGTGTATAGATGATTAAGCTTAAAACAAAGTTTGAAAAGCCTAGATATTGATTTGTGGGCTTCTTTGTAGTATACTGAGCATCCTCTTTTTGCTCTCAGCTCCTTGCTCACTTTCCTGAATGTCTTTTCTCATAGGATACAGGAACTGCTGAAGCTACTTTCTTTTCTACAGCATCCTACATTTCTTGGAAGAGTCTGACAGGACAAATCCCTCTGCCATGCTCCACTGTGTGCAGCTGGAATAGCTTTAACAGAAAAGGACATATTCTGAAAGCTCTTTATTACAGAACTGTAATCAGAAATAAGCTGGTTGCTCAAAACACAGCAGCCAAAGTATAGAGATGGGGCTAGAGACTGCTAAACTGTCTTGTGCCCAAAAATAACCCTTAGACGGTTCTTGAGGGATGTAGTGCAACACGTCTCCTTCTGGGTGAAAGACTGGGAGATGTTTAAAAGTACTTCTAGGAAAGCTGTATGCATACACTCTGTATCAAGGCATGAAGGGTACTCTCATTCTTCCCTGTGTGAGCTGGACAGCACTAGAAGAGTGGCAAATTGTCTAAAAAGATGAGAGAGTCGCAAGTGAAGTGTCTGTGCTAGGAATTTAACTTTTGGATGCCTGTTAGCACAAGTATCAGGCTGTGGGCTATGATCACTTGCTTTTTTTCTCCCATGGTATACACAAACTGTGCTTTCAGGGTGCCACAGCATGTGACTAGATTGCTACAGGGAGAGAAAGTTAAATAACTCTGAGGTGCAGCAAAACTTTAAGTTAAGCTGACGGGATAACACAGCTAGGAGAGCATCCCTGCTGTTAGCACCCTATTACTGCCTAGACAAGGAGTTTTATGTAAACTCCTCATGGTCTTTCCTTTGACATCTTCCTGGTCCTGAAAGTCTCTTCTGCATGTTGTCAGACCCTATCTAAGCCTGCTGCTTCCCTCTCCAACCTGAAATATTCACAGGTTCCTTGCTAGGGGCACACACCTTCACAGGTTTCTCTACTTGAAGAAAAAAAAAAATTATTGCTTCTGTTTAGAGTGATCACCAGCAAACTAGGCAAAGGAACTGATATATAAATTGTGGTAATTTGGGCTTGTAGTTGGCACCTGTGGATATGGCCTTGGCAGCTAATTAATCCCAGCTGGGCTGATGAGCCTCTGACTCTTCTGTGTTCTGTAGGCAGTCAGCACCAGAGCAGGATCTGTCTCTCAGGTGTTCCTCAGCTCACAGTGCTGTCTTGGCTGACAGAGCAGGGAAATGCCAAGTTGCCAGAGATAGGGTACATAATTCTGGCCTCTTTCAACAAACTTGAAACCTGTGTGTTTTTTTCAACACAAGGCTGATGCTGCTGGCCAGTGAGAGAGGGGAAGGAGCACAACCACCTCCTCAAGAACTGTCTTTCCTGGCAGCTTAGAAATGCTTGAGGAGTTGCTATGACAGCAGTTGATGAGCAGTTCCTTGCTGATGAGCACTTTCTCTGCCAGTACATGGTTGAGGCACCATGTGTTCCCTTCATTGCTACTACCCTTGTGGGGTTTTTATCTTCTTTTCTTCTGTTGGAGCTGGGATTAAATGCTCGGGAGACGCAGTTTCATGTTCGGACTCAGATGTTTATTAATTCTTATCTATGTTACAGTCTCACAGGCTGTGAGTTCTAGCTAACAAAGTAAGAAAATGGCTCTGTCTCTATCTCTTTACGAAGTCTTTTAAGCACAAACTGTCCAATTATGAGATGACACCTGTATTATTTTTACTTTTAACACAATAAACAACCACCCGTGGTCCGCAATGCGGATTTTTTCTACCCAGTCACAAGATACCACCCAAACCTGTGAAGAAGGTGAAAAAGAAGGACTCAGCCTACACCCTAAATCCTTCATCTTGCTTTATATATTTTACTATATTCTAAAAACTTAAACTATGTTTTCCACCCTGTGATATTACACACTTCTATTCAAACTACATACCCACAATCCCAGTGCTATCACTCAATTTTGGAAGCCTCTTCCATGGCCTCAGGTCAAATGCAGAGTTCTCTTGAGGGTCAGTGCCTGTCAGCACAGAAAACCTAAAATTCTCAGCTTCCAGGGTTCCAACATATCCTAAAATTTCTATCCTCTTTCTAGTTCTGCTGCTACTCATTCCTCAGAAGTGCCCACCCTCCAACCTTTCCTCCCAGTTCTCCTTGGACACATTTTGTCACATCAATATATTTCATGCATGAAATGTCTTCACCACAGACATCTCAAAACCATCTTTTATGGGGATTCCTAGTGATGCTTTTTCCTGGTCTTAAAAAAGTTGAGAGCCAGACAGGGTTGAGGGATCAGGGGTTTTACCTCAGTATTTAATAAGGATCCTGATGGTGCACTGTTTGGCCAAGGTGGGATGAGACACAATGCACACACACGATGAGTCACATATACAATTTATAGACCTTACAAATCAGCATATCTCACAAGGATGCCCCAGTGAGAGGCCTGGATGAATGGTGTGAGGAATTCCCCCCTGCATGGGCCAAATCTCCAGTTCACAGGATATGTTCTAGAGAGGACCTTGGTTTCCCAAGACAGTGTAGGGTTTTCTGGCCTCCTACTATAAAGCCTTTAGGAAGTTTGGTCTCCTGGCCTAACAGAATACTAGGGCTATGCTAAGTTATCAGGCTTAAGGAATTACAAGTATGCATGCTAGGAGTACCAAGGATACATACAAGTTATAAAAAAGGTATATATATAAAAGGTATGTAAAAGAAAGGGCTAAAAATCATCTTGGCATCATTAGTGCTGGGCCAAAAAGTGCTCCTCTACATCCACCTGTGTGCTGTCTATAGGCTACTTGACCAATACTCTCCCAAGCAAGTCTTTTTATTTCCCCCTGTGGTGTATGTACTCAGCATCCTTTAGACCCCTTGAGACTAAGAATGGACCCAGCAATACCTGTGTTCCATCAGCAGTTTAGAATATGAGGGGTCCACTCTGAATTTCATGGCTCACTGAAAAAAAATCTCCATTAATCCTTTATGTCTCTGGTGTAAATAATTCTGAATTTATTCTAATTCAATGTGCCTTTCTGTGTTTCATCCCTGTAGTAAGTAATAGAACAGATCTTGCTATCAAACTTTGCGAAGCTGCGTTTTTAAAAATTTGTATTAAAACCATTTTTTCTAATACCTCTGACAGTGATTATCTAAGTGACCTAACCTACTCCTTTGCAACACTCTGGGTAAGGCATGTACTCACTCAAAGGCTGCTTCTACCTCTTATCAATTCTGCAAGTTGTGCTCAGCTGAGCTGCATCTGAGCTTTAAGCCCACTAAAAGGCCTGTCTTATTCCCTGACATACACTTTCTTCTATTTGATAGTATTACTCTGGTTCAAGTTTGATAACATATGCCTTTTGTTATTATTTGTAGGACTTGAGTTCATTCTTTTATCATCCTACTGTGAGCTTTCCATGCTGGGTGTGGGTGAGCCTCCTATATACCATAAGAAATCTGACTTTAGCAAATAGAGTGTTTCCATGAGAATGGGCATGGGCCATGAGAATACATGAAGGCACTGCTAACTCTGCATCTGTCCCTTGCATTCTTGCCCAGTGAATTTGCCCTCACCCTTTACAGCTGCTTTTTTGAACCAGGAGGCCACAATTTTTAGAACTGGCCTGTGTGAGCACTGCA
This sequence comes from Illadopsis cleaveri, assembly GCA_013399915.1. Lineage (NCBI taxonomy): Eukaryota > Metazoa > Chordata > Aves > Passeriformes > Timaliidae > Illadopsis > Illadopsis cleaveri. The sequence goes on along the minus strand of VXBB01025224.1, from coordinate 17,650 downwards.
GGCACATTCCCAGCCTGATGGCACACATACAGCTGCTTAAAACTCATGTTTTATGGAGGGGCACAGTAATTACATGTAGAGCCAGCTTACAGCCCACATCCCGTTTTCTACAGAGGAGTTTTCTCATGGTGATTAATACCACAATCAGCTCTGCTTGCTGCTGTAATAAAGCTCAAATTTGGGAACAGACAGGCTGTTTCCTTCTGTTGATAACAGAGCTGAAAGCACAGCCAGTCTGAATCCTGTGATGATCTTTGGCCAGTTTTAAAATATTTTCTGCTATTACCATCCGATATAACTGTGTTCTGGATAATGATGCCATGATGCTTGAGGGGATACAGATTGGAAAGACAATATATAACTGCAAATGAAGTTAACTGTGCACAAATACAAACACTGAAAAAATTGATGACTTTTTTTTCAAACTTAAGTGGTTTGTTTAGGTGGTGATCCACACTGAGAAGCACTCACTGCTTTCTCTGCATCTGCTCACCGTTTGTGCATTCATAAAACAACAAACCACTAATCCCCAGCGATCGTGGAGAGGCAAAATAGTGTTTTCCTCTCTTACATTCTTTTTGAAGACACCACCCAAATCTGTTTATTTTTTTTTCTTTTTTTTTTCTCCCCCCAAGTTCACGTGTTCTCAGTCTTACATCACTTGTCAATTGGGCTGACTCCTTACCACCCTCGCCGTTCAAATCAGAGAATGGGGTCGGTTTTGCGGCAGCTCCCGGGTTTTTGGAGGGATGTGACCAGGCTGAAGGCAGCTCCCGGACTCTCTGCCCTCCCTGCTCTCCTGGGCTGGCCACCGGGGGTACTGCCTGCATCCCTGCTCCCGGCTCCTGCTCACTCCTTCCCGAACCAACCACCAGCGCATCCCTGTTTCTCCCAATGCCCACTAGATGACGCCTCCGATTTTAACAGGAGCTCGTTAACCGTAAGAGTGGAAGATTTCGCAGCTTCACTCTTAATATTCCACATTCTACTCTCTCTACTCTGTCTCTGTCTCACTCTTAATATTCCACATTCTCGTCTCTGTGTGTATGTGTGTGTGTGTGTCAGTGGTGCAAAGAACTCCAGATCAAGTAAGACAGGAGAACATCTTCACTGGTGCGTGTTTTCAAGGACTCTGAGGGGGCAGAGGTAATATTTTGTACTTTCACACCCTGTGGCTTCCTGGCTTGTGGAATGCCAGGGGTAAAGAGACGCTGTTAAATAACCTGCTGCAAATACAATGCTGTTGACACGTGCAACCTGAAACCAAACTCGAAAAGAGAACATCAAGAAACCAGCAACAACATCAGCAAACAGGTGCATTACAGGCTGTAATGTACTCTGTCTTGTAGTGCATACCTTGTGTACATATGCAGGAATAAAGGAAATGGACAATGGAGGTCTTAGTTGTCAAAGTCCCTTAGCTGCTGATATGCCTCAAAAATGCCTGCAGCAGAGCTAAGTCAGTGCCCTAGTTAAAGAATAGCAAGGGACACTCCTTTTCATCCACCTGTCTTTTAGAATAAGTATAGCTCAGTCTATAAAATCAAGACAGGATTTTATTTTAAAGTTACACGGTGCAGTTAAGACATGTTAAATACGGACCATAAAAATAGACTGACTAGTCATTGTTACAAGTTACAACAAGTCCATTTATTTAAATTATCTTGATTGCTTTATAACAGGCAATTACATCTTCTTCCTCTAGGAGCAGGTGCTTCTGCTTCACTTTGTTACTTCTTTTCTGCAAGTGACATTGCAAATGTGGGTGGGGAAAATGAAAATTTTATACAGCAACATGTTCCTGTGCTTGGATAAGGCAATACAGCCTTCAATTTGCCAAAGGCTGAGGGTGAAATCCTGTCACTTGAAACTTGAAGTGTGTGAGAAGTACAGCACAAATGGAGTGTGGCTGTTTTCTCTGACAGACCTGGGCCAGTCCCTGCAGTGCTTCAAAAAAGAACAGGCAAAGAGGAAAGCTGAGTTCTAATCAGGAGGAAGTAAGTGATCATGGTGGTAGATATAACAAGCAGTCACATATCATGTCAAAGACATTTTCTGAAAGCTGTTTCTTTCCAGTGTATTAGGAGAAACGGAAACTGTTTACAGGGTGACCTTCCAAGGCTTTTCTTTTTTAACCCTGGGACTTTTGAAACTGCCAAGTGATTCTTGCCCTGATTTCATTGTCAGTCCTCCTGAGAACTTCAGAAATGCCAGTTAGCACAACTGTTGGCCAGTAGTTGAAGGAGCAACTGGCTATTTTTCATATGTGTGAATCACACTAAATGCTTAGAGAGTTTTAGATTAACTGAGTTTCACCCCCTGTGCTACCAGTTATTGCTACAAATCAGCACTTCTGTTGCTGTTTAGAGCCTCTTCTGTAATACACAGAACTGTTTCTTAATCTGAAAAGGACAACAACCAGGCAAATTGCCCTTTACATCACTCCAAATGGCAAAAATGTTCAGGACTTCCTTATGCATTAGGAAGAAGTAAGAATGGGCATAGGTCCAGCATTTTTTCCCATCCAGGAATGCATCCAAGCAGCTCAGGTCACAGCATCACTTCATACCCTCTGAGTACTGTAAAACATCACAATACCCTCACATTCCCAGTGTGGGCAGGCTCTGACTTGTGACTCCTCAGATCTATTTGAAAATCTTCACTTCCAAACAGTGCTATGTACCTTTCTCTGCAAAAAGGCCTCAGTGATTCCAGAGATCCATAAAAGGGGAGGAGATGACTAGACTGTGCTTTTCTTTCCCCTTGGGTAGAAAATGGATAGAAATGAATGTGATGTATTAACATCCACTCCTTTTGCTCCCTGTCCTGGAGCATGACATGGGCAAAGTAACATTCCAGTCTGCAGTTGTTAAAACATGCTCTCTAGTGCATGGCTTGATACAGCTTGCCTTCTTTGGTTAAACAAGACCTACAAGCAAGCCTGCTAGACATGATTTTCCCCATAATTAATTTTTTATTTTTACATTATTCTGCAATAGCATTTGAAGTATTTTTGCCTCTGGCTAGAGACAAGCTGAATTTCTTGGTCTCCATGTGGTGTCTAAAATGCAGCTGGATAGTAATGAACCTGTTTCAAATGTTTAAATTCAGTCATGCAACAGAGGAAGCAAGTTGCATAGACTTTCTTTAGCTTTCAGTTCAGGGCCTGAGCACCCTGTGGTCATGTGCAACCCATGTGGAGAAACACTCCTCTTACTTGCCAGGCATGAGAGATTTGTGTGATGGGTTGGGTTTGAGGTGGAGCAGGAGCTGAATAGCAGCTCTGCTTTGGGCCAGTGATTTGGCTTCTCATTATCAAATGTGAGCAAGCCTGAGCACAAAAAACCTGGTAAGGTTGTTGCACAGAGACCAAAGACAGTGCATAAACTCTCTGCCAGAAAGCTCTTCATGAGGCTGTGGTGTGACTCCAGAGTTGTTTTGCTGCAGAGAATAGTGTTTTGTTGAACCAGACTTCTCTGGAAAAAGAATCAGGTTCAAGATGAGAGGACAGTGAGTTCTCATCATCATTTCTGTGGCAAGTTGTTATGGAAAGGATTTCTTCTGTGGAGCAGCATGAAAGTGACTTTGTCTTCTTCGTTTCTGGGGAAGACACACTTTCACTGACATGCTTGGTGATTTGAATCTCCACAAGTGACATGCTGTTCCTCTTCAGCAGGCCTGTTCACAGCATATGAGGCTGGAAAACTCCAAATGTGCAACTCTGATCAGTAAATTTGAGAGTCCATCCTGGAAGCCCAGATTAGGAGACCTTGTACTTGGATGTTCCTCAGACCATCTTCCAGATCATACCCACAAAACCTCTCCCAGCTTGATGCTCTTTTCCAGTTTCACTTTATTCATGTCCATTCTCTCATTGAACCTAGAAAGAAAAATAGGAGGAATGCTCTTGATTCATGGTGAATATGCTCTTATATGCTTAAGGTCTTTGAAATCAACGTGATCATTTGTATGCAGAAGAGTTGCTCAGCACAGATAAGAAACACAGAATAAGGGAAATGAGTTGCATATCTGCTGCCTTCTGCAATGTCCTTCAATCAAAAGGCACTTAAAGAGGCTCTGAAAACATTAGTTTGGTAGAAATGTCAAACATGTCCCCTGCAATACTTTTAAACAAACGTTATTTGTAAGAGGAGTGTGAAAGCTACCCTCTAATGAAACTTGGATGGGGCAGAACCCTCCCACATCTGTTGCAAAGAACTTCTCTGTCCCTTTTTTTTGCTCATTATCAAGCCACAAGACTCTACCTGTGCTTCACAAAGACCAACTTTTGTAGTATTTACACAGGTGGGCTAAGCAAGGGGGTGTGAAGGCTTTTGGCAGCTGTGCAAAAGGCTGATGTGAAACTATGAGAACATGTACATTTCTAGGGTTGAATTATTTAAAACACACATTTTTGAAAGAGCAGTGAATTGAATTCCATGGTTGCAAAAGATAAATATAAGGCTAACACAACAGATCAGAGACTACAGTCTGGTATTCACTGCCTGAACACTGAGAACTCAGAGTGGCTCTTCAAATCTTCCCACAGCATCAGCAGTCATTGAACCTCCACCATGGTCTGGAAGGATTACTTGTGGAGGGCAAGAGCTTAGCTCATTTCCTCTGCCCTTGCAGGCCTTGGTCTTTCTGTTGAAGCTGCTGCTTATGTGATAGCCTGAACAGCTGGTGTGTAATGGGAATATTCTTGAGGAATTCAAACTGGGGGCTTAGATACGGAGGGGCTTCCTCCCCTGCAGGAATTATTAGAGTTGCAGTGGTAGGAACTGAATTTTGGGGGTTCTCTCTGAAGAGAGAAAGGAGAACCACAAGGTGGAGGCAGGGAGGGGAGTATGGCCCCTTATGGTCACCTTGAATCTCCCAGGGGTCAAGGTGAGAAGCAGCAGAGGCCCTGTTATGGTGGCCCAGTGGAGCAGAAGTGGAGGCAAGCTGCATGCAAAGCTGGGCAAAAGGCTGTGCTTGGTGACCCTTCCCATCCTCCAGGAGCAGGGGTGGACACAGAAAGAATTAACAATCATCATCACTCCCACTCAGGGCATTTTTGAAGTTTATTGTGCATTCCCCCATTCATGCACAAAGCAAAAACACAGGGAGGGAGGCAGACTGAGAAAAAATTGACCAGGAAGAAGGTGGATGGAATGGAGATTTATTTCTCAGAATGCAAAGCTAAATTCATGGACTGTATTCCTAGAGCTGCAGGTCCAGGTTGTTATTTCATGGTGGTTCTACTTCCTTGGCACAGATGGAGCTACACAGTGAGCAGCAGCTGTCCTGGTGAGGCCCAGGGCTGATGATCTCTGTGCTTTGCACAGTAAGGGTTTCTCTGAGGTAACTCAGGCTGTTTTTCATGAATTGGGCATCTAATGGAACACAGATCACTGTAATGTGTGAACTACATACAGACTGGGTGCTGTTGCCAGGGTTGCCCTATTATAAAGAGAGAGTTGGGTCGAAGCAAACGCAGGTCCAACCAGTATGGTCACCACTACGTCCTTCCTTTATTTAGTCTAAAATGGCAGTTTATATACATTTCTATATAGTTTACAAAGTCAGTAGCTTTTTCATTGGCACACAGCAGAGAGAAGAATGCAAACACACACTGATTAACTTGTCCTTAAGGTGGCTAACACATGCTTACTAACAACTCCACTCAGTGACCTTCAAAACCCCATTATCTTTCTCTGACACCTTAATATCTAATTGCAACTGTGCCACAACTTTACCAAGTAATTTTAACTGCGTCACAGGCTTCAAGGCCTCAGGTCAGGCCTCAGCAAGGCCTCAGCTGGGGTAACTCAGGTCTGGGCAGCACATCCCTAGGAAAATCTGCTACAGGTGCAGCTCCACCAAAGCTTGCAAGGGCTCTGGAGAGAGATGCTTTTCTCATCTGCTCTGTTTTTTTGGGTCCCTGTGGATTCCAGTGCCTCAGGATTAGTCCCAGGGATTGAGGGGAGGGCACCCCTGCTCCCTGTTCAGTCATGATGCCATTTGTCACCCTCAGCTGCCCTGCCATGGGTTGGACATGTTCTTTCCCCACAAGATGTGATCATCACTGAGCTCCCTGGCTGAAGCAAACATTCTGAGAAAGGAAGTCTAACTAACAAAGCCACAGGACTGATCCATCTCAGGGTCCCTGTGTAGGATTGAGGATCTCCTGGCCTTCAGTTCTGTGCTCCTGCTACAAAGACTCATTCCTCACACGGTCAGTAATTGAATATCATTAACAAATTAATGAACTTGTTAATGATATATGATATATTCATTAAAGAATATCATTAACATCACTGCAAGGTGAAAGTGTGGAATGGCAGCAACTAGAGTTTATCACACCTTCCCCCACACTTGTGCCTTACCTTTACCATTTTCTGTACATATTTATACTCAGATTCACAAAAACTCCCAAATCTCCTCTTCCTGCATTTCCCCAAGCTGCTGTAGTGCAACACACACTTCTGAGGGAGGATGCTGAAACATTTTAGCTCACAACCGGCACAAAAAATTTACTTCCCATGCAGAGCTTCCTAAGACAACAACCCAGTTTTTGGCCAGTCCTTCCCAGCATTTTTTGGCCTGTGAGATGGACAGGGCAGGGCAGTGAGAATCTCCTGTGGGATCCTGGTGCCTGCACCCCTGCTAGCAGGGAAGCTCAGGGCTGGGGTTGTCCCCTCTGCAGTGTTTGCCACAGGCACTCATTAACCGTGTTTGGGCTGCTTGCTGTCAGGGCCTTTATTGTGCCAGCTCTGCTACCTTTACAGGCTGAGCTACTTAAGCTAACAAAAAGTTTGTAAGGGAATAGGATATGAAACACATAAATAAAAGTATCAGGTATCCCTAAAACATGTGTGGATTAAGCTGGTGAAAAGGTGAAATTTCTCTTCCCCGTGAGTTAATGTCTGTTTTTCTTGGAAACTGTACTTTGAGGGCTGCCCCCCCTTTTGCTAAAGTGATAAAAGATACGTTTTCTTATCTGAATGCAGTGACATTTTAAAAGGCTCCCTTTGTTGTTTCTAAACCTCCATGTCAACAGTTATACCTCTTATACAATTTTCCTCATATTTACTTAATATAACTCTACATTGTGTTGATATAAAACTAGACAGCATACTTTTAACTTCTCAGTACTTTTGTTGGATGAAAATCTTTACAATGCCAGACTAATCTTTCAGGACTGACAGCATATTGGCATGGCATGACAATTTAAATCCACACTGGAATATGTTTATCCATCACCTGGCATTACGATACTTTTCTTTTTTTACTTCTGGCTTCTAGACGCTGTAACTTTTGTTTCAAGCTGAGTGTTTTTAAAGGTCAGGTGTCTCACTTCTAACTCTTCTTTACAAAAGAGTTTTGAAACTGTTTATTCATAAGTATCAGGAAGGTATTTCTCAAATGAAATAAGAAAAACCCTTTGGATGTAACTTTCATTTTTCTAGCCTTTGTTGGGTAATTTCTCTGTTAATAATTTACTTGTGAATTTGAAGAGAAAAAGTTTATTCTATGACCTTAAGGATGAAAAATTAAATTTTTACTTTCTAGTAAATACAAAAGGAACTACTTTTTTTCAGAAAAAGAATCATTAGGATTAAGTGTATTCTGGATGAAAGGGAGAGAGACATCCTGATGTGGGAAGAGAAACAAAATTAAAATTAAAATTAAAATTCCTCCAAACCCATTTTTTTCCCAGCAGTAACCATCAGCAGAAATAGTCTACAGTTCTGCAAAACTATACCTGAGAATTGGCACCCTGATAGTGTGACACTTACTGCATTTATTGGAATACAACAAATACATTACCTGCTTTGTTTCATTTAAAACTTGCTTAGAGAATACTATGCTTCCTGCTCTTCTGAGGCCATTTGAATATATGGTTTGCTAATTGGAACTGCCCATCAGTTTAAAACTTCTCTTTAAAAGGGTTATAATGACCCACTGCCTGGCACCCCTTGTCATGAGCAGCAGAGTGAATAAGCTGTGCTTAGAAAAGGACAGCAGGTTTAGCCTGTGACTAAATGGAACAGAAGGAGCAATCCTGAGTGGTGATGACTGTTACATGGAAGATGCAGAAGGAAAAATCTGTGTTACATGCAAGATGCAGAAGGAAAAACCTGAGGATGCCAGACTTCATTGAAGAGTTTAACTCACTTTTGTTCTCTGCTTCTCCTGAGTTCTCACTCAGCTCCTGGAAAAAGAGCAGGCATACTGAGACCCTGTTTATTTAGCTTGTGACAGAGCAAAGCCAGGAATTTGCTTTTTTCTCTTCCTTCCCTATAAAGACTCATGGTGCTTGGGTAGTAGTTTTGAAGAAGCACCTTAGCTAAAAAACATCACCAAGCAAAAATTTCCTCAGAAACTACAATTTCATGATGACACGGAGAAGAATGTGGGCTGAAGATCCTTAAAATGGAAAATGTTATACATCTATCAACAAGGGTGAATACTGAAAGAAAAATTAAAAGGAGAATAGATTTCTTCCCTTAAAATAGTATAAAGGAAGAAGGGGAAAACACAGCTATTCAGGAAAGGTTATTAGGTAAATTCCCATGTTATGAACTGCCTAAAGATGAAGTCAGAGGATTTGTTTTGACAATAGACAGTATGAACTTTACTCACCAATATAATAATGGAAAACAATTTGTGTGTGTCACATTTTTCAGGGATAAGTTCCTGCTGGATTAGTCTGCACTATGATTTCTGCTATCACTGTTGACTGAAAACAAACCAAAGCAAAGTTAAAATCCTGCTATTTACAACCAGCCTGGAAAAACACTATCAAAAGCAGCTAATCCTGGATTTGAGTGTTCAGTTAAAGCCTACATGTGAACTGAACCATAGACAGAAAAACCCATCTGCATCTTTCACTTACTTTCAAGTGATAGTCCTTGACCTTGAGCTCTTTTAACTGAGAAATGAACTTGGTACAGTTCAATGTCTTTAATGCCTCAACAAGCAACATCCTTGCTTCTGGCTTAAGATATTCTAAGTACTAATCTTGGAAGTAGCCGAGGGAACTCAATTATACTAGTTTATGTGAGCTGTGATTGTTTGATGATGATATTTCAGAGGTAATATCATTATTTTATGATATTTCAGAGGAAAATAAATTCCAGTCATGCGAAGACTGGAAAATGAATTCTAGTCATGTGAACAGAAAAAAGAAGAAAATGTTGCTGTTTTCTCATTGTCAGTGCTCCTGGCAAAGAGCAGGAATGGGTGTGTAGAACCAGAGGAGGAAAACACCCAGAGAGGAAGGGGAAACAGAACAGAGATGACTTAATGTGATTTCAGGTCTTATTTAAAAAGTCCTCTGGAGATAAAGCATTCCAAAGCTGTGAGGAGAGTGGAAGGACCTCTCAGGTCACAGAGCCCATGTCCCTGAAAAGTCACAGCCACGATTTAGGATATACCAGAGGGGCAGCTAGAGGTTAATTAGCAATTAATAGCTCTCTGCAGCCATACCAAGAAACCACTGCAGCCAATGTCTGTAGAACTCAACAGTGTTCACTGTTGCCAGAGAGACCTGAACAACCTCAGCCTTCCTGGCTTGTCAGCTTTGAGGGGTGTTTAACAGGTCATTCATTGCAGCAGTGGATTAGTGGAGGATGAAAAATGCATAATTTCAGTTCTTCTCTCCCAGCAGCGAGCAGCTGATGCCATGGCATGTTAAACATGTTTATTCAAGCAAACTCTGCTCCTTTTACTTCTGCTGAATAAGTGCAAGTTCACCTCCACGGCATATAAATGTTGCTGGCACACTGACTGCTGTGAAAGAAATGTGTATTGTCTGGGATTGAATGGCTGCTTAACACGGTGGTGAAAACAGAGAGCTGTGGAAAAGTTCTTAGAGGTAATGGATTTTCAGTAGCCATTCTTGAGTTCTCCTTTCTGGCTGCTCATGTTACACAGGGGGTGACATTTACATTAGTGATCAGCAAAGTGACCACCCATCTAAAACCTTGCTCAGCTATTGGAATGTTGCACCCAGGTATGTTGTGATAGCTCAGGGGAAGCCTTGAACTTGCTGTGAAGTTTTTAATCACTCATTACAAAGAGGATTTGAAGGTGAGAGGTTCTGTGACTTCTCTGCATGCTGCACAAAGCTGGCTGTGGCTAACTCAGGTAGAAGGGGAAAACAAACTCACTCCACCACTTGGACTCAGTAAAGCACGGGCTCTTCCAGGTCTGGTAAAGACAGGTTTTTTGCTGTTCTCCTCTTACCTGGTTTGGGTAATGGTTGTGGTTTCAGCCTGGTGTGGTGATGATTTTGATCCAAGGCCTTTGATTCATACCTTCCTCAACATTTGCTCTGAAGTAAATCTCAGAAAGAAAATGTGTTTTCTACAAGCAGTTTTAATGTGTTACAGACTACCTAAAAGCTGTTAATCCCAAAATCTCAAGTAATTTGCACATGATTTTTTACAACCACCTTTATTTATTCACCCACTTCCAGGCCAGTCTGTAATTGTCTTTATTAACTGCAAAAGATTGCAGTTAACTCCGCCTGTGGTGCCCATCATGTGTAGGCCACTTGAAATGCACAATTTATAATTCCTTTCTGGTGCCTGTTGTCTATGTCAATTCCTTGGGGATCTCTTGGGAATTATACCTCAGATACACTGCATCTGTATAAAGCACCTGGATGACCAGTTATTTGTGTATTGCTAATGGAAAATTCAACAATTGTTTTTGCAGTTTGGAAAAATCTCACGTGAGATATGTATTTTAACCATAGTTTTAATTGCATTTTATAGAAAGGAACAACTATATTGGCAGGAAATTTGGAGATAGCTTCTGTGTTGGCATTGATACTTTAATCTTTTCTGCCTCAATGGGGCTGATGAAACATTGAGATGGTGGTGATGAGAAGGAGAACTATGCTCTTTGAAGTCTGGTTTCACATGGATTGTATTGCTTGCCCTTTCATTTAAAAATAGGGAGAAAAATCCCTACCAAAACTATGTTTTTTTCTGCCTATATTTGCTAATAAGAAGAAAAGCCCTTGGTTTTGAGGGAACTTCTTGTGCATGTGAAAATCTGGATTCTCATGTCCCCACAACAACCAAAAACACCCAGAAACTGCAGACCTGTACCCATTATCAAATGAATAACATTTGTGGTAAAATCACAACCTTCAGTGGCACGATAGGGAAGACCTTGATAACAGTGCACCAATATTTTCAGGAATCACTACACTAGTGAGCTGCAATAATACATACCTTGGAGCCTTTGCCAGGTATCTTGATTCCAGCTAGGACAAGGTCAATTTTTGCAGTAGCCAGGAAGAGCATGGTTAGGACCCAGAGATTTTTCTATACCACACCACATCATTGCCAGGGACAGTGGGAAGGGAGTCTCTTCCAAGGAGAGAAGGGTTTCCTTCCGGTCAAGTAAACATGATGGAAAAAGAGGTGGGGTAACCCTGGTTCCAAGCTGGAAGGAGCAGTTGGATAATGCTGGTTCCAACCCAGAGGGAGAGGTTGAATAATGCCATTTCCAAGCTGTATGAAACCGTTGAGGTGGTNGAGAAAAATCCCTACCAAAACTATGTTTTTTTCTGCCTATATTTGCTAATAAGAAGAAAAGCCCTTGGTTTTGAGGGAACTTCTTGTGCATGTGAAAATCTGGATTCTCATGTCCCCACAACAACCAAAAACACCCAGAAACTGCAGACCTGTACCCATTATCAAATGAATAACATTTGTGGTAAAATCACAACCTTCAGTGGCACGATAGGGAAGACCTTGATAACAGTGCACCAATATTTTCAGGAATCACTACACTAGTGAGCTGCAATAATACATACCTTGGAGCCTTTGCCAGGTATCTTGATTCCAGCTAGGACAAGGTCAATTTTTGCAGTAGCCAGGAAGAGCATGGTTAGGACCCAGAGATTTTTCTATACCACACCACATCATTGCCAGGGACAGTGGGAAGGGAGTCTCTTCCAAGGAGAGAAGGGTTTCCTTCCGGTCAAGTAAACATGATGGAAAAAGAGGTGGGGTAACCCTGGTTCCAAGCTGGAAGGAGCAGTTGGATAATGCTGGTTCCAACCCAGAGGGAGAGGTTGAATAATGCCATTTCCAAGCTGTATGAAACCGTTGAGGTGGTGTGGCTGTGGCCAGGTCAAGCTCTAGAATGAGCATTTTTGCAAGTGAATCACCCTCTCTTTCATACACTTTGTTATGAATATTGTTGCTGTCAGTGTTTGTTTTCTCATCTCACTGCTGTTTCCAGCAAATTGTTCTTATCTAAGCCCATGGCCTTTACCTATTGTACCTCCAGTTCTCCTCTATCCCACTGCAGGAAGAGGAGTGATCGAGCAGCAGCATGCTTTGGAAAGTGTCAGTGCCCTTTGAAACCATGACATGAAACTTTGCCTGAGCTGCGCTTATGGTGCTGAAATCCTCCTGACAGAAGGTGTGCAGGATGGCTGAGGCCCTGGACTGACCCCAGAGCAAAGAAGAGAAAGGAAGGAAGAACAAGGAGCTGTGTGGCTTTGACAGCAGGAGCTGTGACAACTTGCCAGGCATGCTCCAGACAGGTTCATGCTTTCACCTCCAAAACATGGACAAAAACTGGGCAGCATCCAGTAGCAGCAGTGAGAAGCTCCACTTCTTGTCAGCCAGTTTCCTGACCAGAAAGAACAGCAAATGGCCCCTTGAAGGAAATTAATTGCTTTCCTAACTTGGCATCCCCTCAGACTCCCAGACCTTCCATATAACATCTCTGGAAGAAGACCAGGTGGCAACACAGACTACATTAATGAAAGCCAAATCCCATCCCTAAGCAGAGATTCTGGTCCCTGAAGGGAGAAGTGCCAGAATCCCCATGGAGTCCATAGTGACAACCTCACAGTGCATCCTAGCTCTGGTGGCATAGAGGTATAATAATGAGGGGCATCAGTATTAACTACTGAGGTAAAATTCTGTTTAAGTAGGTTGCCTCTTTAAAAAATTATTGTCTTAATTTTGATTGATTTCTAATTCCTCCATAGCTTGAAATGACCTGTGTTTCTTTTTTTTTTTTTTTTTTTTTTTA
>VXBB01025223.1:253281-321055 GCA_013399915.1 Illadopsis cleaveri | reverse complement strand
CCTGTCCCCAACGCCATCGCCATCCTATCCCCATCCTCAGCCCACTGCATCCCATGTCATCCCATCCCAGTGCCGTCCCTGTCTCAATCCCATTCCATCCCATCTCATGTGCGTCTTCATCCTGATCCTCATCTCCCGCTCTGTCGCTATGCCGTGCCGTGCCGTGCCAGGCCTTGCCTCTGGGACTGAGCATCACAGGGGCAGGAGGGCAGCAACGCCACCACACCCCATCTCTGGGTGTCCTTCACCGTCCATGGTGCATGGGGGAAGCAGGCGGCTTTGGAGGGGTACTCAGTCCCATCCCTCTCTCCTCGGGGGGCTCTAGCCTTTGCAATCCCCTCCCCAGTTTTCAGGCCGGATGAATTTCAAAGCTCCCCATCCCCCCAGCCCCCTGCTGGGACCAAGGCAAAGGCTTTCGCCCCTTTCAGCGGCACCAGAGGGGGATGTGGGTAGGGGGGATGCGGGAGGATTTGGGGAGGATTTGGTGGGATTTGGGACATTTTCAAGACAAACACTTTCCCTAAAGAGGATTTAAAAGTCTAATTGTGTCCAATGAAGGGATTTGGGCCCCCCAGGGTACCGGGGTGGGGCGNAGGGCTTTGGGCCCCCCAGGGGACCGGGGTGGGGCGGGGGGGTGCGGGGGAAGAACAGACTCTGGCTGGATCCTGTGGGATCGGTTCGAACCTGTCGATGTCCTGCCCTGTATCCAACCCCGCACCCCGTCCCACCTTCTCCCCTATATTCTTGTCCCACCTCCTGTCCTAACCTGTGTCTTTCCCCGTTTCCTGCCGTGCATCCTGCCCTGTGTTTTGCCCCATATTCGGTCTTGCGTCCTGCCCCGCATTTTGCCCCCTCTCCCGCCCTGTCTCTTGGCCCATGCCCTGCCATCTGTCCTGCTCTATCCCCTGCCCCATGCCCATCCTGCCTTCTGCCGCACATCTCAGGGCACAAACGGTCCTGCTCCCTCCTGGACTCGGTTCCCTGCGAACAGCTCCCGCTGCCCCCGGCTGGTCTCCGCTCCCCCGCCCGAGCCCCCGGGCCCCCGGTGGGTGCTGGTGGTGCCCCCCCGCGCCCACCCCAGCTGCGCGGCCGGAGCGGGCAGGTTGCTAAACAAGTTAATTCGATCAGGGCGTGGGGCTGGCGCGGAGCGAGGCCCCACTGTCGGGCTGCTGGAGCTGTGAAAAGTTAATTCAATTAAGTTTTCCCTCTAAACTAATTAGGCAGCAGTCTGCCACGCAAGGAGCTGCTGGTGCTACCCAGAGCCGGGGAGAGCCGGGAGGGCGAGGAGGAGGAGAGAGATGTAGGGGGAGAGCAGAGGGAGGGGAACATGGAGGGGAGTGGGATGGGGCGCAGCTGGGGGGTAGAGCCAGGGAGCTGTCCTGCATCCCCGCGGCTCCCGTGGGATGTGGATGATCCCTGCGGACTGTGGTGGATGAAGGGAGATGGGTGCTGGCAGTGGCCCAGCTGTCCCCGGTGCTGCCTAATGGGAGCTGGGGGAGGTTGAAGGCTGACACCGCCTGCCCCTGAAACGGGTAGCATTGGCAGCGGGGAGGGCTGGGCAGTGGGGGAGATGGGGACAGGGACCCCCGTCACTCCATCCCGTTGTGTGCTGGGAGCTGCCTGTAGGCTTGGAGCTATGTCCATGTGCCTGGGTGAATTGGGGTCCCTCCAGAGCTGGTCGGGGGGCGGGCTGATGGGTCTCTCCAATGGGACCCCTTATGATAGANCCAGCTCTAGCCCCGGCGTGGTTGGGATGATAGCACCTATCTCACCATTGCCATATCCCCCACACTCTCCAGCCTTCATTGCCCCATGGAGTTCCCTAGGTTATGTGTCAGGGGCTCCTGGTGAGTCTCCCAGCCCCACAGCTGCTCCCAGTGATGCTGGAGGCCTCTGTCCACTACCACATTGTTCCTGGGGGCAAAGCTGGGGTGCTCCACGGTGTTCTGAGCCCCCATGCTGGTGGCACCCTCTGCCCTGATTGGGTCAGGTGCCAGCATGGGGTTCAGATGCTGGGAACTGAATGTGTCTGGCATAGCCAGAGGATTCTTCCTCCAGATCCCATGCTCCCAGGCCCTCCCCCTGGCAGCAGAAGCCCATTTACCTGGGTTGGCACCAAGAAAACCACCTCAAAGGGTTGAGGAGGGCCCATGTGGCCCTGGCTCCCGCCTGTGGGGCTACAATCCATGAGGTTGGCACAGCTTGGCACAGTGGCATGGTAGAGGGTGGCACAGTGTGGAATGGAATGGCATGGTATAGGATGATGTGACTTGGCATGACATAGTGTGACCTGGCACAGCATGACATGGCACAATATGGCATGGCAGTGTGATGGCACAGCACGATGTGACATGACGGGACCCAGCACAGCAGGGCAGGGCAGGGCACACCTGTGCCCCCGTGGACACCTGAGCCCACACCCGAGGGCACACTCCAGTGAAGAGCTGTGCTCAGAGGTGCACACCCATGCACACGTGTGTTACACCTTTGTGCTTCCATGCACATGTGCACACACATGCAGACCTCACTGCACACCTCGGTGCACATCCATGTGCACCTGTAGAAGTGAATCTGACCTTGGGAGGCTGCAGCAGAGCCTGGTGACACTCCCAAACACTCCAGAGATGGGATCCCGCTTCAGCCCCTGGCATTAAGCCAGAAAAAGCTACTGCAATAGGAAAGGGGGTTCAAGGAATCCCCCACCAAACCTCCTTGTGTCACTGGAAGACAAGAACGAGCACCACAGCCAAACCCTCCTGGGGACATCAGGGTAGGGGGTAACAGTGGTATGGGGATCCTGTTTGCATCCCAAGGGACAGTGACTTGGGGCTCATTAATCCTAGGAAGGTTTGATTTCCGTATGTATTTCATGTTCTACTCTTCAAAACCGGTGTCTGGGGTGGCCCCAGTAGTGACCATGTCTCCTATTCCACCATTCCACCTGAAGGAGCTCCCATGGGGGGGGCCACAGCCTCTGTGTCCCCATGAGGACAACTTGGACAGCTCAGTTCCACCTAAGATATTAAGTATTTCCTGGGAGAAGGTAATGAGAAAAAGATTCAGCAAATGGTTTGCACCAGGATGTCACCTGGCTGGGCTGGGGAGATGTGACAGTGGGTCCCAGCTCCCAGTGGTGTTCCCCACTCTTTGTGACATTCCTGGCTCCTGGTGATGAGCAGGAGACCCAGGAGTGCCCTGGGATGAGGATGGTGGTCTCAACAGCTGCTCCTTCTGGGGACACAAAGGGTTGGATGCACATAGCAAGTTTATTGCCATAAAGAAACAGGGACAATACAGAGCAAATGCCTGGTGGCTTTTATATTCACACTCAGTTCCCATTCCCCACCTTGCCAGCTCAGCTAACCCAGCAAGCCCCTCCCATGGGAATGACAAATTCATCCCGGCACCCACATGGTCCACAATTTGCTTCCCCCTTCCTTAAAAAACTCCAACAGCTTGTGAAACCCCAGGACCATCCACTGACCCATCCCTGAATGGCACCAGGGCACGTTGTCACCCACAGCTGCACCCCTAGAGCCCTTCATGCCCATCCCGGGGCAGCTCCTGCCCATATCTGTGTCCGTGCCTGTGTCCACGCCCAGTGGTGGCAGGACTGTGGCTCTGCCCTCTCTGCCGCTGCTCACTCCAACTCCTGGGGTATTTTATTGTCACTGTGAGTGCCCAGTGCTGCCTACATGAAGTACGTGATGTTTTCGGGGTTCAGCGGTGCCTGGATCTCCAGTTTTCGGGCCTTGCTGTTCTTCTCTACAATCTCCAGCCGCAGGGTCGGCACCTTGGATTTTTCTGTGCTGGAGGAAGATCCCTCTGTGGTTTTCAGCAGCTGCTTGTCAGAGTCCTCCACGATGATCCTGAGGGTGCAGCCCCGTGGCAGCAGGTCTTGCTCGTAGGCAGCTGCCAGCTGGTTCACCACACGCCGCTCCACCTGAGGGACAGACCAGATCCTGACAGGAAAACCCTGTGGAAAGCCTCCGATGGAGATGACCAGCTCCTCCCCACCCTCAGGTAGTGCAAAATCATGCAACCTTTTCTTCATCCCACTTATTCCCTGTCTCTGGAGTGTAAGTGTGCCACTTCCTCCCCCAGACCATGGACATCTCCCCAGAGATGAGGACAGTCAGACCCACACAGTCATGAAATCATGGAAGGGTTTGGGTTGAAAAGGACTTAAAGTTTGTTAACATTTCATACTCCCTGCCATGGGCAGGGACACCTTCCACTAGACGAGGTTGCTCCAAGACCTGTCCAACCTGGCCTTGAACACTTCAGGGATGGGGCTACCATAGCTTCTCTGAGCAATCTGTGTCAGAGTCTCACCACGCTCACAGGGAAGAATTTCTTCCCAATATCTGATCTAACTGTGCCCCTTGCAGTTTGAAGCCATTCCCCCTTAATTTATTATTCCAGGCCCTTGTCTGAAGTCCCTCTCCAGCTGTCTTGGAGCCTTTTTAGGCACTGGAAGGGGCTCTAAAGTCCACAGAGCCTTCTCTTGTTCAGTTTGAACACCCCCAGCTCTCCCAGCCTGTCTCCAGAGCAGAGGGGCTACAGCCCTCAGAGCATTTCCATGACATCCTCTCGATTTGCTCCAGTGACTCTATCTTTCTTTTGATGCTTTTCCAATTCTGGCTCTCCCTGGGCAGTGGTGCTAGAGGTGACAGCATGAACTTCACCCCAACTTCCCTCTTGCCTTCACCTCGTGTTTGATGGAGCGGGCACCATAGTGAAGATTGTAGCCATCAGCCAGCACGTCCATGACCTCCCTGTCCCACAGCAATGTGATGTTGTGTCTTGCCTTGGCCTGCCAGGGGAAAGGGGAGGAAAAGAAAGAAGAATTATGGATGCCCCCAGCAAGCCTGGCACTCTTCTCCTTGAGCAGCAAGGATGCTGCACTGGGGTGCTGAGAAGGGCTGAGCTCCACCAGACCAGTTCCTCCACAAGAAAGGGACCCCAAAATCCCATTTAGCCCCCAGAGAGCTCAGATGTGCAAAGACCAATTAGACAAATGACATCCATGAAGGCAGCCTGGAGCTGATCCCTGCTCCAGTCCAAGAGGAACCATCTCTGCTGCTCCCAGCAGTCCCAACTCTCCCCAGCACACCAAATGCAACAGCTCGTATGCTGGTGGTAAAGATACACATCATTGTGTCTTTACCCCAGGACAGATGCTCCAGCAGGGATTTCTTCCAGAGTTATTCTGAGAAGTCCCCTCTAAAGCCATTGATTTTTTTTACCTTTTTGGCCCAAAAATTGAGCTCCTTGTTGACCAGCTGGATGAGCTCCGAGTGGCAAAAAGGGAGAAAATAGACAATTTCATTGATCCTCCCCAAGAATTCATCCCGTCTGAAGTGAGCCTGCAGGGACAAGGGAGGAGGTCAGCAGGGAGAGGGATGGTGACCCTGATGGGAACAGCAGTGAGAGTGGCATTGCAGAAGGAGCTCCCCAGGGATCATCCCACCTCCCACAGCTCCCAGCAGCCATCCAACCCCCATGCCATGGAGTTGGCCAGCATCCTGAGGTGCTTCAGAAACATCTTAAGGAAACTGAAGGTCATGGGGATGTCACTGCAGTCAGGTTTTCCTGACCTTGGGAGAGCAGGGAACCCTCAAATCACATTGAAGCACTTCCTCTCCTATGTTCCCTTCCCACCACGCATTGTGGCTCCACTCCAAGAGTGAAGAAGCTGTGATTTATTTCTGCTGGGCTCTGACCTCTCCAACATTTTCAGTGGAGTACATCCCTTCTCTCATAGCTGGGAGAGAAACACAGGGAAGGAGTCTAGGACCAAAGCTCAGGACACCTGAAACATAAGCCATGAAAACATCATCCATACCTTCAAGATGGGGCGAATAACCTTTTCCTTGAACTGCTTGGAAATTGTGATCTTGTCAGTCATCTGGACATCGTCTGGAAGAGAGGTGGATGGGGGGTGTCAGTAGGGACAGTGGGACAGTGGCTTCACCTCTGTCTGGATGAGCTGGAGCTGAGGGCAAGGAAGGGTCTGGAGGGTACTGCAGGACAGACCTGGGACCTCCACATGTGCCAGCAGTTTGCTTTGGCAGTGTGAAGTCCCTGCACTTGGCACTGTGGACAGCAGTTCTGGGTCCTGTGGTGCTGCAGGGGAACATCCTGTGCTGATGTGGCTCCCTGGAATGGCCAAAGAGCCCTGGCTCTGCCTCTGCTCCCTGCTCTGTGCGCACAGGAGCTGCTCCCAGCGGTTTTGGGAAGCTAGAGCGCCCAGTTAGGCTCCACAGCGGCCAATGACCTGACACACAGAGCACACTGGCCCTCTGGGTCTGTGAGCACTGGAAGAGCCTACAGTCTCTCCAGCAGACACTAAACTCGTGTTCAGGGTGCCTGCAGCACTGCTCAGGCTGCAGTCTACTTCCCTCCGCTGACTGCAGATGGAGCCAGGGTCTGGCTGCTCTCGAATCCTGGCTCCCAGCCACTCCGGATGCTTGGCTGCAGCATCACCCTTCTTCATCCCAGTGCCGTCTTCCTGTTTGTCTTCATCATCCCAGCTCTTCCCACAGCTTCACCCATTCTGCACTCATTCGCTTCCATGTGCTGTTCCACACCAGGGTGCTCACAGTGAGATGGATTCTTGTGCTCTGGATTGCATCCTGGCATGCAGGGCAGGCCAGTGGACACAGACCCATGCTCAGTGCTGGGACCCTGTCCCAGCTTTGCAGCCTTGATGAAGATTGCTGCTCCTCACCAGCAGTGGCAGAAGGGGTTCTCAGGCTCCACTGCATAGGCAGTTTAGGTTGGAAAAGTCCTCTGGGACCATTAAGTCCAAGCATTCCCACAGCACTGCCAAGCCCAGCACTAAACCATGTCCCCAAGTTCCACATCCACACATCTTTTAAATCCCTCCAGCAATGGGAACTCCACCACTGCCCAGGGCAGCCTGTGCCAGGGCTAGACAACACTTTTGGGGAATAAATTTTCCCAATATCCAACCTAAACCTCTCCTGGCGTAAACTGAAACTGTTTCCTCTTGTCCTGTCACTTTTTACCCTGAAGAAGAGACTTGGTGCTCCCTTGGCTCTGTTCAGGCAGCTGTAGGGAGTGAGGAGGTTCCCCCTAATGCCCAAAGTGGTGCAGGATGCTCTGGAATCACCTGATCCAGTTCCAACCCCTCTCTCTCAGGCAGAGATGCCAGTAAGTTCCAGTATTTTGGCAGAGGAGATCTGGAAAGGCAGAGGAGCCAGCACTGCTACCAGCATTCCCACTTCCCACATGTAATATCTGCTGCTGCCACTGGTAGATGCAGAGCCCACTGGCGAAGCTGCTTCTTCCCTCTATCTTCCCATTTATCTGCCTGCCAGGCACTTTAATGACCTTCTGCCATGGTATCTCCACACTGAGAGCTCAGGAAATGGGCAGGAGCTCCTTGAAACCCAATTGAGGGCAGCTGCTGTGCCCAAATGCCCTCCCCAGCTCCTCTCCTGCTGCAGCTGTACTGTCCCAGAAATTAAAATTCAATGTTCCCTTCACTGAGCAGGGAAACGTTTGGCATTTTCAAATGTTATTCTGGAAAGTTCAGTTGATGATGTGTTTTGTCCTTTACCCAGCCTGATTGAAGTTTAAAGATTCTGAATTAAGCTAATGTCGACAGCCACTTCTCCAAAGTAAAAGGAAGAGACAGAGAGAAAGAAGGTGGAAAACAGATTTGATGCCAAAATCCAACCTTTTTTCCTGCTCCTGTGGAGCTCATGCAGGAATATGGTGTATCTGAGATGGCACAGGCTGAATACCTTGAGAGAGATGTGGCATCCAGACAATTATGATCATAAAAGGATCGTAAAAACCTCAAAGTAAGTTAAGACTGATGAGAAAAGAAGTGATGCAGTTACTGTCCATGGCTTCCTGGTTTTACTGTCCATGGCTTCCTGGTTATCCACAGGCACAGCAGCACCTAATGGAAACAGGTTTTCCCTCTGCTCCGTTGACAAACACTGCCCAAAAGGGACAGTCCCTGGTGCTGGCATCACCATTCATCTGTATATCCTCAGAGTTACCAGCAAAGGCACTGGAGGTTGCACATCAAGTTGTTCATTTTCAATCTCAGAGACTGCCCTTGCTCTCCTCATGCTCCTTTTACAACCTAATTCACATTTTGGGACATTTTTCTCCAGGAGTCTGGTATGTGAGGCCAGGACTCCCATTCCATGGGGAGGTAAAATTCACTAAACTCAGTCCTTTTGGGAAGGAGTGACAGGAAACAAAACTTTTCCTCTTTCATATGAGCACGTGGACCAGCCAGTCTTTTGCAGGAAGCAGGCGGAAGGGTCCCAAAAGAGAGAGAAGGGAGAGTTCATAAAGAGAATCATGGAATCACATAAGAGTTTGGGTTGAGAGGGATCTTAAAGACCATCCAGTTTCAATCCACCTGCTCTGAAATCCTCATTATTTGACATTGCATCGTTCAGAGGGAGACTGTATCTTTAAGGGTCTGTCCAGTCTCTCAGCCTTTCTCTACTCACTTCCCTGAAGTGTTTCAAGCCAGGCTGAATGGGGCTTGGAGCAACCTGGCCTAGGCAGGTCCTGGCCCATGGCAGGGGGTTGGAATGGGATGGTCTTTAAAGTCCCTCACAACCCAAACCCTTCTGGGATTTCATGACTTCTTGGCAGAGGAGCATTCCCAAGTCATTTGGAGTGGTTAGGACCAGTGGAGAGGGGACTGAAGAGTCTGGGTGTGCCCCCTGCCAAGGGATGGCTGAGCTGGTGTCAAAGTTGTGTTAGGAAGGAGGGAGGTTCTTTAGGGATTTGAAGATTGACACTCCAGTACCTAAGTTTTCTGCAAGCCTTTTCTTGCTCATCTCCATGGCCTCTTGCCGGAGCTGCAGTGCATGCTGTGCAATCTCCTCACTGGCCACGTTGGAGGTCATGATGAAGATGGCATCCTTGCAGTCAATGGTCTTCCCCTTCCCATCTGTCAGCCTGCCCTGTAACAACAGCAAGATGACACCAGCTGTGTCAGCAGGTGCTGGAGGACGTAGCCAAAACACCAGGAAAAAGAACATGGGTCCTGTTTTTCCCCAGAGTAGATTTAAGTTTGAAGGGATACCCAAGGATTGAGGTGGAAGGAAGCAAGGAGAAGTCCTTGTCTCTCCATGAATGTCAAGAACTTCTCCTGCACGTGGTCCCAGCCTGCCCCATCCAGGACAGAACTGATCGAAGCGCTGGGAAATGCCTTGCCATGTCCTTGTTCAGCTTGGAGAGAAGGAGGCACTTCTCACTCTCTACAGCTCCCTAACAGGAGGCTGGATCTGGGACAGGGGTCTTGGTCTCCTCCCAGGTAACAGAATAAATGGCCTCAACTTGTACCAGGGAATGTATAGGCTGGATATCAGGAAGTATTTCTTCCCTGAAAGTGTTGTCCAGCCTTGGCACAGTCTACCCAGGGCAGTGTTGGAGTCCCCATTCCTGAAGGGATTTAAAAGCCATGTGGATATGGCATTTAGGTTTAGTGGTGGGCTTGGCAGTGCTGAGGGAAGGGTTAGACTTGATGGTCTCAGAAGGCTTTTCCAACCTCAATGATTCCATGACTGTGTGGCTGCCAATATGCAACTCGCCAGCCTTTGACCTTCTGCCTACCTCCCTGTGGTGGTTTTAGGTCTGACACAAGCCCCAGGCTCAGGTCAGCACTAATGCTAATGCTAACCCTAACCCTGACCCTAACCCTGCCTGTGGCTGTGGTTTGGGCTGGGCAGAGCCCACAAATAACCACGTTATGGCTGTAACGGAGTGACCTGAGTAGCAGAGCTCCTTATCTCTGTGGGATTGATCACCTGGCAAACCAGGGCTGCCCAGCACCACCACTGCTGCAGTGGCATCAACCCTCAGCCCCCCAGACCAATCCAGGAACCTTTCCAAAGCACCAGTGCTCTTGATTAATAATATAAAAAGAGAGGGAAATAAGGAAAAAAGCAGCACCTCCCCAGGCTGTTTCTTTCCTCAATCCATCTCCAACAGCAGAGATCCAGCACAATGACACAAATCCTTGTTGGGTGCTTGAGATTAACATTTGGGTTATTGCCCTGTCAAGTGCCTGGTACAGGAATTGATTTCACATTGAACTGCTACTGTGATGATCTATGCAAGAAAAATGGTGCTATTAATCCTTAAAAGAAAAACAAAAAAACCCTTCAAAACCTTCCAGCATGTTGCCCTGGAGTTTGGTGGCCTCTGAGGACAGACTGGGACCTTCAAAACCAACCAGAGAGCTGGAGAGTGACTTTGGACAATGGCTGGAAGTGACAGGACAAGGGGGAATGGCTTCACACTGCAAGAGGTCACGGTTAGATGGGATATTGGGAAAAAATTCCTCCCTGTGAGGGTGGTGAGGCCCTGGCACAGGTTGCCCAGAACCTGTGGCTGCCCCATCCCTGGAACCGTTCAAGGCCAGATTGGACATAGCTTGGAGCAAACTGGTCTAGTGGAAGATGTCCCTGCTTGTGGCAGGGGGGTGGACTAAATGAGCTTTTAAGGTCCCTCCCAACCCAAACTCCTCCATTTGGCATCCCTCTCACCCCTTATTGTTACCTTCTGCATGCCCCTTGTGCCGACTCTAACCTAAAATGTGGATTTACCTCATCAAACAGCTGCAACATGATGGTGAGCACATCAGGGTGAGCTTTGTCCACCTCGTCGAAGAGTACTACAGCATTTGGGCACTGCCTCAGCTTTTTCGTGAGCTGTCCACCCTCTTCATGGCCCACGTAGCCTGGTGGAGAGCCAATGAATTTGGCCACCTGGGAGGAAGGAACAGGAAACATGAAGGCTGATCTATGGACAATGGGAATGAAGCCCTTCTGGTAGCTCATGAGGCCACCACTGCTCTTTGCTGCTGACAAAACAAGTTCTGTGTTCTTTGTGACACGTATCCCACCCCAGGTATCCCAAAATCAGCTTAATAAGCAACAATTAAGCAAAATAAGGATTGAGTAATCCCCTGCCCAGAGTTCAAACCAGCAGAATCCAAGGAGCAGGCATGGGCAGGTGGGAAGACACCAGCCCTGCTTTGCTATGCAGGGTTTGAGCAACCTGTCCCAGATGACCAAGACCTGTTTTATTCCTTTTACCCTTTTTAAGAGCAAGGACTCAAAAGATTATGATTAGCAGGTGGTTCTGGTGCAGAATTAAAGCCACAAATAGGCTTTATGGGAGAAGGCACAAGTAAAATACTTTTCCTGTGGCATCACTTATTGGCATGGTGTTTTTCTGACGGCAGGAAAGTTTTGGCAAAATGACAATTTTTGACACATAGGTTGGTGCATCTTACATCTAACCCATGTCTGAGTGTCATCTGAAGTCACAGTCTGTTATCATAGAATCATGGAATGGTTTGGGTTGGAAGGGACCATGTAGTGCCAGCCCTGCTGCCATACATAGGGACATATTCCACTGCACCAGGTTGCTTCAAGCCCCATTCAATCTGGCTTTCCAAGGATGGAGCAGCCACAGCTTCAGTGGGCAACCTGTCCCAGTGCTTTACCACTCTCATTGCTAGGACCTTGCTGCTTTTTGGGGAGACAGAGCCCTCCAAATGTTTTTAGGACCCCCTCAGCTCCAGGGATGACCTTGGCAAGGATTGCAGAAATCCTGGCACCTTGGACCTCCCGTAGCACCAGAATTGGGCAGAAGTTGTGATGGGAGGGGTGGACTTGGCACCACTGTCCTGTATTCTCCTGGGTTCTCCTCCTTTCCTGCATGGAAGGTAGGCTGAAGCAATGATCCCACACTGGACTCAGCAATGTTTTGGGGATAACGGGTTTGGGGTAAGCTGTGCCTGCTTGGGCATTGGTAGGTGATGAACAGCATGTGGCTATAGGCTTTCATGCACAAGATGATCCTCTGGATTCCACCATCAGCTGCTCTCTCCACAAGGGCTTCCCACCCCAAGGGAACTCACAGCACTGGACACATATTGTTGAAGTTTTCCTTGCTCTTTGGTCTCTGTTCCTAATTAACCTCAATGTCTTCCAGCCAGGACAGGGTTAATTTTTGCAGTAGCCAGGAGGGGCAAGGCTTGGACCTGGAGGATATTCTATCTTACCTCATGTCATTCCCAGGAGCAGAGGGAAAGGAGTCTTTTCTGGGGACAACAGCTTCCTTCTGGTCAAATGAGAATGGCAGAAGGATGGAGTAGCTGGTTCTGAGCTGGAGGGCGTGGCTGGGGGAGAAGTGGCTGTGGCTGGGTTGGGTCAGTGAGCATTTTGCATGTGAATCTCTCTCTTTTACATACTTTTGTTATTAATATTGCTGCTTGTTTGTTTTCTTATCTCATTTCTGCTTCCAGCAAATTGTTCTTATCTCAACCCATGGCCTTTACCTTTTGAGCCTCCAGTTCTCCTCTCCAGCCCACTGCTGTGGGGAGGGACAAGGGGAGGTAGGGGAGTGAGTGAGTCGCTCCTGGTTTGGAGTGTCCCAGTGGGAGCACTAAACTGGGGAGTACCACGCCTAAGCCAGACACTCAAAGTTGCCTTCTGGCAATTTACTTGAAATTTAATGCACAACTTGGAGCAATTCCTGTTGTTCGGCTGTACTCCCACCCTGACACACCAAAATGCCCATTTTTTCTGGATTAAATTTGAAGCTGCTCCCTTCAGAGCCCATTTACTGACCTCGTGCCTCTCCTGGAACTCCGACATGTCCAGTCTGATGAAACCCTGCAAGAGACTTAGAATGAGATTTGATCAATCTGCTCGCTGCCAGAGCTGGAGCGATACTGACAGGGCCGAAATTTTCTAAATAAAATAGATATTTTTGTGGTTCAGCTTTTTAGAAATCAATCACAAGAAGAATGCAACAACCCTCCACAAAAATCCATCAAAAATCATGAAGTTGAGGTGAACTGGGCTTGTGGGTGATCACCTGAAACAGAGAATAATATTACAGAATTTATAGCTTCCACCCAAGTTTCCATTTTGCCTATGAAAAGCTGATGATTCACTGCAGGTACTGAATGCTGTGATCATGGAGCTGTAATCCACATCCTAGATGGGAAAGAAAAAGAAGGGAAGGAGAGGGAAGGGAAGAGGAATATTTCAGTTGGAAAGGACCTGCAGTGATCCTCTCATCCAGCTGGTGAAGAAGAAGCCAAGCCTGAAGTTCCCAGTATCATCCCGGACATAGTCAACCAGACATAACCACTGTCCATGATGGAGAAGGAGACATGTCTGGGAATACACCTCATCTGGACATGTGTACATGGCACACACACAGACACCATCACACGGAGATCCCAGAACTAGAGAACAGAATCACTGAACCATTTGGGTTGGAAAAACCCTCTGAGACAACACAGCCAAGCTGTTCCCCCAGCACTGCTAAGCCCACCACCAACCCATGTCCCCAAGTGCCACATCCACATGTCTGTTAAATCTCTTCAGGGACAGGGACTCCACTACTGCCCTGGGCAGCCTTTTCCAGAGCTGAACAGAAAAAAAATTCCCTAATATCCAACCTGTCCTCCCTTGCTGCAACCTGAGGCAGTTTCCTCTAGTCCTGTCATTTGTTACCTGGGAAAATANTTTGGGTTGGAAAAACCCTCTGAGACAACACAGCCAAGCTGTTCCCCCAGCACTGCTAAGCCCACCACCAACCCATGTCCCCAGGTGCCACATCCACATGTCTGTTAAATCTCTTCAGGGACAGGGACTCCACTACTGCCCTGGGTAGCCTTTTCCAGAGCTGAACAGAACAAAAATTCCCTAATATCCAACCTGTCCTCCCTTGCTGCAACCTGAGGCAGTTTCCTCTAGTCCTGTCATTTGTTACCTGGGAAAATAATGGACTCAGAGAATGGTTTGGGTTGGAAGGGACCTTTAGGTCTACCCCATTCCAGCCCCTCTGCCATGGGTAGGGACACCTTCCAGTAGAACAAGTGGCTCCACGCCCCATCAACCTGGTTTTGAACACTTTCAAGGATGTGACAGCCACAGGTTCTCTGAGCAAAATATTCCCATGCAATAATTTCCCTGAAAATTATTTAAATATCTACAAACTGCCCAGGGCAGAGCAAGATGGAAAAAATTGACTGTTCTGCAGATGAAAGGGGGACAGTTCCAGGTTCTCCTTTCTTAATCCATCAATTCCTGTGAATTGCTGCCCCAGAGCCTGTGGGGGGTATGACCCCCTCTCATCCCTCATTAGAGCATCAGTGAGCTGAGCTGGTTCATTACTAATCAATCCCAGATTCCAGCTGCTATCAAATTAACACAACACTCAGGGTTTAACTGATTTCCCTACTGGATGTCTGGCCATGGAGCAGTTCCACATGTGGATTAGGGATGAAGGTGCTTGAGATCTAGGGTTTATGGCTTCTGGAAGGCATTTATAGCGGCATGAGGAAAAAAAACCAGAACAGCTGTTTTTATAGCGTTGGTTCCAGTTTGGTCTTCTTTCGACACATGTTGCTGCATTGTGTGTCCATTCACTGCTGGAGGATGTGGGGAAGAGGGAATCATCTATGCACAGCTCTGCTTGTCTTTCCTGCTTTTCCCTGGCTCCATGTGGGAGAGAGCTAAGCACCTCTTACAGGTAGGCAGAGGCTTAAATGTGAAACATGGAAGAGAATGGAATAGAATGGAATGGAATGGAAGATTGGGATTGAATAGAATGGAATGGAACAGAATAAAACAGAATAGAATGGAAGGGAAGATGGGTATGGAATGGAATGGATTTGACTGGAATAGAACAGAATATTGGAATGGAATAGAATAAAACAGACTAGAATAGATTGCAATTGAATGGATTGAAATAATTCTAATGGAAAAGAATAGACAGAATAGAATAGAATATATTGGAATAGATTGGAATGCAACAGAATAGGAAGAACAGAACAGATTAGAAATGAATGGAATGGAATGGAATGGGACGGGATGGGACAGGACAAGACAGGATAGAATAGAATAGAATAGAAGAGAATAGAATAGAATAGAATAGAATGGAAGGAAACCCCAGCCACTACTGAAGTGTCCTCCTGCAAAGCCACCATCTCCATTAAATAATTCTAACCCACCTTCCCCAAAATCTGACCACTGGGCAACAAACTAAATAACTCAAACTGCTTCTGGATACCAAACACTTCAGCACTTAATATTCTGAGCAGGAAAGCAATGTTGCATTGCTACAGTCCATACTGGAAGGATGTGACAAGTGGTGGAGCTGGGGACATGGAAAACAGATTTCTGGAATTTCACCCTTCTAACAATTTACAGTGATATTAGTAATAGAGGCAAAAAAAAGAAAAGTTCAAAACACAGGATGTCAAAATGAGAGCAAAATTCAACAGGGAGCACAAATGTTACATCCATTTAAATTTTTACAATTCAAATATTCTGGTGACATAGACACGAGCATAGACAGTGCCCTGGGCTGATCCCAGTGTGGGCAACAGGGTGAAGTGGGGATTTTGCCCCTCTGCGCTGGTGAGACCCCACCTGCAAAGCTGCCTCCAGCTCTGGGGTCAAACATCAAAGGGATATGGAGTTGTTGGAGTGAGTCCAGAGGAGGCCATGAAGATGCTCTGAGAGCTGGAGCCCCTCTGCTCTGGAGAGAGGCTGGGAGAGCTGGGGAAGGGATGGCTCTCAGAAGAACTGAAGAGATCCTCCCAGTGCCGAAAGGGGCTCAAGAGAAGGGCATGGAGTGACAGGACAAGGGGGAATGGCTTCCTACTGACAGAGGGCAGGGTTAGATGGAAGAAATTCTTTGCTGCGAGGACAGTCAGGCCCTGGCACAGGTTGCCCAGAGAAGCTGTGGCTGCCCCATCCCTGGAAGTGTTCAAGGCCAATTTGGATGTGGCTTTGAGCAACCTGGTCTAGCAGAAGGTACCTCTGCATTTGNCATCCATTTAAATTTTTACAATTCAAATATTCTGGTGACATAGACACGAGCATAGACAGTGCCCTGGGCTGATCCCAGTGTGGGCAACAGGGTGAAGTGGGGATTTTGCCCCTCTGCGCTGGTGAGACCCCATCTGCAAAGCTGCCTCCAGCTCTGGGGTCAAACATCAAAGGGATATGGAGTTGTTGGAGTGAGTCCAGAGGAGGCCATGAAGATGCTCTGAGAGCTGGAGCCCCTCTGCTCTGGAGAGAGGCTGGGAGAGCTGGGGAAGGGATGGCTCTCAGAAGAACTTAAGAGATCCTTCCAGTGCCTAAAGGGGCTCAAGAGAAGGGCATGGAGTGACAGGACAAGGGGGAATGGCTTCCTACTGACAGAGGGCAGGGTTAGATTGAAGAAATTCTTTGCTGCGAGGATGGTCAGGCCCTGGCACAGGTTGCCCAGAGAAGCTGTGGCTGCCCCATCCCTGGAAGTGTTCAAGGCCAATTTGGATGTGGCTTTGAGCAACCTGGTCTAGCAGAAGGTACCTCTGCATTTGACAGCAGGAGTGGAACTGGATGATTTAAAAGACCCTTCCAACCCAGACCTGTCTGTGACTCCATGACTTTCACAGGTCCCTCTCAGTGCAGAAGAAGCCCTTTCTCAGGGCAGCACAGTCACACAATGAACCCCCTGACGATCCTCCCCATACTCCTTTACTGCCAGCACAAAGCAGGGATGAGCCATTACCTTTTTGATGTCCTTATGGATGTACTTGGCTGTTTGCTTGGCCAGCTCTGTTTTACCTGTTCCAGAAACGAAAAAACTTGCATTAAACCAGGTCT
This sequence comes from Illadopsis cleaveri, assembly GCA_013399915.1. NCBI lineage: Eukaryota > Metazoa > Chordata > Aves > Passeriformes > Timaliidae > Illadopsis > Illadopsis cleaveri. The sequence continues at coordinate 304,364 of VXBB01025223.1, read as the reverse complement.
GTCCATCTTCTGTTCATCAGCTCTGCTAACATCACAGCTGGAACTTCTTGCCAATACGTGTATTTTCCTTGGGAAGTGGGTATTGCTGTTTTATCTCCAGGATCACACTCACTGGAGTTCCCAGCCTGGGCAGGGTGAACAGATGCATTAGAATAACAGCATTGGTTCCTTCAGCTTTAATTGATTCTCACATGATGGGAACAAAGCTCTTGATTTTTTCCACAAAAAGATGTGGATAAATCAGAGTTTTGCTATATTGGATAGATCAGATTTTAGCTATATTTACCCTCAATATTCCAAGTACATCGTGCAATGCTTTGTAATCTCCAAATAAAGAATTTCAAGGAAATGGGGTGTTTTTTCTTTACTTTATATAACATGATGGTAAAAAAATTCTAGGATTAGGAACAATCAGTAATGGAGCAAATCCACCCTGATGAGGATGAACACATGCACCAGTTCATGCCAGGCCATGTTGTGTTCTCCCAGCCCATCCATCTGGGGAAAAACTTCATTACAGAGGCAGTTTTATTGAAGTGTGGGTGCCAGAAAACTTCTCTTCCCTGCTGCTACCCCCCCAGCACGACACTGCTGGCTTTGTCAGGTTGATCAGGGGAAGGATTGGGCTGATTTTGGCTCCTGGGGTGACCAGCAAAGCTGAGGTGATGCCTGTCACCCCTCTGGATGATGAATGCTCTGGGGGTTCACACTTGTCCCTTGCACACCTGTCAGCAGTGAACTGCACATGGATCCCTGTGGGATTTACTTGCACACTGAAAAATAAATGAGCAGGGACAGAAATAACTATTCTGAAGAAAAAACCACATGCTTTTAAAAGGAAATTAGGTTAAAAAGCACATTCTTACTGGAGTATTGTACATCTGCCCACAGCTGTATTGCAGGTACAACAGACCTAGTGGGTCAGGTCAGCAAATCACCAAAAAAAGGGCTACAAATATGGGAATTCATGGGGTGTACTCTGCTCCACCTAATAAATCTCTGCCAAAATTTTGCATTTGATTTCAGTTTGAGCTTTGCTGACTTTGGATGATGCTGGATCAGAGCTCCTGATGTGTAAGGATGCAAGAAACTATGCTTCTTCTAAAAAAAGAAAGAGAGAAAAAAGAAAAGGAAAAGGAAAAGGAAAGGAAAGGAAAAAGAAGAAAAGAAAAGAAAAGAAGAGAAAAGAAAAGAAAAGAAGAGAAAAGAAAAGAAAAGAAGAGAAAAGAAAAGAAAAGAAGAGAAAAGAAAAGAAAAGAAGAGAAAAGAAAAGAAAAGAGAAGAAAAGAAAAAAGAAAAGAAGGACAGCCCCCATGGAGTCCATGGGAGTGGAAGAGCCAACAATTTACATCCCTGAGTCTTCAGATCTGCTGTAGCAGGGCAATGAAATACCAAAAAAAATCTATCTTGGTTTTATATAGCTTTATAGCAACTTATTTGGAGTTAATGCTTGGGCTGGCACTGCTCTGTGGCAGGAGCATGGTCTCACCTATGCCCCTTTATCCCCTCCAGCACTGGAGCATCAGCATCTTCTTGAGCCCTTTGGGAGGCAGTGGAGGCAGAAGCCCTGAGGTTGTTCCAAATGTCACAAATCAGTTACTTTGAAGCTGTTTTTGGGTTTTTTTTCCACAACTAAAAGTCATTTGGACCATTTCATGAACTGATCAGCTGTCATGTGGCATTTGATTGGGCTGGAGGACAAATCTTATCGGTGTCAATAAAATCCTGTCATTCCAAAGCAATCTGTGCCCACAGGAGCAGACAAACAGAGATTCAGTTTGCAGGCAGCAAATTTCTACTATTATCCCACCATTCCCACTGGAATAGAGGGGTTTTCACCAGAAAGCTGTTAAAGGTATACTTTTGCTCTGAAAATTGTCCTTTTTTGAGACTCAGAGGGGGGCTGTCCTCTGGGATAACTCAGCATGAGGCTGGATGTGGCTGTGTGTGCTGGTGTCCAGCTGTGGTCGCCCTGCTGGATGATGGGTGACCTGCTGAAAGATGACACTGTGTTTAACTGGTATTTTGTTCAGACCCTGCAGCCCTGCAACAGTTTCCACCCCCTCTCCTCAGGGCTCTCCGTTCCCCTCACCACAACCCAAATGTTACCTATTCCAGATGATCCCAAGAAAAGAAACACCAGCGGGTGCTCCTCATCATACCAGCCATTTTCCTTTCTCCGAATAGCTGCATTTGGAGACAATGAAAACAAAAAAGAGGGGGGGAAACATATAAATCAATGCCACAAAGCAAGTGTAATTATCACTAACTATACACTATGTTTTACTGCTCTCTACCCACTCCCAGTCCTGCCTGCCATTAGTGCTCTCTAATTTGATTAGCCAGCCAAGGCCCCAGAGACACCTAATAAGGTTAGCATGGATTTGGAAAGCTGCCCAGAGCAGATTTCGGATAAAGTTTTCCAGGATGTGCACTCAGCGTTGCCAGGGAGACGGTGGAGGGGGGGGGACAAGGATGGATGGATGGACAGAGGGATGGAGAGGCACTCTGCCTCACCGGCTCCCAAGTGCAACCTTTCTGTGAGGAAAAAACAGCAGTTTTGAAGAGGTTTATAGGTTATTTCTGGCGTGGAATGGGAAGAGAGAGGTGGCTGAAGGTCACAAACACTCTGAATTGGTGTAAGGATTGGGAAAAGTGTGGTGATTATCTGAGTGCCTCTCTGGACAGCAGCATCCAAGTGCATCCTGGGTGAGATACCAGTGGAAAATTTTACAAAAGACAAGAGTCCTGATTCCCTCCCAAACTCCCAGTCTGACCAGCACAGCCCTTTCTCAGGACAGACATGGATCTGCTGTGCAGAGTGGGTGATGGCTCCTACCTCCATGGGTGCCCACGGCTCCCCAAGGTGCTCTTCAGCCCTCCAGAGCAGCCTCAGTCTCTGTGAGTGTGCTCACCAAACCAGTAAAATCATTCCACTGGCCTTATTTGGAGGAGGAACTGCTTTTGAGGTAAAAAGATCAAATCTCATCCTCTGCTGGCTGGATCTGGTCTCTGGAACACAGAAGTGGTTCCCCTGGATCAGACCAGCTTCTAGTTCAATGTGAGAGATTAACTGACATCCCAGCCTTTCTGCTTTATCCGCAGTATTTCAATCCAGCCTGTAAATCCTGTAAGGTGTTTTATAAGAGAGAACACGCACTGTACAGACTCAGGACCCCTCACACCCAGCAAGGTCCCATGAGTGGTGCACGGCGTTCCCAGATCCAGCCAAACTCAAAATATGGCATATTAGGAAGCACGGCATGAAAACAGAAAGATGCCCAAAAATTGTAACTGACAGGAAGTTGAAGGCAGCAGGGAAAAATAGCAGCACTGGAGGTGGGATGAGCAGAAGAAAACACTTGCAGAGCTGTGGCTTAAAGGTCTTGGAATGCTGCTGCACACAGGCATGACAAATCTTGGCCTCTGCTGCCTTTCAGTGGTGTTCACAGCTAAAGCAGGAATAAAGCCAAGAAAGAATAAACCCACTTCTCTTCGTGACTGTCACCCTCAAAACACAGCTCCCTCATCTCCTTCTGGCCACTGTCCTGGGTCTCAGCCTCTGTCCTTATGCCTCAGTCCTGTGTCTCCCTTGAACGAGGCACTGGCTGGCTTTGTGGGGAGCTGTGGGTTTGTTTTCTTCCCTGAGCTGGGAGGAGAGCACGAGAATGGCTTTTAAATCTGCAGAATTCTTAAATTCAATCTCAAAGTCAGTCCATAAAACCCTTTTCTTGATGTGGTATGGTAAATAGAAGACATCTAAGAAAAGGCATCCTAGGCATGGCATGCCAAGAGTTCTTGCAGGGGAGAGCAAACTGACATGTGAAATAAATAGTGCCATTTTGCACATAAAATGATTTGCATATAAAAATATTTAAACAATATTTCCATTTTGCATATAGAAAGAAATGGAATGTCATAGCCTACAGCCTGACATGGAAATGCTGCCTCTGCCAGCAGGGACACACTGGGAAGATGTTAAACAGCAGCAGCTCAAGAGAGATACTGGAGTGTACAGATGCATGGAGGGGTCTCATGGGAATTTGGAGCTGCAAGACCTGCATGAAACTGAGCTCCACAGAGTCCATGCTTGTATTCCAGGAGACCCAGGTAGCATGGGAGCCAGCAGATCTGGCGAGGATTAGGAAAACAAGAGCAAAGTCTCACTGCAAGAACAAATCAATGAGCTGGGGTTAATGATGAGGGGTGTGAGGAGTGACCTGACCACAGTCATTAAGGATCTCCCCAAGAAGGCACTGAACTTGCTCAGCTACAGAGAAAATTAAGGTGCTCCAGGGGCTGGAGTGAGAGGATCAAACTACAAATAAAGCAGAACAATTTTAATAACGAGGGTGATTAACCACTGCAGCCACTTAGGAAGAGAGTGGGACTGAATTCCTAATCCCTGTAAAGTCTGCAGGGAAAGCCAGAAGGGCTTCCCAAAAGGCAGTGGTAGCTCAGGATGAAGATGAAGGTTTGCATGGATGTCCAAATATCAAAAAAATCCCCAATTTGACCTTAAATCCAAGGCATGTAGAATCATGTAATTGTAGAAAGGTATGGGTTGGAAGAGACCTTAAAAACCATCAATTCCAACCCCTTCAGAAATGGGACTGAGTGCTGGGATTGTGCATTTAGTGGGAGATGGACCCCAGAGCCACAAGAACTTGCCATTCCATGCCCGGACGCAGGCTGATGCATTACTTGTCCTCCTGGCCACGCTAATGAATCCTGACTCCTGCCAAGGCTTAATTAGCTTGGGCACAAGGCCAGATGCAGCACTGGCTGGTGCCTGGCTCCATCTCATACTGCCTGGGCATATCAGCATGACAGACCAGCTTGGCTGCAGCCAGCAATCTGGTTCTGTTCAAAATCCTGGGCAAAACCTGGTGGGAATCCCGTCCTGTTCTTCAGCTGCTCACTGTTCTCTGGAAACAGCCACCACAGGAGATGAAGAGGAGAAAATGCTCTGTCACTGGCAGGGAGGTGCAGAGAAGGGTCTGTGCTGCATCCCTCTGTGTGCCCTTCCCAGTGCTGCACATGTTCCTTCTCAACCCTTTACAGTAGTGAATGGGAGGTCAAACACCTTGGCTGGGAAATTTCATAAAAATTGATGGGGAGTAACACAACCGCTGATAATTCCTGCAGCTATCTCAGCTGAGATAATAATGGTAATAAAAGTAATAAACTTCTGCTTTGGGGCATGGAGTGACCACTCACAGGGTCAAGCATGTTCAGGATCCAAAGACAGTGGGGTTAAGTGATGCCTTTTTCCCCTCCCCTCTGCAGCAGGATGCCAGAGTTTATGGATAAATACTCAAAGCAACTCCAGGGATATAAAGCACCCCTTAAAAAACTACCATAAAGTTAGAGCTTGAGATTCAGCACGTGATCTCTGTCGGAAGATGCTGAGCCTCCTTCCCTAGGAGGCTAGTGAGGCACTGGCACAGGTTGCCAACAGAAGCTGTGCCTGGAAGGCCAGGCTGGAACTGGGCTTAGAGCAACCTGGTCTAGTGGAAGGTGTCCCTGTCCACGTCAGGGGGGTCGGAATGAGATGGGCTTTAAGGTCTCTTCTAAGCCAAACAATTCCATGGTCACAAGTCAGCAGGTTAGTCAGATCAACAGAGTGATAAGGCATAAATGCTTTTCTACAAACAGCCTTTAAAACAATGAGCTATTCCAGCACATGGCACTCTTGAGGTTTGGAAAAACTCAAAAAAATCTGGATATCCCTAGGGAAGGGACACCACTCCCTCGTGCCACCACTGGGGCTGGAGGAGGCTCTCTCAGGCTGTCCTGTGCAGTGTTCAGCTTCAGCAGTAGGAACAAAAAGTCCCATCCCAGGTCAGAGCAAAACATCCGTGCCAGTTCCAAGAATGAAAATCTCAGCTAGGAAAGCCACAGAAGCACTCTTCTCCTTGGAGTTTGCACTCCCAAAGCAGCTGCTGGCCATGCTGACCACTCTTCATTGTCACCCAAGCGTGAAATCCATGCTCTGCCTCTGGGAAAGCTGCCCCCTTCTTTCCTCCTGGCAGAACTGACTAACTAACTAACTAACTAACTAACTAACTAACTAACTAACTAACTAACTAACTAACTAACTAACTACCAGGAAAGAGGTCACACTGCTGTGCTGAAATCTCATTATGACATTCAGCCCCAATGTCCAAAACAAGAGTCTGATGATAATGACACTGGGGCCTTCTTCTGCGGAGCTGTTCCTGGCATTGCTGCTGTGCTCTCACTTTATTTCGTCCATCTGTAACAGTGTGACTGCAGCCCTGTGTCTCCAGGAGGCCCTTCAGCCCGCTATTGAACTGATAAATTCACTGTATTACTTTACACAAATCAATACCCCAGCAGTTATCAGCACTTGATGTGACTGAAATTGGTTTCAGCCAATTTGTGAGTGTAATAAATGTCCATTTATCAAATCAATTCATTCTGTGGGGCTCCTCGGCCCGTCTGGGTTTGGGGTACCACGGGGTGAAGGCTCTGGGGCCAAACCTGCCATGGGATCATTGCCTCCATCCAGGTTCTGCATTAATGCTCCAGGGTCTGCAGCATTCCCAAAGAAGCTCTCTTCCAGTCCTGCTGCTGGTGGCTCAGGGTTATGGAACCCCAAATTAGACCAAAGCTGTGTCCTTGCAAAGTTTCACCTGACCTGCAGGTAGCAACACACATCAAAAAACAGCCCTCATAAAGGATCCTATATTGTCCAAAATAATCCCAGTTTCCTTCCGACCAGAGCAGGATGACTGTCCTGCTCATTCATTTTCCTACAGTTTTGAAACATTGACTGATTTCAACATCATAGCTGCTCAAAATTGGGAATTTTATCATTAAATCATAGATTTTTCTGCACTATCCTTTCTTTAAAATCCCTGAAAAATAAACAACAATTTTCTTTCCTTGCTCCTTATTCAACTTCAGCAAAAGCTGGAACAGATTGCTTCAACCCTCAAGGTTTACTCCCCTTGAAAGGGGGAAGTGGTCGGTTGGAACCACCCTACTTCTAAGTGAGCACTGATGGCAAACATGGCATATCCATACAGAAAAGGTATTATTTACCTGGCGTAATATTTAGGATATTAGACCAAAAGCCAAATACACATATATATATTTGGGAAAAATGCCTCTATTATCTTATAACCTCAGAGAGGAGATCTTGCTGATCCCTTCTGCCTCCGCATTTTTCAGTGAAAAGGTAAAGCAGCCCTAACCAGATCCAGAGCTCGACCATTTATGGAAGTGCCTGGAAACACAACGCTAAGCCTTTTAGCTGCTCATTTGTATGCACCAGTTAGAGAATCCCAGCAGTTCCTAAGATGGCAGCAATGACCTGCCTGTTTCTGATGCCAGGAGATTGAATATTTAATGGAGATTTTGTTAAGATGAACTGAACATCTACACCAATGGAGGGGGGTGGCCAAGCTGCCTCCCACCATCACCCACCCAGTCAGGCACTGGTAGAAACCTTGTATGCTGAGAGATGCCCAGTTACCATCAGCTAACCATCATCCACCTTCTCCCAGTCCAGTCCTGCTCCACGTAGCAGAAAAGAGTGCTGCAGGGCTTAGATATATCCTGTGGAGGCAATGGGGAAGGATTTTCCCTCTGTGGCAGTGATGCCATGCTGTCGGGGCTGTGGCTGCAGTGAGCTCCCTACCAGCGTTCCTGGTGCATCCCCTTGCAGGGGGTTGCTGGAATTGGTGATCTTAGTGGGTTTTTCTAAATGATTCCATAATTCTGTGATTCCATTCTATCCCCATCGCTCCAGGCCTTGTGCTTCTAACCCCAGATCACACGTTCCCTTTGTATTCCTGGCTAAGCCCCTCTGGAGACTGTTTGGATCATGCATCGAGTGACAGATTAAATCCAATTATTCAATTAAGGCACCAGTTATAAATTAAACATATCAGCCAGGCTCGGTGGATCTGAAGATGTGGCGTGTGGCAGGTCTGCTCATCAGCAAATGGCAGTGGTGAGGGCAGAGTGGAGGGATGTAGGGTCCACAAAGTGGCAGAAAAACCAGCTGGGCTGGACAAAATGAAAACAAAGATAGAGAGGAAGTGCTTGAGAGAGAAAGTCCTGTCTCAAAATTCATCCATCTGGACAGAAAACAAAAAGAAAAGAAAATGAAAAGAAAAACTGGGCATAAGGGAAGGGGGGGAGGAGGGGACAGAGAGTCTCCCACTACCTTTTGGTCCAATATCCTGAGGCTGCAGGGGTATCAAGCACATTCCCTATAATTCAATAAGAAAAACCTCCATAAAGGCAAGGACGTTAATGCGCAGAAACGCCACCTGTGTCAGGAACAGGCACTGCCCATTAATCACAGCTCCCCAATTAGCCGGGGCTGCTTCCCCCAGGCACTGCCGCTCTCTGAACACACAGGGTGGCTGGTGTTTTTGCAGGCGTGTAGACTCCTTCCCATCTCCTTCCCGGCTCCTTCTCAGCTCCCAGCCCACACTGGGCTCCTCTTTGTTAACTAAAGGCAATGGGTTTGTGTTTCTGACAGCATGTTCCTTGTGGTTCTGCCCTGGCCTCAACAGTTCTAATTTTGCTGTCCCATTTTCATGCATTAACTGGGATGCATAGATGGGTCAGGAATTATTGACAGAATCCAGAGGCTTTGGACTGGCAAATCAAATCCAGCTCAGATTGCTGGAGCCTTGATTTCATGGAATCACAGAATAGTTTGTGGTGGGAGAGAGCTTCAAGCTCATCTCATTCCAACCCCCTGCCATGGGCAGGGACATCTTCCACTACACCATGTTGCTCCAAGCCCCATCCAACCTGGCTTTAAACACTTCCAAGGATGGGGCATCCACTGTGAATTCCCCAGCAACCCTGCAGACCTGCCCGGAGACAGCCACAGATCAAGGCTTGGGGGAACAGCTTGTCTTCCCTGTGGAACAGGTGTGGGAGGGCAGAGTAGGCAGCATGTGAAGGGTCCTACCTGCCCCCACTGTGGCTATGGCATTCTCCTGACCAATGATGTGTTCTTTTAGCCGCTGTTCCAGTGGGAATCTCCGCCGTTCCTCCATCTCCCTCCTGCGCTGCTCCTCCTGGAACTGTGGAGGGAAGAAAACATAGGGATTAGAGGCTTTACAGAGCATTGGGTCAGTACACAGATGTCAGAGCCCTGTATGGAGATCTCTCTGACATGGAGCCAGAGCATTCCAAGAGCAGATGCAGTTTGGTCTGGATGCACCAGCCCTAGCAAGAGGAAATTTCTGGATCTGTCATGGATGGAAGTCGGGGTGAGTGGGAATGGGGATCCTGCTCTGCTGATGGGAAACCAGATCCTGTGCTACCTCTGTACTGGTGACAAAGAGGGAACAAGGGCACTGCTCAACAGCTCTTAACCATTAGGCGCTGTTTATTGGGAAATAAAGCCATGACTGTTCTACCTAGATTTGCCTTCCTGCCCTCCAGCCATTTCCTGTTCAAAGACTCCAACCAGATCCTGCAGGGATGGCAGAGTATCATTGTGCCTTACATCCAAGAGAGCTGGAGAGGGACTTTGGACAATAAAAGAGGCACTCCTGGACAAGGGCATGGAGTGACAGGACAAGGTGGGGGGGCTTCCCATTGACAGAGGGCTGGGTTAGATGGGATATTGGGAGGAAATTCTTCCCTGTGAGGGTGGTAAGGTCNCAAGAGAGCTGGAGAGAGACTTTGGACAATAAAAGAGACACTCCTGGACAAGGGCATGGAGTGACAGGACAAGGCGGGGGGGCTTCCCATTGACAGAGGGCTGGGTTAGATGGGATATTGGGAGGAAATTCTTCCCTGTGAGGGTGGTAAGGTCCTGGCACAGATTGCCCAGAGCTGTGGCTGCCCCATCCCAGGCAGTGTCCAAGGCCAGGTTGGACGGTGCTTGGATCAACTTGGTCTAGTGGAAAGTGCCCTGTCCAAGGCAGGGGGTTGAAATTAGGTGAGCTGTAAAGTCCCTTCCAACTCAAAACCTGTGATTCTAAGATCTTTAGAAAGTGCAGCTGAGCACCCTTCCTGCCACAAACTGGCCATTTCCCACTGACACCATTGCCTTGGGAGGATTCATCCCCCAAAGCCAGACACAGATGAAGACAGAACACAAAGAGCCCATGGGGTTTGCCAAGAGAGTAACTGCATTCACAGAACAGTCCTTGTTGTTGAACCCACCTCAATAAGGGGAAACACCCTCTAACAAAGCCAGGAGGCAGGTGCCAAAGCTGCAGCAGGATTCAGCTGCTGGAGCTGGAGTGGATAACCCCCAGCCAAGCTGCAGACACCTCCTGGGCTAGCAGCGATTCTGACAAAAGTTAAAAAATAATAAATAGCAAAAAATCCAATTTTGGCCAGTGCTATCAGTCTCACGTGTAACAGAGACGCCATCAGCCCTGATCCTCACACAGAGCAAAAACTTCCCTGCAGATCCCAGTGGAGCAGCTCTGGACAGACATCCTGCTTGTGCTGATCCCTCATCCCAGTACAGGGTATGACCTCACCACACATCTCTGTCTGTCTGTAGGATCCTGACAAAATCTTTTCTCACTCCCTCCTCTCTGGCCTTTTGGAGACTGCAGGGATGTGATCAGTCATGTCAGGACACCCAACGATTTCCATGGGTTTGTGGAGAACAGGTAAGATGTGCAGGAAGAGAAGGAAGGGATACTCCTCCTCTGCAATGCCCTCTCCCTCCCTCCTTGGAAGACTGACACTGTACAAGTCCTGGGTAGGAAGAAGATCCCTTTCATGGGTGAAAGACCAGTGTTAGAGCTTTTACCATGCTGTCCCACTACTGTTTTCTGCTCAGGATCTGTTCTGGAGAGCCCTGCACTCATGCCAGCTACTCAGTGGGCCTGGAGTGCTAACACAGCTCCTAGCTGGGTCATGCAGCTGGAGCATCCTGAACATCTGCCTTAGCTCACACTGTACAGGGAACACCAGGACAAGAAAACCCACCAAGAAAAACGTATTTTAGATCCATCTGTGACAGAACCTCCAAGAAAAAGCTCCACTAATCCTGGACTTTACATAAGACACAAACTTCCACTCCTTTCTTATCTGTTCCCCACTCCATACACATCCAGCTGTTCCCACCTCCTTGCTTTGTGGTGTACAATGGTGTTGGTGGGGATCGCGTCGTCACCTTCTGGCAGCTGATCTTCCATTGTCCTGATGACAGTTGTCTAGCTCAGCCCAGCACTTAAGTGGAGCACAGTGGTGCAACCTGCTTGAAGAGGAATGCAGGGAGCAGTGCTCTGCTCTTATGTTGGAGGCAACTGGACTTCTGCACTCACCCGGGTTAAGAGATTCTCCTGATGCAAGGCCAAAAGCATCAGAAATCTTATATTTTAAAAAGAGAAGGACTCAGTCCGTGCTTCAGCTGGTGAAAACAGCTGTCTGCCTGTCACTGGGGTGGGCATGGCAGTCAAGGAGTCACAGAAGAGTGATCTTAAGAAACCTTATAGACCATTCCATTCCAACCCCTTTGCCATGGGTAGGGATACCTTGCACTAGACCTGGTTGCTCCAAGCCCCATCCAACCTGGCCTTCAGCACTTCCAGGGATGAGGCAGACACAGGTTCTCTGCACAATCTGTGTCAGAGCCTCACCACCCTCACTGGGAGGAATTTCTTCCCAATATCCCATCTAACCCTGCCCTCTGACAGTGGGAAACCATTCCCTCTGGTCCTGTTCTCCCAGGTCCCTGTCCAAAGTCTCTCTCCAGCTCTCTAAGAGCCCTTTTAGGCACTGGCAAGGGCTCCAAAGTGTCCCTGGAGCCTCCTCTTCTCCAGGCTGAACACGCCCAGCACTCCCAACCTGTCTCCAGAGCAGAAGGGCTCCAGACCTGGGAGCATCTCCATGGTCACCTCTGGATTTGCTCCAGCAGCTCTACATCCTTCTGATGTTGGGAGCCCCAGGGCTGGAGGCCAACTGTACAGGTGGGGTCTCACCTGAGTGGAGGAAAGGGGCAGAATCCCCACCTCACCTGCTGCCCACGCTGTGGGATCAGCCCAGGACACAGGGGGCTTCTGGACTGCCAGCACATGTTGTTTTAAGGAAGAAAAGTGGAGAATAAAATAACTGAACTCTTTAAGAGCAGGAGGGGTAGAATTATCTGCTGGGTAAATGCTCTCTCGAGCCCAGCACCAATAAGGAAACCTGTCCTGAACAGTTTGAAACTTGCCTTGGTTTTTATGCTTAAGTAATAGTTGGAGGAGAGAAAGGAAATATATCTCTGGAGCTGTTCCTGAGGAAGATGATTGTACTTGTATATAAACCACCAGACTGCCAAGCCAGCCTGTGATGAATATTCAGCTGGGGGGAAACTGGTGCTCCCGGGGTTTCATCCTCCCCAGCAGCCGCATTCCACTGAGAGTCTTTGAGAATTTATTGCTCATTTTAATCACTGCTAGAGAATGAATAGGCAGAACTATTATGGGGTGGACATATCCCATAGATTTTATTTACATATCCTTGTGACAGAATAACAAGGAGTTTTCATATGTATTTTTAATTTATTTTGATTTCCTTTATTCTTTAAAAAAAACAAACCAGAACTCTGTGCGTGCTTTTCCTGAGCTTAGACCACACTTGCCTGGTGTTGAGGACTCTTGAGTTGGTTTCCAGTGCTAAACAGTCTGAAAAAATTTAAATAAGCACTCGTGTATCTATGACTAAAAGGGAGGGAAAAGCCCTTGAAACTGGTGTCTTTCTTCTGTCACTAGAGGGATAGCAGCCCCTGGACTGAGCTTGGCTCTTGCAAGTCTCTTTGCCATTCAGCTCCTCTTTGCACCCTGTCAGACCAGTCTGCTGACCTCCCCTGTCTCCATTGGTGTCTGCTGAAGGGTTTTTAAGGAGTATTTCAGCCAGGAAGAGATATTTCAGCCTACAGTTGCCCTTTCCCTAACCCTGTTCTGGAAGCAGCAGTGTGAGACCTCCTGACCAGAAGCTGGTGTCCATTTCATCCCAATGAGTCACCTTTGATAGACCTTTCCAAGAAAACAAGCCTCCAGTGGTGACTCATGTGCTTATTTTTCCATCCTGAACATCCTCAGGTTGCTGGTTTAAGCATATTTAATGAGAAAAATGTCTATTTTGGTTATTTGAAAACTGGCTGTTGGTTAATTTGGGCACAACTTTCTATGTGGAGTTTGGAGCAGTCAAAGTTCATTTTAACCTTTCTTTAAACCCACAAGAATTATCTCAAGATCTGGTGTTGTGCTCATGAACCTTTTCCCTTGGGAGTGTTTTTTCATAAATGCAGCCATGCTAGGGAGGAATGCTGGAGGGATAGTGGATTATGAAGCTGATGAACACAGAGGTACTGCAAGGGCTGGATCACCTGTGCTCTGGAGACAGGCTGAGAGCTGGGGGTGTATACTGGGGAAGGGAAGGCTCCGGGGAGACCTTAGAACACCTGCCAGGGCATAAAGGGCTCCAAGTAAGCTGGAGAGTGACCTTGAACAAGGGTGTGGAATCACAGGACAAGGCAGGGCTCCCCATTGACAGAGGGAAGGGTAAGATGGAATATTGGGAAGAAATTCTTCCCTATGAGGGTTTCAAGGCCCTGGCACAGGTTGCCTATAAAAGCTGTGGCTGTTCCATGCCTGGCAGTGTCGAAGGCCAGGCTGGACAGGGTTTGGAGCAACCAGGTCTAGTGGAAGGTATCCCTGCCCATTCCACCCCACTTGGAATGGGGTGGAACGAGATGAGCTTTAAGGTTCCTTCCTTCATGATTGTATGAAAACCTGCCCTCAGAGCTGCCAAAGATAAAGAGTGACCACATAGTGCTACTGGCTACAAAAGCAGCCATCAGGGCCACAGAAGACAGCCATAGCAGCATTTCCTTTGCCAGGAAGGAGTATGGAGAGCCCCAGAGGAAAGATCACTCTGTCCCTCCTTAGGACAGAGGTTTAGCACTGGGGAATGTGGTTTTGAACTCCTGCCTGAGCGATGACTTTCAGAGGGGCGCACAGACAGTGCAGCAGTTGACACCTGGTGGGTTTATTTCATGGTAATATCTCCTAAGTGCAGTAATTGACACAGTTTTAATTACCTTCATCCTCCACTCGTCCTAAGTTCTTAAACTCAGGTTTATAGCATGCAAGTTTAAATTCCAAAACCATAGAACAAACACTGAGGTTCATAATGTCAGAGGAACTTCGGAGCCAGGAACAAACCTGGTCCCCTTGCGCCTCAGCTCCTGCTCTTGCAGTCTGGTGGCAAGGGAATGTCCCTTATCTGGGATGCAGGGAATCCCCTGCCCTAGCTGATCTGTGCTGCTTGGAGAGATGATGCTCACAAGGCATCACAGAAGGATTTGGGTTGGAAGTGATCTTAAAGCTCACCCAGTTCCAACCCCTCCCATGGGCAGAGACACCTTCCACTAGACCAGGCTGCTCCAAACCCCATCCAGTCTTGCCTTGAACACTTATAGGGATGAGGCATCACGCATCACTGCTGTGATGGCCTCTCCTACCCATTGATAATTCACTGAACAAGGCCTCTGCCCAGGAATTTTAAATCCCAGAGATCTAGCTGCAGATCCCTCATTGTCTAGTATCCCGCTGCTCCACAAATATACTGATTCCTGGCATTTTTATTGGAACCATAATGGCAGATGTGTTTCTTTTCCTTCTTTAAAGCATATGGGACAGGGAAGCTGAAGGGAAGACACCACAAAAATGGTGTTTTTTAGCTCAGACTGGTGCACATGAATACCTGGATTCAAGGCCATCGCTGGACTCTGGATTCTCAGCCCTGCTTGTTTGACAGAGAATTCCAGAAAATACAGTAAAAACAGGCTCTGGATTTTACTGCATCCAGGGGTTACAGAGCAGCATTACTGGTCCTGGGCAGGTCACTGCTGAGTGAGTAACTTAGAAGAGGTGGGCACAGCCACAGTTAAAATACTACAGAAGCAGGTGTTTTTCCTTATGTACCATGCTGTTAATTTTTACAGACTTCTTTTGGAAAAGGATAGAGCTGTAGGGGTGCTAAGTGCTCTTCCATCACTTGCACCCTAAAATCATAGAATCATAGAATGATTAGGGTTGGAAAAGAGCTTTCATATCATTGAGTCTGACTACTCACCCAGCACTGCCAAGTCCACCACTAATCCATGTCCCCATGTGCCACATCCACACGACATCCTCTTTAAAATTGTTCTTGTAGAGGGAAAGGAAACCCAAACTGGCCAGAATGTCAGGCTCACCTTTGCCTCTGATGCTCTCAGAAGGTTCATGACCTCCCCTTCACGGGCGTAATCCAGGGGTGTGTGTCCCATTTCATTCTTCTGCAGGGGGTTGGCACCTGACAGCACAAGAAATGAGTAAGATCAGGAGCTTGGAGTTCAATCTTGGGACAGAAGGAGAAGGAAGCACATCCTGTCTGTGTCCCCTTCTAACCTTTGCTCTGAAGGGTGTCTGGATCAGAAAGAGAGAATGTACAACCAGTGGTCACAAGTCTAGATCTCCAGGGAGGAAGAAAAAGGATTGTCACTGCTAACAGCTGGTTTCTCAGTGAAGAGCTGCTGAGGGAGGATGAGAGCACATGGTCACCAGAAGGAAATACAGTCTCACAAAAGCACCCACTCTCAGTCCTGTGGGAGGCACATGGGACCATTACAGCTTCAACTGGATACACTGCCTGTGGCAGCTGGAGCTGACGCTGGAGCTGAAGCTGGAGCTGAAGCTGGAGCTGGCTGTTGCCTGTGGACCAGCTGCTCCACTGAGCCCCTGGAGCACTTCTGGGGGAAAATCACACCCTTCCTCCCTTCCTTGGAGTATAATTAAAAAAAAAAAAAATCCCAAAGACTGAGCTGGACTGAGTCGGATGGGCACACCACAGAAACACACGCACATGGAGAGTTCTCCCTCCCAGATACACTGGATTGCAGAAGAGAATTCCATGTCAAACTGGTCCAGTTGCAGTGATGGGAAGTATATGGAGGGAAACCCGGTGATATCAGGAGACAGGGGTAACGGGCAATAGCCAGAGTGGCAAACAAAGTCCTGGGATTCATCTCTGACTCTAAGTATCTCAGGAGCTGTCTCTAAGGCAGAGACTTGTAACCAACACTGGTGCACTCCATGACCCCACAGCAGCTCCTAACCACAAGAGTTTATGAGAATGAACCTTCAAATTGGTCCCAAATCCCCCAAACTGGTGCTGAAACTGACCATCCCAGCAATTATCATGACTTGGAAAGCAGCCTGGTGGAGGAAGAGCCTATAACTGTGCTCAGCAGGTCCAGGACCCCAATCCTTCCACTGCAATTCTGTGCAATGTCCTCCTGCCTGAGTGGGGGAGTTGGTCCAGATGACTTCACTGGTGTCCCTTCCAGCCTGAATCATTCTGTGATCCTGCTGAAAACATGGGAGTGAGACAAGTACCTTGGCAGAGGCAGACCAAGCTGCTCCTGTGCCATGAGAGAGCGCAAAGCACCAGGAGTGCTCAGTAACGTCGAGCAGCAATCAGAATAGATAAATGAAGTAAGAGGAGTCTGTGGGAGCAGAGCCAGAGAGATTAGCCATTACTAGGCATTGGCATCAGGGAACTATATTTGCTTACAGGATGAAAAATGTGCTCCATAAACATTCGACATGGACTAATTTCTATGGCAAGCCTTGTCTTCACAAATAACGAGTATGATCAAGACAGGTGAGATTACATACTGCTGGGGCTGGCTGCTCCATATATGTTAAAGAGACAGTGCTCCCATGCTCCCCCCTCGCCAAAACCCACCTGGGTCTGTGCAGTGAGCAGTGGGGCATGCTCCTGACTTCTCCAAATGATGACATCCTCGAGGCTAGGCCTGCTCTCATTTCTGATGGAGGGTTTGTTTGGCTTTGCCCTGGATCTATCAATAATGGCTCTCCAATATTGGCCTAATCCCCCTGTTAATGGCTTTGACGACTTGACTAATTGCTGCAATAATTGATAGAACCCGACTCCTATAACTGGTCGATTCCAACCTGGAGTACCGGCAGCAATAAAATATTATGCTGCCATAAATAACGGTATCACTTGGCTTGCTAATAGAAGGTAAAAATGGCCACTGGTCTGTCGGTGCCCTGGCTGACCCCACTCCACATCCCCACCTCCTCTCCTGCCCTCTCCCACCCTGTGCCACAGGCTGCAGCAGTATCCAAGGGGACGTCAACCTTCCACGACTTAATAGAAGGCAATTTGTCACCTCCCACTCGCTGTCTGTAGCTGGAGATGGACACCTGGGCAGCACCTCAGGCTGTATGAGCCCGTTGCCTCCTCCCACCCTCCATGCTCATATTAGAAGGCCCCGGCTGATAATATTTGATAAATAGCGTGGGGGTTCTCTCCCTGCACCCGCCCAGCATTGTGGCGCTGCAGCAGCTGCAGAAGGTCACTCATTGGGGAAATATGTTTCTGTCAGTGGGATCGAAAAAAGTTTAGTGGAGTGACAGGCCTCAATTTTTCAAATTTTATTAACTCCATCCCCTCAACAATTTGTCTTGAATTCGTTCAAAATTCTGGATAACTGTCAATAGAGCTGGCAACGCAGCAGATACTGGTACTTAGGTCCCCCACTGCTGTCAGGATAGGGATAGGAATGGCAAGAGGAGGGAGAGATGGCAGGAGGAAAAGAAGAATGCCAAAGGGCACAGACAGAACCTGGAGGAACATCCCGGTAATGCTCCCTGTGTTCTCAGCAGCCCCAAGACCCTGCTCTTGTTACTCCATACTGTCAGGGCAGAAGAGCAGAAGGTCTAAGCCTGCTGCAGCCAGAACAAGGTTCACACGTCTAACAGACAGAACAGGGCACACAGTGGCGTTGGAGCCTCATATGGACAAACAGAGAATGACACTGCTCCCAAGAGTGGACAGATCACAGCCTGAGAAAGTGTACTGTGTACTGGGACTCTTGAGGACCTTGTTTCATAGCCCAGACAGAAGGTGCAAAAGCTCCTGGTCCTGGGCATACCCACAGGCAGCCTCCAGCTGAGTGTTTGGGCCCTGACAGAGAACTGGCATGAGACAGTCCCTGTCCTGATGCCACTCCAGAGGTCCTGTCTGCAAATGAGCTGGGCAGCAGCAGTGGCCTGTGGTGACCTGTGTTATGGAAAGACAAGATGCCAAAATGTTCAGTGTCTCCTATATTCCTTCTTTGGTGTCCAGAAAGTACAATATGGTGTAGGTGACAACCGAATGAGTGCTTGCTCAAATCTCTGGCACAGAAGATGGCACTACTTCAGTCAGAAAAGTCAGGGAAAGCCATTCTCCCAGTATAAAGCCATTCAACAAGGATAGAATCACAGAACACTTTGGGTATTAAAAGCCCTCTGACACCATTGAGTCCAACAATTCCTCCAGCACTGCCAAGACCACCACTAACCCATGCCCCAAACGCCAAAGCTACATGGCCATCCCCTTCACGGATGGGGACTTCAACACTGGTTTGGGCAGCCTGTGCCAGGGTTGGACAACCCTTTAAGGGAAGGAATTTTCCCCATATCCAAACTAAACCTCTCCTGGCACAACTTAAGGCCATTTCCTCTTGTCCTATCTATCACTTGTTATCTGGGAGAAGATACAAATCCCCACCTACATAATACAGCCATTGCATAAAGCCACTCTCCCCAGTATAAAACTGTTCTCCCAGTATGAAGTCATTTTCCCTGCTATAAAGCCATTCATAGAATCACAGAATCACGGGTTTGAGTCCAAAGGGACCATAAAGCCCATTTATTTCCAACCCTCCTGCCATGAAAAGGGATGCCATTCTTCCCAGTATAACACCATTGAACCAGTACAAAGCCATTCTCTCCAGTATAAAGCCATTCTCTCCAATATAAAACCCAAACACTGAGTCTGTCCTGAGTGGAGGGTCTGAGCACACTTGGCCCCTGGGCAGGACAGGTACAGACAAGGCCTAGGCACAGGCAGCAGGGACGAACCTGAATCTGCGGGCACTTCTCTCTGCTCCTCATGGCACTGCCATGGCATCCAGAAGTACCTAAAGATCTTTTAGCAGGCTCTGTGGGCACTCCTTCTTCCTAGGTCACTGCCCTGGACCCATCCAGTGCTCCAGCACACTGAGGGGACTTGGGGAGCATCCCTTTCCCTGTAGCAGACTCTGCTGGATCCAATATCCTGGAACTGAGTGGGATATAAACTCTTTTCTGTTGAAGGAAATTAAATCCCAGAAAGAGGAGCCTGGAAGTACCAAAGCCCATGGTGGTTGCTGCTGAGGGTGCTGGAAGTGGACACACTGAGTGGCCATCACCCTAGACCAGGATGCTCCCATGTGCCACACCTACACATCTGTTAAATCCCTCTAGGGATGGGAACTCCATCACTGCCCTGGGCAGCCCGTGCCAGAGCTGGACAACACATTCAGGGAAGGAATTTTCTCTAATATCCAACCTAAACTTCCCTTGGTGCAACTTGAGGCCGTTTCTTCTTATCCTGTCACTTGTTGCCTGGGAGAACCTGGGCTACAACTCCATTTGAGTAGTAGTAGAGAGCGACAAGATCCCCCCTGAACCTCCTTTTATCCCATGAGGGGCACAAAACTGGCTGCAAGATTTGAGGTGATACCCCACCAGTGCCCAGTACAGGGATCAGTCACTATCCTGGTCCTGCTGGCCACACTATTGGTGACACAAGCCAAGATCCCCTTGGTCTTATTGTCCACCTGGGCACACACATTGCACCTGCACCAGCTCCAGTTCCACCACATCAAGTGCTGCCTAATGCACAGCCCTGGGCTTACAGCAGCCCTCACAGAGCTGTAGGGAACAGGATCTGTGCTCCCTTGGTCCAGTGGCCTCACTCTCAAAGCACAAGAAGCCTTTCCAACCTAAATTTGTCCAGCTAGGTTGAATGGGGCTTAGAGCAATCTGTTCCTACTGGAAGGTGTCCCTCCTCATGGCAGGAGATTAGAACTGGTGGAGCTTAAGGTATCTTCCAATCCAAATCATTAGGTTATTCTATGAAGGAAGGATTTAGACTTAACTAAGAATTAGACATTTCTGGAGTAGAGTTTACATGGAAAAGCAGACATCCAGAGCTCTGAGATGAAGGTCAGATGCTGACAAGGGCAGGTAACAACAGCAAGAAGAGGTCCTCTTGGAGGTGCAGCTTAACCAGTACTCCCAAACCTTGTGAACCACACTGAACACAAATCTTAGTGTACTTGGACAGACACAACAGTCATGTAATGTTCAGGACTGGGATGTGTAAGCTGGAACAGAGGCAAAGGAGGAGACTGGTAGGAGCAGCATGTAAACTGGACTGCAGGTAAGGACTGAGCTGCACTGGTGGAGTGGTGAGGTCAGGTATTAAAGAGTAGAAACAAAAAGAAGGTAAAAAGGCAATTGTATGAGCCAGTGACACAGGATTTGTACAGAACAAAATGCCTTGACTGAACAGGGAAAATACAGCATGAAGACCACCCCTCTGAGAGACTGAAGGGCATTGAACACACTGAAAATTAGCCCAGGGACTGCAAGGGTAAAGAGCACAACACCAATAAAATATTGAATTAGTGAAAACCAGAGACTAAGAACTCTAGCAGTCAGAAAGCTCCCAAGACAACGTGCAAGCCTTAATTCAGCCTTGGACAAAGCAAAAGGCTTTCTTCAAACCTCAGCTCCTAAGCACCACACTGCAATGTGACACATATTCATGCCAGACTTCCTCACCAGAAAATCCAGCAAAGAAACTTTGTACCACAAGGGAAAAACATGGATCTTGCCAGAAACAAAGGAGCAGCCTACCAGCAGGTAACTGTCAGAAACATGGATGTAAAGACTGAAGAAACCCATGGTATTTATTTAAGTCCTCATCATAAGAAGAGCTAGGATCTTAGGAATAAACCACACCATCATCCTTCAAACCCGGGGGAGACAAAGAAAACCAAATGAAGCGCTTGCATTGGCAAATTAAATGTAAAAAACCTACAGGTAAAAAAGTGTGGAATCTTGCAGCCCCTCAACATAATACCCAGGGGTCTGGCCTTGGCAGGACAGACCATAGTTACCTGCCCAGCCTGACAGAGGGAACTTCCCAGTGGTGCTCTGTACACACGGTTTGCCCCGGTTCCTCCCCCACTAAGGCCCCTGGCCCTTGGTTTCTCCTCTCCTGGGTGTGTCTCCATTGTTTGTGGGACCTGGTGACCAGCCCTGTCCCCCCTATGGAATACTGACCTTGCCTGTCCTTTGCTCTGCCCCCACACCTCAAGGTCATTGCCTGCTGAACCCCACACTTAAGTGGGGACAAGCAGATGATCCGACCTCTTGACTCCCTTAGGCTCCTGGAAATAAACCTGCTGGAATTGGTGTCAAGGCCTTCTGCCTCTCCTAGCTGAGCCAGCCACGTGGTGTGTGTGGGTGTGTGAGCTTGACTGCTTTGCCTGAGTTTCCCCAAGCGGCCTTTCCACCGGAGAGGCTTATTGGGATCCAGGCTCCAGCTCCACTCCTAAATAACACAACACCACAAAAAAGGATTTATAAGAAGCCCCTTCTTTAGGAATGAAAGCTAGGACCTCTGAGACATACCAGAAGCAGAAGTCAGGCTGAGAGGGTGAGTTTCCATAAGTGATAGAGATCAAGGCCAGGCTGGACAGGACTTGGAGCAACCTGATCTATTGAGAGGTGTCCCTGTCCATAGTGAGGGTTTGTAACAAGATGAGCCTGAAGGTCACTTCCAATCCAAAATTTGTTCTCTGATTCTACGACAAATGGGAAAGCTACAATAGAAGAAACAGAGAAAGAATGAATGGATGTCTTAAATGCGTGCACCTCTTACTCTTGCTTTATTGGAACCTGAGCGTAAGTTGGTCTGTGCCTACTTGACAACTGTGTGTGAAAACAATCCACTCGACTCCTGACTCGTTTTGTAAGGCAAGAGAGAAGAAACTACAGAATCATACTCTTCCCATATATCAATCACCCTTTTTCCATATACCCATGTGTGCAGAGCTCTTAAGATCATGCCAAACATGTTGTCACTGTCAAGTTTGTCCCCAGAAAACACTTCAAGAGGGATCTATTCACTCCTCTGCCCTAAGGGAAAACTATTTCTAAGTGCTCCAACAGAGACAGAAATGTGCTGGCACTTTGGACTCTTATTGCTCTCACCACAGTGGGATGCTGGATGCCTCGATGCTGGGATATGATTGGTTTCTAAATCCCAGTTTCATAGGATTTTAATTACTGGTCTGGCATGGTAGGGAGTGGAACTGGCTGCGGTCAGACGAAGGATCGATACGCCGGCCCAGAACATATTGAGCCTCGGCACTCGCAGATGCTATTGCACTATTTAATCATCTTTTGCAAAATTTACAGTGCAACAGAAGGAATCAATACGGAATTTATCACATTCCCTTGTAAATATGAGCATGGAGAGGGAGAGAGGATGTCAGGCACTCTGGCATGACAGGTGGCCTGGGCAGCAAACCTCCACAACAGACCACCCAGGACAGCTACCATCCCTGTCACTTGCCAAAAAGGGCCCAGCCAGCCACTGGCACTTGCATTCCCGGGGACAGCTGCATCCACAGTGGCTGCATTTGTATGCTCTGACCTGCTTGCAAGCTAAACCTTGTCCCAGCTGCTCTAGAGGAAAAACGGGAGGAAGCCACACAGGCTGTGCAGAGCCTCACTCTGCACAACGTGGTTTACAGAGCCTGTCATATGGTCACAGAATAGTTTCATGGAATTTTCTGGGTTGGAAAAGCCCTGCCAGACCATCAAGTCCAACCGCTCCCTCAGCACTAATCCATGTCCACAAGTGCCACACCTACAAGGCTTTTAAATCCCTCCATGGAGGGGGACTCCAACACTGCACTGGGTAGCCTGTGCCAAGGCTGAACAACCCTTTTGGGGAAGAAATTTTCCCCATATCCAACCTAAACCTCCCCTGGCACAACTTGAGGCAGTTTCTTCTCATCCTGTTGCTTGTTACCTGGGAGAAGAACCCGACCCCCACCTGGCTCCCCCCTTCTTTCAGGGAGTTGTAGAGAGAGAGGAGTTCTGCCCTGAGCTCTTGTTTACTGCGGTAACTGCTGACTGCAGCAAAACCTCAATGTTACTTTCTCAGGATGTGTTAAAACCAAAGGTATCTCCTCTCTGGAACTGGCTGCTGGGGACTTGAAAGCCTACTCTCTAGGAATATCCTTTACTCTCCCTCTGGAAGAATGGACTCTTTTAATCTGGGATGCAACAGAAAACACTCCGAGATATATTATGCAGTAGTTAATAAGAAATTAATTGGGTTAGAAAAACTCAACTAATTAGAACCTGATTTTTCCAGAGAATACCATAAGCACTTTTGACTTCTGATGTCCAAAGCCCATCCCTTGCAATGCTGGCTCTGTAATCTGTTTACCCATCACTCACCCTATTCACAAGATCTGCAATTACATTGGACTGAGGAGAGGAGTGCACAACATTAGGAACAAATGCACTGGGCTAAATTTACCAGCAAATCGAGTTCAGCAGACCAGGTTATTGCAGCTTCAGCTAAAATGTTTTCACAAATGTATGTTCATTTCTTCCTCTCTCTCCTTCACATCTAATTAGAGATGAGAGACTCCAAGATTGCTGAAGAGGACCTTTGGAAAAGGGCAAGGAGTGACAGGACAAGGGGGAATGGCTTCCCATTGACAGAATCCAGGGTTAGATTCCTTATTAGGAAGAAATTTTTCCCTGTGAGGCTGGTTAGACCCTGGCACAGGTTGCCCAGAGAAGCTGTGGCTGCCCCATCCCTGGAAATGTTCAAGGCTAGGTTGGATGGGGTTGGAGCAATCTGAATTAGTGGAAGGTGTTCCTGCCCATGGCAGCAGGGTGGAATGAGAAGAGCTTTAAGGTCGCTTCCAACCCAAACCATTTTGTGATCCTGTGATTCTGCTAAGAATGCGCTGCAGGAGGCATTTCAATGCAGTAACAGCCTGGTGAGCCTGTGAGCTGGCTCTAGGAGGATCTGGAAGCAGAGGGGATGATTTCTGAAGAAGGGAAATAGAAAGCAGGGCAGTCAGGGATGAGGAGAGCACTGGGTAGAATGGGACTCACATGGAGCCTACTCAGATTTGGCAGGAGGGCAAGTGTTTATTTCTCCAGGGATAGAGAGAGGGGAGGTCTCAGGAACTGGTGGAACTTCCTTCAGGTCAGTCTCTGAAGGAAGGAACTGCTCTACTTTTAGGCAAGGACAGGAGATACAAGCCCCTATCCACCTATGTGAAGCAGCAGAGCAGGGCACTGCCACACAACCGCGTGGAAACAACACTTCCACATGTCAACAGATGACAGTTCAGACAATCCCTTGCTACACAGACACACACACACCAAATACACCTTGAAAATGCACTTGGAAATTAATTTTGAGTTCCTAGAAACATGGCAGCTGAGCTGCTACACACCAGGGAAACTTGGCTTCTATGCTTCTTCCTGTGCCTAGTTTCTCAGGTGTATACATAAACAAGTGCTCACAATATTCTGATTTTGCCTTTTGTAAGCTCCAACCTAAGACAGTTCCTGCAGCATCGTCTGTGCTTTGTCTAGGGTAACTTTAACTTACTGAAAGGTTACCACAGTTATGACAACTCTTCCCAGCACAAGGCTGTGAAAGGGGAACAGTTTCTCATGCTGGGAGAAGGGTCATTGACCTGCAGGGCAAATCCCTGAGCAGCAGCAGTGCTGTCCCTAGCTCTGCATCACAGAATCACAAGATTGTTTGGGCTGAACAGACCCTAAAGCCCACCTCATTCCACTCCCCTGCCATGGGCAGGAACACCTTCCACAAGACCTGGCTGCTCCAAGACCTATCCAACCTGGCCTGGAACACTTCCAGGGATGAGGCAGCCACAGCTGTTCTGGGCAACCTGTGCCAGGGCCTAACGACCCTTACAGAGAAGAATTTCTTCCCAATATCCCATCTAACCCTGCCCTCTGGCAGTGGGGAGCCCTGACTTGTCCTGTGACTCCACATACTTATCCAGAGTCCCTCTCCAGCTCTCTTGGAGCCCTGTTAGGCACTGGCAGGTGCTCTAAGGTCTCCCTGGAGCCTTCCTTTCTCCAGGGTGAACAATCCCAGCTCTCCCAGCCTGTCCTCAGAGCAGAGGGGCTCCAGCCCTCAAATGATCTCCATGACTTGCTCTGGACATATGAATCAGGGCCTGCCTGATGTCCTCTGGCTCCCTTCATTTCAGCATCAGGTTCTAGAGCAGAACCATTTGTAGAAGGGTGGTTGATATTGGCGAGGTTATGCCACTGCCAGAAAGCCGCACCTTTTAATACTGGCTATTTCACTTAAATACTGACATCATAAAAGCTCCCTCTAAAACAAGGATACTTCTGTCACCAGTGAGCTGGTGACCCTGCCTGCCTTCCTCTGAGCCAAACACAAAGTCCCTGAAATCAATTGTGCCTGCAGTAGCAACTGGCGCACTCTGTAGATGCGAGTGCTCACCCACCCCTTCCCCAAACACCAATATTTATGGTGTCGCCTCAGGTCAGGGGACTGTGAAATGTCACCAACAACTGCCCGAAAGGACAACAGAGCCGCCACTTCGTCTCGCGGTCTGCTGGGCACACACATGCTGACCACAGGGCTATAAGGTCCTGGAGGGGTCAAGCGAGTCACTGAATGGGCCACAAAAGGCTAGGGATGTGGGGTGAGGGGCAAGTGCAGGGGGCTTCCCTGAAAAAACAACAGGGGGGTAGGGAAGTGGTTGGAGCCGAGAGGGGCTGGGCGGTTAATGGCTTTGGCCTGAGGGCAGGGCACCAGCAAGGGAAGTTAGAGGAAGAGTAAATGGGGAGTTAGTAAAAGGCAGGTGTAGGGAGAGATCAAGGGAGCCTGTTCCATGTCAGCAGCCAGAAGCCACCCTGTGTGCGATGTCAATGGCAGCACAGGGGCATTACCCTCACAAAGGGCTGAACGGTGTTCGATCTCCACACCAAAACCCTTGGCCATGTATTCATCCCAGATTACACTGACGAGGAGGCAGGGATCCCCTGCTTTGTTATCGCATGGAACTGGGAGGAGGGGAACACTCCCAGTGAATGCCCTGAAATCCTCCTATCATGCGCCCATCAGGAAATCCAACTCCAGCACCCGAAACTTGCTGAAAGGGCAGGGCAGGGTCTGCTGTCACCCCAGCAGTGAGTCCACCTGACAGAAAGGTGAAGCTTATTATATGTAGCAAATTATCCTCATAAATTTGCATCCTAACCATGACTGCAAAGGGTAAGTGGATATTGTAGATGGTGAACAGGGATTAATCTGAGAAACACTGTGAACTCAGCCTTGGGATTCTACCAGGGCTCTAATGGGATCTTTCACACCATCACCAAACGGAGATTCCCACTGGTGGGTTGCAGTCTCCAGGATCTGAGCACTGGGACATGCTCTACAAGACAAAGATTTCCGCTTGGAAATGAACTCTTAGTGTAGGCTCTTGAGCAGGATTCAGAAGTATTTCTGCCAGGCTGGACTAAGAATGGAACAGTGAGTGATGAGTGATCGTCACATTTTCTGGCTAAGTTCTGAATTTTCACTTTGATTTCACACAATCCTTCCATTTGTACCCAAACAAACACAGTCCCACAGATTGTTAAATGCTTTTTTTTTTTCCCCTGAGATCCAAGTGAGTTCTTTCAAGCTGAGACACTTTGCTACAAACAAAGAACTCTCTGTGGGAACCAGACAGAGAAAGGGCCATTCACAGGGATGGCAGTGGCTCCAGGACAGACACACAAACATTTCTGGAACAGCTGCCTCTGTGAAGTGAGGCCTGGATTGGAACAGTACTTAGAGACCTAAGCAGGGCACAACTGGAGAAATAAGGTGGACTTACTCCTGACAATGATTTATTCAGGATGGAAAAATTCTTTAGTGCCAACTTCACTTATCTGCGCTCATCTTTTACCTGTACTTAGGGTAACCAGGGAGCTGTCTTGATACTTTCAATCAACTGCTAATACGTGTCATGCAAGGATGCTTTCCAAGGCAGAAATGAAAAGCAGGTATCTTTGTAGAAAATGCTATTCCAGGTGATTCTGCCCCTCTGCCCCACTCAGGTGAGACCCCACCTGCAGAGCTGCCTCCAGCTCTGTGGTCCAACAACAGAAGGACCTAGAACTGCCGGAGTGAGTCCAGAGGAGGCCACAGAGCAGGCTGAACTGCTCTGCTCCGGAGACAGGCTGGGAGTGGTCAGTCCAAACCATTCTGTGATTCTGTGATTCACACTATGACATATGTGAAACACTCTCCAGATCTTCAGCAGACTCTCTCTGCACAGATCTGTTCCCAATACTGCTGTGACAAGGACTTTTCCAACACTTTAACCCCACTGCCACTCTTTGTAACACCCCAGAGCCCCTTGCACTCTCCCACAAAGCCCTTTCAGGTTGGTGCATTCACAATCCGTTGCTCAAGCAGGTAAAGCCCGCTCCGCTCTGCTCTGCTCCTCCTGTGGGCATCCCTGCTCACAACTGTGGGATCCCAGAGGTGTTGGAGCAGTTCCTTCTGACCACCACTGTCCATGGCCAAGTGACCGCTGAGCATGTGCTGTTGGTCCATGCAACAGGCACGCACTAATTCATACGCTCTGGGACCATCCCATGTTCTGCGTTCATGCAATGCCTACATGTGCTGCAAACATGGAGTGGGGCTTCTATGTCAGAAAAATGCAATGGACTCCATTTGGGACAGTATTTTTTTTTTTTTCTGAAGACTTCCCAGCCACCATGTTCACACAGTCCCACAGCTTCCTGAGCAGCTGCCTGCTTTTTCAGCTCTCTTCCCTGCAAGGAACCCTGCCTTTGCAATAGAATTTCTTTCATTGCTTCTTTTCTTTTTGGGTTTATTTATGGCCAGGAGCCGAGGTTCTGGTATCTGTAAGACTCCCAGAGAAACCCTGACGTGGAGTTCAGTGCTACAGAATCTCACCCTTTCACTCTTGTATTTCTATTTGTGAAAGATAATAAGCACATAGTACAGATGAGTATCAAGGTTCAATGTTGCCACAATTAATTTTCCTCATCCCATCTGGGGATGTTTAGCCACCACAGATGCTACTTTCTATTATCTTTTTAACTGCTTTCTTAAGGAATGAGCCTTATGAGACCATGGCATACCATTAGATACTTGTCTGCTTCCCTAGAATTAACTTCTGAGATGCCCACACCATGAAGACTACAACATTCCTCAAACCTTCGCAAAAATCAGCATCTGGAGAGCCAGACCCGAGTGAGCCTGTCTCTGGTAGGGCCAGGCTGGGACAGGTGGCCACTTTATGTTCCACCTGGCAGAGGCTGCTGGCAGCATACACCTGAGGCAGGCAAAGCGTTGCTGCGGCTGGCTCATCTCCAGGTGACCTTGAGAGCTTTTGAAATTGCGGGAGGAGTAGGAATGCTGGGGACAAAGGACATCACATCTGGAGAAAAGCAGAACTATGGACCAGCTTGGTGGTCTGAGGAACAAGGTAAAAGCACTGTGCATGTGCAGGTACACACTAAGCAGATGGCACCTCTGGAGAACAGCACAAGAGTCACAAATATCATCCCAGAAGGAACAGCAGGAGGGTACATATAAAAACCGTTGTCATGACAGCACATTCCTATTCTGTTGGTTAAATGCATCTTCTCATTCCACTCCACTAGTGCTGATAAGCTTTTCCCCCATGAAGACGGTTGAGCACTGAACACGTTGCCCAGGTGAGTATAAAAGAGATGACAGTGAAGCAGGCTCTGTGAGGAGAAGGGCCCTCTGATTTAATCAGGAGGACCAGTAACTGCAGATGCTAATTCCTACCAATCCTCACCAGAGCTGTGTTGTCCCAGTGCCAAACAGTACTTGAGAGTTCACCACTTCATCTGGGTACCAGCACCTATCCTGTGCCTTGTCTACAGAGCAGATCCGTTCCTGGCATAGCGGGGACACTTCCATTCCACAAAGGGTCAAGAGGGATACAACAGATGGCCTGAGCAAATACTGCAGGAGGGAAACAAAAAAAATACTAAGCAGAGACCAGTGGAGACATGTGGGGCACCCAGTCCAGCTATGGGGCTCCCAACATGAGAAGGGTGTGGAGCTGTTGGAGCGAGGACAGAGTAGATCACAGAAGCTCTCCAAGGGCTGAAATCCCTCTGCTCTGGAGGCAGGCTGAGAGACTGGGGGGTGTTCAGCCTGGAGAAGAAGGCCCCAGGGAGACCTTAGAGCCCCTGCCAATGTCTAAAGAGGCTCCAAAAGACCTGGAGAGGGACTTTGGACAAGGGCCTGGAGTGACAGGACAAGGAGGAGTGGCTTCCCATTGGCAGAGGGCAGGGTTAGATGGGATATTGGGAAGAAATTTTCCCTGTAAGGGTGGCAAGGTCCTGGCACAGGTTGCCAGAGAAGCTGCTCCATCCCTGGAAGTGTTCAAGGCCAGGCTGGATGCAGCTTGGAGCAATCTGGTCTTGTGGAAGGTGTCCCTACCCATGGCAGGGGGTTAGAAATGCATGATATCTGAGGTTCCTTCCAACCCAAACCATTCCAGGATTCTGTGATTCTCTGGCTGCTGAACTGCAGGAGGAAAGGGAAAACTCAATGACTAAGGTGAGAAGAGCCACCAAAAGCATATGGAAAAAAACCACTGTGAAATAAATGGGAATACAGAAACTAAAAAGTAAAGACATGAAAGCAAACAGCAAATCACACCAAATTGTGACAATGACAGAGTGTGTCCTGTGTCTGAACCTGACCATTCTGTGCGATGGGCTGACTTGGAAGTGCTCCTGGCCCATGAGCTGGGTGGAACTACAAAACTCACCTGCATCCAGCAGCAGTTTGACTGTCAGGTAGTCATCAGCCAGAACTGCATAGTGTAGAGCCGTGCAGCCCTTGAAGTTGGCTCGGATGTTAAGACGGTTGTTGAAGTCATCCTCCCGGGTGACAAGGACTGCAGGGGACAAAGAGTGAAAGCTCAGCTCACTGAGACAGCTACAGAACTGCTCGTCTGCATGTGCAGCAGCAGCAGGGACCCACCACCCCTCACCAGGCAGGAAGCTTCTTAAGGGCTTTGTGGCCTTTTTTGGGAGCACCAGGACCCCAGTGGGGATTTCTGGTGGCCATTGTCCCCACTCCACTGAGCAGCAGTAGAGATAAGGACACCATGGTTTCCATATATCCCAGTAACTGCCTACACAAAACCCAGGCAGGGGAGGAGATGGGTGGAGAACACCTGTGCAAAGACCTCAGCTTTTTTCCAACCATTTATTGTAGGGTAACAGGATGGCTTGACTTGGAAGAGACCTTAAAGCTCATCTGCCATGGGCAGGGACATGTTCCACGAGACCAGGCTGCTCCAAGCTCTGTCCTGGCCTTGAACACTTCCAGGCATGCGGCAGTCACAGCTTCTCTGGGCAACCTGTGCCAGGGCCTTGGCACCCTCACAGGGCAGAATTTCTTCCCAGTATCTAATATAAATAATGATTTTAGCAAACAGAAGGGAAGCTGTGACAGGAAAGAACACTGCCTCACTATGGCTTGACCTTCAAGCAAATTCCTGATTTTGGTAGTCTCCAGCACGTAAGTCATGTGCCTCAGCAGAGCATGGCTCTGCAGGAAGGGTCTGCAGCACCCCTGCTCTCCTGTAGCTGGTCTAAAGATCAGGCTTTAGAAAACCTGGATTTTAAACTCTTTGTTTTAGTCATCACCAAAAAAAAAATTAGAGTGACTTTTTACAGGGGAGGATAGTGACAGGATAAGAAGGAATGTCTTCAAACTGACAGTGGGCAGGGTAAGATTGAATATCAGGAAAAAATTCTTCCGTGTGAGGGTGGTGAGGCAATGGCACAGGTTGCCCAGAGGAAGTCCCATACACACCCCACCCCACCATGGAGCATGAGTGATGGTGGGACTAGCGTGTGCTCTCCATTCAAATGAACAGCACCCACAAGGTGGGCCAAACTCTGCTCCTAGAGGTGTCCAGCTCCTTGGTGAAAGGGTCTGTACCCAAAACTCAGCAGACCCAGATTCAGGGAAAGAAAGAGCTTCCAAGTGCTCTGAGCACCCTATACTGTGCTATGGCAAAGCAAGCAGAGCTGGGAAGTGGGTGGGCTGCAGGGACTTCTTCAAAGTCCCTCCTAAGAGCCATCAAAAGATTTCCAGGAGATTCGGAAAGTTCAGAAGAGAGAAATGCTGTGATGAATACCTGATGCTGCCCGAGCCCAGCATCTCCACTAATGAACCACAGTCCCTCCAGGAAGATCAATTAATGCCCTAGCTCCTTTCCTTCCCTGGGTCCTTTCTCCAAGCACACAGGGTGAGTATGTATATTTATTTATTTGTCGTCATTTCCTACCCAGGGAGGAGCAGGATAATGAACTGCGTGCGTCAGGGAAGATGAATCTGAGATACTAGGGAGCAGCGCAGTAAAGAGATTAAAGTGTTATTATTGTTGGGTTTTTTTCCCCCATGGTCCGTTGTGACAGCTCGGCCGTCATCTGTAAAAAATGTCTCTGAGAGAGATAATCATCGGAAACTCAATAAAGCGTCAGGGGAAGCCTCGTCCACCATCCATCACTGGGTGCCTGGAAATTTTCAGCCCTCTGTCTCCCTTCCTGCCATCCATATAAATGTCTGTAATATATTTTGTGCAGTGGTTGTGGAGCACACCCTCTCGATTTGGATGTTTTTATGAAAAAATATTTATACACAAAATATGTAAATGTCTCAAAAAAAAAGAAAAAACAAAGGCAGTTTCTCTCTTTTTAAAAACGCAACTGAATTTATTCTTTTTAATAAAACATGTCAACCAAAGAATTAATGCAACTTCTCATGGAGTGGCCTTATCTTTTCTTCACCCCAAAATATATAACATTAGAGAGGGATGAATGCAGACAAAAACAATTAACTTTCTTGGTTGATATACTTTATCTTAAATAAAGTCTATGTACATGCATTATGTATTGGCATTCTATTGCTCATTTTTTAATGTAGTTTCATACATTTTACATTCCCTGCTATAGGGATGTGATCTATGTATGCTCTCTCTCCCATTAAGAAGTAGGTCTGCTGCACGAGTGGGTCACAGTGAGGGATGAGAGCAGGGAGCTTTTAAAAATACAGAATAACGCCCTGTCAAAGCTGCCGCCTCACTGTTCCATCTTCTTAACTCAACCTGTGCTTTATGAAAGGTTCAAATATTACACCTTCATTAGGCTTTCACAGATCTTTTGCCTCTTAGCACTGAGTCAAAAGCACAGACAGGCCCATGGATAATGTCACTGTGCCTCAACAGCATCCATGGTGTGGCTGCAGGACAAGGGAAGTGACCCTGTGCTGGGTGCTGCTGAGGCCACACCTGGGCTCAGTTCTGGGACCCTCACTTCAAGAAGGACATTGAGGTGCTGAAGCATGTCCAGAGAAGGGCAGCAGAGCTGTGGAATGGTGTGGTGCACAAGACTGGTGAGGAGTGGCTGCAGGAGCTGAGGGGGCGCAGCCTGGAGAAAAGGAGGCTCAGGGAGGACCTTCTCAATCTCTACAACTCCCTGACAGGAGAGTCGAGTCAGGTGGAGATCAGGCTCTTCTGCCAAGGAACAAGTGACAGGACAAGAGGAAATGTCCTCAAGCTGTACCAGGCGAGGTTCAGGATAGACATTGGGAAAAATTTCTTCACAGAAAGGTTTGTTAAACCCTGGCACCATCTGCCCATCCCTGGAAGGCTTTAGAAGGATTGTGGATGTGGCACTTGGAGACATGGTTTAGTGGTGGCCTCAGCAGTGCTGGGAGAATGGTTGGACCCTATGGTCTGGAAGGGCTTTTCCAACCAAAATGATTCCATGATTCTATTCTATGACTCTATGACTCAGGCCCTGGAAACCAATGCAGTGCAGACTGAGGCTCTGGACAAACCATGTGGCTTCCTCCCATTTTCCACTCAGAGCAGCTGGGACAAGGTTTAACTTCCAAACAAGTCAGAGCACACAAAAGCAGCCACTGTGGATGCAACCATACCTGGGAATCCAATTCCCAGCGGCTGGCTGGGCTCTGGCAGGGCAAGGGGGATGTCTGGGAAACATCCCGTAGGCTGCAGCTCAGAGGTGAGGCTGCCAGGCCAGCACAGTGCTTGGATAGAGAAAAGGCTTCTGGAATGGGGAAGGAAAGACAGGGACATTTTAGGGGGGGTTGAGTCCTACTATCATTCCTGCCAGCGTGGGGAACAGAAGAATCTCTGAACATACAGCTGGCTGCTCCAAAGCACAGCTGGGCACTAAGTATCCAGACATATCCTGATAATCACAAACTCAAGAAAATTTTACCACCATTTATTGTCATAAGAAGTGGAAACAGCAGGGAAATTTAAATAGGTCTGAAAAAACAAAGCACGTGTCTGAGAAATCTGGCCTAGTGGAAGGTATCCATGCCATGGCAGGGGGTTGGACTGGATGGGCTTTAAAGGTCCCTTCCCACCCAAACCATCCCATGATTCTATGATTCTGAGTCTGCATCAACATCCCAGTGATGAGGATAATGAAGGGGTGAGAGTAGAAACTGACATCTGCCAAGAATATCGATAATGAGACTACGTGACTCTGCAGAACATGACTTTGTTTTTGTGGAAAGCCATCTAGGGCTGAGAGCTGGTACTGATGCCTGCCCAAACCCAACAGCAGTCACTGCAACCACTTACATCATTCAGCTTTATTTCAATTGGCCAAGCCTGCCTGCATTTCACAGCTCCTGATAAGATCTGGATTAAGGCTCCTTGTGCCCTGAACCCTTCTCCTTCTCCAAGATGTGGCTGCATGTGAGCCAATGGAATGTTTCTATCTGTGACTTTGTAGTATGCTCTGGCTATATAAAACCAGTTTCTCTATGGTAAATTGAAGGATTGTTTCTATATAATATCTACGTAAGGTTTCTTTCCTCTTCAGACACACATTTACCCAAGTACCATCAATTACTTTGCATTTAAATGATGGAAGATGAAACAAGCTCTAAAAAAACTCCATGAGGTCAGATCAGGAAACAAAATTTTGGGACCTGAAAAGCAAATGTCAGGAGCCATACACAAACCATCTTACCTTCCAAGGAATGGAGGCCTTTTTCTTTGGCAATCTCATACACACTGCTGAAATCATCCCCAAGGTTTGGATCTGCATTAGCTGTGAGGAGAGCCTTTACCACACTGTCACAAAACAGAAGGAAAGTAAGGCAGAAGTAGTAGATGAGGAATTGAAGCCCTTCAGAGACAGAAGTGATCAGAAAGCCCTCCTCAAACCCTTCTGGGAATGTTAACATTCCAGGGAAGTTAACCCACAACCATAACTGAACATTTCAACAAAGAGAGCTCCACCAGCATATGTTAAAATGAATGAGATGGGGGAGGCACTGGAAGAAGGGGTGACACTATAGAGACACGCAATCCTTCTGAGGAGACATGGCCAGAACATGCTCCTCGCTCAAGGCATATTCCTAGACACAGACCTTGGCTCCAAGGTGAACCTTGTCCCTGCAAAAAGGAAGATTATTGTAGCACTGCAGATTAAGGGAAGCAAAACTACATTGCTTTTGGGAGGCAACTGTACAGCACCTGCACCTCTGATACTAAAGGTGCCATCCTACCACAAGCAGTGCAAACAACTTCCACAGCAAGCAGTTCAGAGGAGGGTCTGAAAATAATCAGAGGGCTGGAGCACCTCTGCTCTGGGAGACAGGTTGAGAGAACTGGGGGTGTTCAGCTTGGAGAAGAGAAGGCTCCAGGGAGACCTTAGAGCCCCTAAGGGCCGAAAGGGGCTCCAAAAGACCTGGAGAGGGACTTTGGACAAGTGCCTGGACTGACAAGACGATGTGAATTGCTTCCCACTGACAGAGGGCATGGTTAGATTGGACATGTAGAAGAAATTCTTGGCTGTGAGGGTGGTGAGACCCTGGCACAGGTTGCCCAGAGAACCTGTGGCTGCCCCATCCCTGGGAGTACTCCAAGCCAGACTGAGGCTAGGAGCAAATTGATCCAGTGGCAGGTGTCTCTGCCCATGGCAGGAGGCAGACTGACATTGGCTTTAAGGCCCATTCGGCCCAAACAATCCTGTGATTCTGTGATTCTATTACTTGAACTTTACAGCCCTTTGAGACACTGGAAGGGGCCCTAAGGTGTTCCTGAAGCCTTCCCTTCTCCAGGCTGAACAACTCCAGCTCTACCAGCCTGTCTCCTGCACAGAGGTGCTCCAGACTTTGGAGCATCTCCTTGGCATATGCTGAACTCACTCCAGCAGTTTCCCATACTTCTGATGTTGGACCCCAGAGCCAGATGCAGCTCTGCACATCTCAGCGGAGTGGAGCAGAGGGTCAGAAGCTTCTCCTTTGCTCTGCTGCCCATGGAGCTGGAGATCAGTCCTGGACAAGCTGGATTTTGGGCTGCCAGCAAATGTTGAACATTATGAACCTGCGGCAGCAGGACAGAACACGTGGGATGCACTGCCCAGGCAGTTTTGGTGTGGGAGTCCTCACTCTCTGCTTTTGAATCCAAACAATCATCAGGCCAGAATTAGATTTCTCACTCCTTCTGAAAGCAGCTTGAAGCCAGTTAATTCTTAATTTTTTTTCCAGCGTGCAGGCTTCCCATGACAACTAGACAGTAACTCATTTGTTAGCATTCATCACCAGTGACATGGCTCACAGGCTGACAGCGATGTGCGCCGCAGCCTGACATGTACCTGCAGGCTGTGGCTTGTCAAGTCACATCTGGAATTTAACTTAAGCTCCTCTTCCATTTTCCCTATAAATGCATTAGCAGAATCAAAGGTGGTTATTTTATTATTTGAGTATGGTATAACAGAGGCCAGCTCCTTACCAGCACTGGTGCACTCCTCACCATGTACAGAGTCACCTCTAGTAAGCATAGAACCAGGACTGGGGGCAGGAGATAGAATCATGGAATTGTTTAGGTTGGAAAAGCCCTCTAGGACCGTTGGGTCCAACTGTTCCCCCAGCACTGTCAAGCTTAGCGATACCCAGAAAATAGAATAAGTCTTTCCAACAATGTTAGAGTTACAAAAGTAAATCATTACTTGAAAGCTTTCAGGTACACAATGTGGTGAAAATTGTAGTATAGTAACTCTACAATTTTTATAAGGTTAGTTGATTAGTATACTTATCATATACGTCCAATTAAAAGGTTAGTTGGTTAATTCCTGGGGTCCTTCTCCACTGGAAGCAATCTAGAGGTTTCTTTTGCCCCACTTTTTTATATCTGGTCCAGATTCTGGTTGAAAAAGAGAATGTCCTTGTAGCTGGTTCTCTTCTTAGAACAAGACTAAACAATACTTAGGAATATGTTTATAAGGTTAGCTTATTTTCCTAAATGTAGGGAGGAAAAGTAGGAAAAGTACTAGAAACTACACCTATGCTTTAGCAATCTACAAAGCTACAGATGTATGAAAAATACAGAAAGCTAAAAATCTTAGGCATCATTCCTCCCTAAACTACACTCCATGTCAAACATCCACCTGTTCTTAAACCCTCCAGGAACAGGAACTCTACCACTTCCCTGGGCAGACTGTACCAGAGCTAGACAACCTGTTTGGGGAATTAATTTTCCCCACATCCAACCTAAACTTCTCTTGGTGCAACTTGAGGATGTTTCCTCTTGTCCTGTCACTTGTTACCTGGGAGAAGAGACTGACCCCCACCTGGCTCCACTCTGCTTTCAGGCAATCCCTGTGAGCATATAGAGCTCATTTACATCTGTATTCCATTTATATCCATATTTCAACAATGTTGTTTGTTGTATAATATTTAGGTTGAGAGGTTCTGGCTCTTATTCTGCAAGCAGCAATTTCCAAATACGACCCTTCCCCTTTTCAGTCATTGGAAGCATGCTACAATGCACAGGATCATGAGTGGATCGAGTTGCACAGCCATGAAAGTATTAGATACCTGATGGCTTAGAACAAGCACTAAGGATAGGCATCACAGAAACCTGGAATGCTTTGGGTTAGTTAGGGACCTTAAAGCTCATCTCATTTCAACCCCCTGCCATAGGCAGGGACACCTTCCACTAGACAAGCTCCATCCAATCAAGCCTGGAACACTTCCAAGAACGGGACAGTCACAGCTTCTCTGGGCAACCTGTGCCGGGGCCATACCATACTCATAAGGAAGAATTTCTTCCCAATATCCCATATAACTCTGCCTTCTGTCAGTGGGAAGCAACTTCCCCTTGTCCTGTCACTCCATGCCCTTGTCCAAAGTCCCTCTCCAGGTCTCTTGGAGTCCCTTTAGACACTGGCAGGGGCTCCAAGGTCTCCCTGGAGCCTTCTCTTCTCCAGGCTGAACAGTCTCACCTCTCTCAGCCTCTCTCCAGCCCCTGGAGCATCTCCATGGCCTCCTGTGTACTTGTTCCAACAGGCTGACATCTTCCTTGATGATGGATCATGTCACCCACTTTCAGACAGCAGCAGTGGAAGCCATGAAGCCCAGAGCAGCCTCTCATCATGGATGTGCTCACTCTCTACCACACAAATCTCTCCAAAGAGCCTGAGTTTTCTCTCAGTTCACTAAGTAGTTTTGATCTTGTTTGAAAGGTCAGTGTGTGAGATAACCCACAATCTTCAGTACAGTTCCACTGAGACATAACCTCATTGTCTCATCCTCAGGCCTCTATGGTAGTGCATCCCCTGCCCCACCCCCAGGCCACACTATGATCTGAGAACAGGCAATGTGATGCCAGGGAAAAGACACGGATCCAAGTATCTGCCCCATGTTCAGAAGATACATGTCTACACTGTCTTGCTACACTGCTCCTTACCCATATCAGTGAGGACATCCCATGTAAGAGTGCCATAACTAACCTATAGATCCTTCTGGACTACCTTAGGAGCACTGATAGGCACAGGGCACAAAATGTATCCTGAAATTCCTTCAGCACCTCTAGGAAGGGCTGCTCAGCATGCCTAGCTCCACTCCCTCCTCTACTTCATAACTTGGACCTTTACCTCTGCCCTCTATGGCTGCAGCAAAGTGCCAAGCAAGGAAGCAGTCTGGCTGCAAGAAAAGCCCCGTGAGGCCAAGTGCGTGGCCTTGGACATCCAGAATAGATGTAGCCACAGGCCACCAGCACAGGCTCTCCCACCTCTGGTCATTAGGTAAGTCAGACCTACCCTTGGCATCTGTCTGGCACCGTGTCATCTGTCAAAGACTGTGGAACAGAGTGAGATCCACCACATCCAGTCTTTCTAGTTATGAAAGCTCTAGAACACATCACTGATCTGTGCAAAGCTCTTCTGGAAGATCCAGTGCTGGATTCCTCTGGAAACACCCTGCCTCTCCAGTACTTGGTGCTACTGTGGTCAGCCCAGTCATCAAGAGAACTGCATCGAAGACCTTGAAGAGGAGGTCCCCATGAATGCAGAAGGTGCAGGATGGAAGATGGTGGTTGTAGGTTCTGTCCTGCTGTTTCACCGGACCTGTATTGACAACCTCCATGCTGCTAGAGATGGACATCCACCTACTGAAACCATAACAGAATCATGGAATCACAGCTTTTTAAACCCTTCAGGGATGGGGACTTCACCACTGCCCTGGGCAGCCTGTGACAGGGCTGGACAACTCCTTCAGGCAAGAAATTACGTGCTGCAATTATGCCTTTGATGATCTTGCCCTAGCAGCTGACTTACTACGATTGATGCAATCAGGGCTTCCAGCATCCCCACCAGGCTGCTGAGCCTCACAGATCACTCAAGCCTTTGGACACACAGGTTCTGATGTGGTCAAACCACCCTTCTGGGACCCCACTCTCATGGCTATCACCACCAAAGAGGTCCCTCTACTTCAATTTTAGCTCACAGGCTATGATATACCCTAAAGTCCCTGAATCTGCCTCATTTTAAGGCAAATGGTCCCAAGTCCCAGTGTGGGACTTTAATCCACAACATTGGGGCCCATGAATGAGCTACAGGTACTGAGTCATATGGTAAAACAGGATTTGTCATTTTCCTAATATCTCCATCCATCTGCCTTTCGTGCCCTCAGTGACTACATCAAAATGAGCACTTTTCCCAGGCACTCTATCAGATAGTACCTCCATGTGCTCTTGAATACTCAGGAAGCCCTGTCCTTTTCATCCATTGCCTACACGTTCACCATTCTTCTCGGGGAAGTGACCTTCTGTGAGAAGTTGAGCAGAGGACCACAGCTGCTAGATGCAAGGTGGTCTGAGAGTGATGCAGCAGGTGATGGTGGCAGAACTGCTCTGCTCTCCCTGTGAATTACCCTCTGCACCATATTCCCTGTGGTCGGAAACGTTTCCATAGCTCTTACAATGACTGGGAGGCTCAAATTTAATAATAAGCGTAAGTGATATCATAACTTCCTGGCAAAATCTGCTGTGCCAAAATATTGGCACTAGTCTAATAATAACACATCACACATCCAGCCTTCCTTCCAATCATCTTTCAATCTCATCTCCTGCTTTTGGGATGTGCCAACTCCTCCAGGCACTTGTCGTGCTAGACTCCTGGAATAACAGCTATTGATTGTACCTATCCAATTTGCAGGTAATGGGACGTTCAAGCAAATTACCCAGTAGGAAAGGTAACAGTGCCATGAAAATGCAAAGGAACTGTACTCAGCAATGCAAAGCATGTGAATGTCCCTGGAAAAAAGGAAGGGACTTGCAAAATCAGGTGATTAAAGGGGCTCCAAGGGAGCTGGAGAGAGTCTTTGGACAAGGGCCTGCAGTGACAGGACAAGGGGGAATGGCTTCCCATTGTCAGTGGGGAGGGTTAGAAGGGATACTGGAAGAAATTCTTGGATGTGAGGGTGGTGAGGCCCTGGCACAGGTTGCCTACAGAAGCAGTGACTGCCCTATCCCTGGAAGTGTTCAAGGCCTGGTTGGATGGATCTTGGAGCAACTAGGTCAAGTGGAGGATGTCCCTGCCCATGGCAAGGGGATTGGAACAAGATGAGCTGCCAAACCCAAACCATCCCATGATGAGTGAGTTTCAATGAGGGATTCTCTGGCCCATACACTTTTTGTGCTTCTCCTCTTGCTGGGGCAGAACAACACCCCACACCACATTCTAGAAGGAGTGGGATGCCACTGTCCAGCTGGGCTGCTCCAGCTTCCCTCCATAACTCACCTGTGCTCAACAGCCTCAACAAGCCGAGTTTTAATTTGCTGATCAAGTTTTGATTGGATTAGAGGCAGAGCCTATTCATCAGCATGAATATAAATCTAAATTGACCCTGGTGATGACTCAGAGGGCAATGCTGAGCTAGAGTTGGCTGGGCAGTTCAATCGATTGGGGAAAGTGCTTTCTGCTTGTAATGGCTGGACTAACATATTGTTCAATAAATAAATACATGTATACAATACAGGGGGTGGGGAAATCAATGGTGAGATGGTGGGAGGTGACTGGGGCTGCGTCAAGAGAGACGTTGTGCCTGGACCAAGGCGCCGGCAGCTGGGGTTGGTGAACCAAGAAGCCTGGTGATCCCCATGACCGGGTGTTATCAGCACAATGCAAACACCTGGGTGGGTTTTGATACACGGCTGCCCTGAGCTCTGGCAGGAGCCACATGTCCTGCCTGGACACAAAGAAGATCCTTGTGTGGTTATATCTTAACTGTGTAAAATTCAGCACAGCAGGAGGGCTGGGAGGAACTGTTGCTCAGATGAGGCTAAGTGTGGATGTGTCCTTCCCATGAGCACGTTTACATCTACCTATGGCACAGAAAGCCAGGCAACGACAATAATTCCTCATGCTGTGATGTGTTATTATTAACCCAGATAAAAATTATTGACTCCTCAAAAAGGGATAAAAAAGGATTATGGAATCAAAAAAATGGAAAAAAAAATCTTGAAGGGTGGTAATTGTTACATTGTTCAGTTTTCTTTAAGAGTGTAACATGGGTGAATCATCTTTCAGAGGCACTGTGAAGGCACACAAGGGAGTTGAGGAGTGTTAGAAGCCTTGCTCCCCGCCTGGAGTAGTAAGAAAATGTGAAGAGAAGCCACTTCTGTGGCTTGGAGAGGTGCAGGAACCTGCTAAACTGATGGT
Organism: Illadopsis cleaveri; assembly: GCA_013399915.1. Taxonomy (NCBI): domain Eukaryota; kingdom Metazoa; phylum Chordata; class Aves; order Passeriformes; family Timaliidae; genus Illadopsis; species Illadopsis cleaveri. The sequence continues at coordinate 263,340 of VXBB01025223.1, read as the reverse complement.
ATCACATTGTGCCTGAGTTGCAAGACATCGAATGGTGCTCATCCTTGAAAAGAGGAATGCTCATGCCCAGGGGTCTGAGAGGGGGCGTGTGCTGCCAAGGCAGAGGTGTGAGTAACAGCTGCAGGAACAGGCAAGTCATCACTGTTCATCAAAAACACCCAGAAAGTGAGTGGTTGAAAGCCAATGACCCAGTCTGTAGGATCAGGCCCTCCAAACGTTCTGTCATCACAGCTGAAACCCACTCCCAAATCCTCAGCTCTCTGACAGGTGATGCATTGGGCCATACCTTCTTCCAAAGGTACTCAGATATTTCTCCAGCTCCACTGCAAACAGCTCTGAATGACTTGCCTAAAGTGAAAGGAATGAAAAAATCCCCGTGGAACAGATGTATGTACCTAATATAGATAACAAGACTGCATCAGTTCATCATGTCACTGCCTGTAGACAGGGAACAGATCCAGATCAGTCACCCTTCACCAATCTCAGAACAAACCCACTAGAATATCACTATGCGTGAGGAATTGTCATTACCAATGTACAACAGTCACACAGCATCTTCAATGCACATGTGGACGAGGCACAGTTCCCAGCAACGTACATGGAGGCAAGGAACAAACTACTTCCTGACTCCTCTCCCTAAGGAGGGTTAGAGGAGGGCGAGGGATGGGATGAAGCCATGTCGGGCAAAGCCCTGCTGGTTCTGGTTCCATGGGAGAACCTTTGACCCACAGCTCCTTTGATCTATGCAGAAAGGCAGAGAAGGAAAAGGAGAGCGGAGGCTCAGGGAGGAGTCACTTGACATTGGCCATTCCGAGAAGAAAGGTGTTGAGAAGCAAATGGGAAGAAATGCAAAGAGATCCTGACCTGAAGAGGAAGGCAGAAGAAGAAAGGGTGTGCAGGAAGCCAAAGCTGCAAAAAGAAAATGAAGATGAGTAGATGATGTGGGGAAGAGTTGAGGGGAATTTGAAGACTAAAGCCCCCAATGAAACAGGAAGACAAAGCTCAACATAACCTGACAGTGTACTGTCAGAAACCCATGCCCTGGGCTGATCCCACAGCATGGGCAGCAGAGGAGGGGGCAATTCTGACCCTCTGCTCCTCTCAGGAATTTTCCCTAACAGCCAACCTCGAGCTCCCATGACAAAATTTGAGGCTGTTTCCTTTTTTCCCTGTCCCTTGTTGCCTGGAAGAAGAGACTGACCCCCATCTGGCTCCACCCTCGTCAGGGAGTTGAGGAGAGTGAGATCACCCCAGAGCCTCTTTTTCTCCAGGCTGAGGCCCCCAGCTCCCTCAGCCACCCCTCATCAGACTCATGCTCCAGCCCCCTCCTTCAGAATTGCTGCCCAGGGGTTGTGCCAATGCAGTTGAATGGGAGCAGAAGCAGGTTCCAGTGTGTTTTAGAACTACTCAAACTTATCCCACTGGGACTCAGACTTTCCATGCTGCTCTGTGCCTTAGTTTCCCCTACCACACAAGTAGTTCTCTACCTCAAAGGAGGCTGAGAAGATGACTTGATATTTCACTGTCACTTTATTTCTGTGGAAATGATAAAAACCAGAGTAGCTGATAACTGGATATAGAAAAGGTCACTATGCTACAAAATACAGACATACAGCTAAAGTCCTACCTGCTTTGGGGTTTCATTTATGATAGCTTTATTGCTTACTTTAACAAATGCACAAACCTCACAAAGCTCTGAGCATGCAATTAATTAAAGCTTAAATACTAAAAATATGCCAATGCTATGGTAATTCCCGCAGCAATGGGAATTACAGCATAAAACCTTCCTTTGCTGCTGTAAACATGGTCATAACTGATCTACGTTTAGCCAACGACCTAGTTACAACCTGTATCATCATGGAGCCAAAGAATTTGAAGGCTGACACTGTCTCATGTAAAAAAGAACCCTAAATGTCTGTGTCTCCTAGATCCACTACTGTATCTCCCCTCCCAGGCAGACATCAGCCTCCTCTTGAAGACCTATCAAAGGGAATATTGCAGAATGCTTCTTAATGCCTCCCCACATTTTGGATACAAGACATTTCCAATAGGAAGAAGATGATCATTGTTTTGCTGTAAAAAGAAAAGATGGACCCCAAACTTGCCTTCCAGCACACTGGATTTCATCTTGTAGCTGATGGCAACTGACAGAAATCATTAAAGCAGTGCCTCTGGAATTAAATTAAACAGATGGACTGGGGCTGTCTAATTGGAAGAGTGAGGGCTGTGGAAATTGAGAAACATGACAAAGCTAAAGGACAGGTCACAGAAATCTCTAGCGCACAGCAGAGACTGAAAACGTCGTTCTTCTCTGAAAAACACCATTGGAAAGGCAGTGATCTGAGGATGAAGGCTTCCTTTTTCTTAGCTGAAAACACTCATCTCAGTTCCCAGCACCCCAGGCCTTCAAAACCATGCTGAGGAACCTGTGCAGGCATCAACAGCTGTTAAAGAGGAAGTGGTGAGAGCCAGTAAGTTAAATACTGGAATGATCTTGATCTTTTTGCGGGAAAACAGCACCTTTAGGTCCTGCTCAGCTGGCTGCACCTCAGACATCTCTGAGCTAGGGACAGCCCAGCTCACCTCTCTAGAGGCTGCTGGCCTGAGGGGCTAAGGACCAAAAGTGATAACAACTTCAAATCCATTCAATCAGGTGGATTACACAGGCAATTGGACAAGGGGGATGGCTTCACACTGCCAGAGGGCAGGGTTAGATTAAATATAGGGAAGCAATGCTACCTTGAGAGGGTGGTGAGGCCCTGGCACAGGCTCCCCAGAGAAGCTGTGGCAGCCTCATCCCTGAAAGCATTCAAGGCCAGGTTGGACAGGGCTTGGACTAACCTGGTCTAGTGGAAGGTGTTCCTGGCTCACGGCAGAGGGGTGGAAGTGGATGATCTTCAAGGTCCCTTCCAACCCATGATTCTAATTCTGAGATCAGTTGCTGTAGCTGGAGAAAGTAGATTTAGAGCATAACCTTTTACAGGGGGACTGCACTCTACAAACAAAACCATCCTGCATCCTTGTGCCTCTGACTCCTCCCTTCCCCAGCACACCCTGGCCACAACATCTAGTTTCAGCTACACAGTTCACCCTGTGGACTAGGTCCATTAGCAAACTATTTGTAAGGAATTTCAAACTCTCTGTCATGTTCCAGCTCAATGCATTTCCCACTCTGCACTGTGGACATTACAATTCTAGAAACAGGACCAAGGGCCAAAACTTGTCTGGCATAATGCTGGAGCTGTTACATATGGAGTAAGTCTGGCTTGCATTTATGTTTGCCTCCATAAAGGATAGAATCAGAATCACAAAGGTGGGAAAATACTTTTAATATCATCAAGTCCAACAGTATTTAATCACTCTTGTGCTACATGGAGACAAGTTCTACTGAGCTTCAGGTATTCAAGGTCTTCTTAATTTTTACTTTAAGCCAGTATTCATCTAAAATGCGGGAAAAATAAACAGAATTTGCCCGACATGGCCAAAACTTTTTTCTTTTAGCCAGGTACACAACAAAGACAGATATGGTGATGGCTCTGCCCCCTCAACAGGGACCAGCCTGGGGTCCACACATTTTTTACTGTCAAGATGCTCTCAGTAGCATTTCCACTTGATTTTAGGCCTGATTTTAGGTAATTATTGTCCCATGAACAGCCTTTCTCCCTTTCTCCCCTCAGCATTTGCAACTCGGGAAGTCCTGTTCTGCTTCACCAGTCACTTGGAATGGTCAACAGCCGTCACACTCTGTTGCTGACCATTGTCCACTGGGAAAGGTGGGAGGCTCCCAAGCCCATCCCTTCGTGGACAGGCAAATAACAGGGCCCGTTGCTGCTCGGACATCAAAGTTAAACAAACATTCGCAAGCCCCCACCTCTGGGCCTGTTTTAAGGAGCTCCCTGAGGAGGTCACGATTTTCAGCTTGTCATAGCACACATCAAAGTTTGCACCACACACGAACTCAGCACATGGATTGGAATAGTGTCACCCGAGAGCGGATATTCAGCCTTTGTGCACTGCTTTAATCCTGTGTTTTCCCAAGTAATTAAGCTTTTTTGCTTATGAACTTGTGACTAAGTAAAGCATCCCTGAGAGGTTGTAACATCAAAGCTCATTCTCCCGTCTGTCCCACATTTTCCAAAATTGGATTTCTTTTTCTCTTTTTTTCCTTAAATAAAAAAAACCTAATTGAATTTAGTTGTAGACTGAATATATTTAGGAGTGTCTTTAAAAGGTTACTAGAAGCCAGAGTGATTATCATGGGAACTGTGGAGCAAGGGCACAGCATTCAGCTCCAGCTACAGCGACTAACCTGAGAAGGGATGGGACAGCTCTTACAGGAGCGATTTTGGCTGGTGGGGCAGCCACTGCAATGACATGCCAAAGGCATGGGCTCACCCATGGCCACAACGTGAGAGCTGCTGTGGAATGGCACCATCAGTGCAGCTGCCACATCCGTGGGACTGCGGAGCAGCCTGCCCTCATCTGTCACACCACATACTGGGCATAAGGAGAGTGACAAGCTCACATGGGTTAACTGCCAAAACACATCCCAAACTTTATGGGAACTCTCTACAGAGCTCAGTATGACTTCAGGAAAAGGCTGAAGTGAGTCACCACAATGAGAGATGCACAAACCTGGAGTTCCTGCTGATGGCTGCCACCATGAGAGCCGTCCAGCCAAGCTTGTGCCTTGTGTTCACATCTGCGCCTTCTTCCAACAACCTGGAGAGGGGAGAGATATGGTCAGGAAACAGATATGAAGAGAGCACCCCAAGCATCCCGGAGCTAATGAGGGAAAGCAGAATGTTTTACTGTGCAGGCACCTGCTCCAGCACAGCCCAGAAGACCCAATATGAAGTTGACATACAGTTCTCAAAGATGACCAAAATTAAACAAACATCCTGGTGATGGCAATCCCACTCCTTTCAAAGGGTGCAATGCCAAAATCTGTATTGTTTGTTTGTTTGTTTGTTTATTTATTCTGTTCAGACGAATTCCTGAAGAACCAATCAGCAGCAAAACTGCTAAACCTAAATTCCAATGACATTTGAATCCTTTGGCTGCAAAGCACCTATCAGGCTTCAGAAGCAGCTCAGTGGACTTCCAAAGCCCATGCCACCTGCAGATATTTTGACGTTTTCTTGTACAGCATAAGAACAAATAAGGCAACCCCCAGAAATACTAGGAACCAAACTATCCTCATGTCTCCAAAATTTTCTCAGCTGTTGCAAGATAACGGCAAGGGACAGGTTCTTGCAGCAGATACTTTAGCTCAACCTAGAACGTGCTGAAGCCAGACAGTATGAAATGATAGTTCTCTCTGCACACCAAAAAGAAGGGAAGTTCAGAACTGAGACACAAATTTTACAGTGCTCAAGTTAAATGAGACAAACTCTAAACACTGCATGTCCAGGTCATAGAATCATAGAATGATTTACAGAAGGGTTTGTGCTAGAAGGGACTTGAAGACAATCTTGTACCATCCCCTCTACCATAGGCATGGACACCTTCCACTAGACCTGGTTGCTCCAACCCCACTCAAGCTGGACTTGGATACTTCCACGGATGGGGCTGCCACAGTTCCTCTGGGCAACCTGTGCCAGGACCTCACCACCCTCTCAAGGAAGAACTTCTTCACCATATCTAATCTAGATCTCCCCTCTGCCAGTTTAAAGCCATTTCCCCTTGTCCTGCCACTGTCTGCCTGTGTAAAAGATCCCTCAACACAACCAAATCCATGACTACAAACCCATTTTTCTTGCAGGAGCAAGGTGCTGCCAGTATCAAGCCATGGGTAAGGCTTTAGAAAGCAGGGTGGACCATGCAGGAGTCAGCAGTTCTCTGCCCCTTGGTCTATCCTCTTTTCACAAATTAAGGGTTTTCCATCTTCCTTTCTAGGTGAGGCTGTCCCTGCACAGTGCATCCTCCACACAGTTATAATAGGGAAGAGCTGTCATTAAACTCCCTGCTGGGAGAGACACAAGGGAACACATGAGCCATGTTCCACCAGTAAAGCACCACATTTAAGTCTTGAAATTCCGCCCAGAACCCCAGACAAGGAAGTTAAGGTCAGGTGTGACTGCTTACATGCACTGAACAAGTCAGATCACCTCTTTAAGGACTTGGAGAGGTATACATCTGAACTCAGATAGCCTTTCCAAATTCCTTGCTTTAGGTCTGCTCTGGTGGCAATGCTTTCTGCTGGTTAAGAGTGCTGGGATGGAATGAGTGAAAAGGAGGTAAACAAACCATATTCCTCTTCCTTCAGTTGAAAAAAAAAAAAGGAAAGCAGGCATGCTGGTCCAGGGAACACTCACAGCTATACCCAGGGTGTCTTGCCAATCCTCCTCCGCCTCATTGGAAACCTTCACAGTGGTTTCACTAGAAACCTATCCCAAGGAACAAATATACTCATATACTGAGACACCTGCCTGGAGTGTTCAACCTGAATAAGAGAAGGCTTCAGGGAGAATTTAGAGACCCTGCCAGCACCTAAAGGGGCTTCAAAAGACCTGGAGAGGGACTTTGGACAAGGGCCTGGAGTAACAGGACAAGAGGAAATGGCTTCCCACTGACAGAAGGCCAGGTTAGATGGGATATCAGGAAGAAATTCTTGGATGTGAGGGTGGTGAGGCCCTGGCACAGGTTGCCCGAAGAAGCTGCGGCTGTCTTATCCCTGGGAGTGTCCAATACCATGTTGGACAGGGCTTCCAGCACTCTGGTCTAGTGGAAGGTGTCCCTGCCTATGGCAGAAGGGTTGGAACTAGATGGTCTTGAAGCTCCCTCCCAAACCAAACCCTTCAATGCTATGATATACGGTATGATAATCCTAAAGTTCCTTCCAACCAGCAATACCACTGCCTGAACTTCGGCTGATATCTTGAACACAGTTGAATGCAGTTCACCCCACTGACTGGACAAACCAGTCAGATAAACATCACCTGAATAAAAAGTGTGTATTCCTCTCCAGTTGAACTATTTGCCTTATTTGACAGAGACTGGGGTTTGAGAGTCAACAGGCAGATGGCTTCAGCCAAGCTCTACACAGAAGCACGTGGGTGAACTCTTCTGACTCACTGAGCAGTGGTATGGTACACACTGGACAATTTGATCACCCTTTTTTTGACAGAAGGAGTGGCCAGCACTAGTGCTGTGGTTCTGGATGCTCTGAACTGTTTATCATGCACTTGGACAGAGACCTAACAGGTGAAAGACTAGAATCATAACTGGCAGCCTTCATTTGTAGCTCCCAATTGTGATTCATGAGGCTGTGACCACTTTGAATAATCATAGCACCAACAGAAGGTTTATGCTCTCTTTACCAGGGTTACAATTTAAAAGTTTAATGCTGATGAACTATCTGGCAGGTCAACAACATGACCTTGGTCCAAAGAAGTTTGATGCTTGAGGAACAAATTTTTACACTGCATCCATACCAGATCCAATTTTTATTTTTTTTTAATGCAGTTTAATGCCTGAAGAACCACCCAGCAGCATGATGGAGAGCAGGGATGATTCATGTACAGTCTTATGGGGGTTTGGATCTACACAGCCCTGCACATGGCTAACACTGGTCAAGCTGCAGCTCCTGCATTATCCAGTGGCCCAGTAAACTCATCTGGGGAGTTGCACAAGAGCAGCCTTACCCCCCCGCAGGGTATGGCATAGAAGTATGGAATCATTTGTGTTGGAAAAACCCTTCTGAGACCATTCAGTCCAACCATTTCCCCAACACTGCCAAGCTCACCACTAACCCATATCCCCAAGTGCTACATCCACATCTATTAAATCCCTCCAGGGATGAGGATTCCACCCCTGCCCCGAGCTGCCTGTGCCAGGGCTGGACAACCCTTTCTATAAAGCATTTGTGAAAATATCCTTATGCTTTCTCCTGCCAGCAGCACATCCCTGCAAGTGAATGTTAAGAGCATGCTGCCAGTTCTGCTGCCTGAAGAGCACTCTCAGACAACAGAATGCTGAAAGGAGAAATATCCCTGTGCAGCCACAGAGCTTTCTGTGTCAGGTGAGGGTGGATGTGCCCAGACACACAGGGGATGGCAGATTGCTATCTGCAGAGATCAGCTCCCTTTGCAGCTCTGCTTACAGAGGTGTTTGCACTCACAACAGAGATAAGGTAGCCTGACTCAGACCCGTGGCCACTGCTGGTCATACCATCACCTGCTCCAGCTGGAAGGACACTGCCTGCGGGAGAAATCCACACCACAGCTCCATCTGTGCCACCATGTGCGCCGTATCCTCTGCACAGGCACAGGGGTTGCTCCCTCAGCTGGAAAACTGCTTGCTCGCAGCCACTGCAGGAACAAACCCCACACCCAGCTCCCCCAGACCCTAAGGAGCCATTCCCACTAGCACCAGAGCTCAGGATGCTGGTCAAGATGCTGCAATGGCAGAGATCCTACTGTCTCCTCCTCACTCATCCCAACTGCTTCCAAAAATCCTTTCCCAGACACTGTGATGCCAAATCCCCTTCCACTTGTCTCTCAGAGTGGTGTGGACTAACACGTCCAAGTTATTTGTGAATTTCATTGTATTTGGGCATTTGAAAGTCCTTTGAAAGCAGTAACATTCACATCAGCCCCTTCCTACAGTGTGTCACTGTAACAGCTTAGTAGCCACAGAAAATCCAGGAAATAAAGGTGTCTTGATGACAAGGGAGAGGGAGTTTGAAAGAGGAACCCAGAAGGGGCAAGGTAACCCTAACACCAAAACTGCAGGTAAGAAGGCATCAGCTATGCCATGATGGAGGCATACAAACCCCTTCAGGCTGGGAACTTTTGCCATAAATAAAAGCCTTAAAGCCCAACACCAACCACTGATTAACATCCTCAGTAGAGTTTAATTGATGTAATTTTGCAAAGCATCAGGCCCATTTGCAGGTGACCATGGTATTAATATGATTTTACATTAAAGGGGCAGAGAGAGCATCCTGGTCACCTTCTGCCAGCCACTGGGTTGCTCTGCTGCAAAGGGTCAGTCTTAAATTCATCTATCATGAGTCTCAACATTTCATGAGAGGGTTTGGACTGGAAGTGACCTCGAAGATCATCCAGTTCCAACTCCACTGTCACGGCCAGGGACACCTTCCCCTAGATCAGGTTGCTTCAAGCATCATCCAACCTGTCCTTGAACACTTCCAAGGATGAGGCAGCCACGTGGATGGATATTTCTTGCCAATATACAATCTAACCCTGCATGATGTCAGCATGAAGTCAACCCCCTTCTCCTGTTACATTTGTTTTCTCATAAATGGGACCTGCAATATAACTCCTCAGCATCTCCCTTTGAGACAAAGGACAGGACATCAGCCCTTATTTAAAATAAAAAGATGATATTTTAAACTAAAAGATGAGAGATTTGCATTAGATATTGGGAGGAAATTCTTCCCTGTGAAGTTGGTGAGGCCCTGGCACAGGCTGCCCAGAGAAGCTGTGGCTGCCCCACCCCTGGAGTGTACAAAGCCAGGCTGGACAGGTCTTGGAGCAACCTAGTCTAGTGGAAGGTGTCCTTGTCCATGGCAAAGGGGTTGGGACTAGATGATCTTTAAGGTCTGTTCCAGCTAAAGCCGTTCTGTCATCCTGTGATTTCAGAATTCTCAAGGCACTTTGGAGCCACTGAAAAATACCTATCAACTCACTGAAAAGCTTTTTTCTCTATAGACACACTGGAAGGACATACTGAATAATGAATTATCTGCATTCTTTAAAAAAAAAAAAAAAAAAAGAAAAAGAAAAAGAAAAGATCCTAGTCGGGCAGTCAAACCTGTTTAATCATTGTGCATCCAACAGTAAGCATGCTGGAGCCTCTCCTGTGGATTAGGTTATAGGCTTGGAGCAAAGGTATTAGGATCAGTCAAGTAGTTTTCCGTTCAGGAATCTAGATCATCATAAGCATCTAGAATGCCACATCACTGAGCCCAGTGAGAGAATTACTTGTATCACATCATCTACCATAATATGCATTGACATTTCATTTAGGAGTTGGATTGCCTTTTTTTTTTTTTTTTTTGTTAAATTATTTTAAAATGCCCAGCACCTTAAA
>VXBB01025223.1:200007-229109 GCA_013399915.1 Illadopsis cleaveri | reverse complement strand
TGTCTGCAGTGCTGTGGTGGCCAGGGGAATCCAGGGGGTGGCCCTTGTTTGGTGACCCTGCTGTTGGGGACAGGGCCTGTGCAGGGGGTGGAGTTGTGCTCCAACGAGCATGAAGAGAAGGTGGGAAGGCATCAGGGCTGGAAAAGGGGACACCCCATCCACAGCTGAAGGGGTCACCCCTTTCCCATGACACTTTCACTTCCCACTGATGGGAAAGTGAAACAGGGACCTGTGTGGTTTCAGTGCTGGATGTTGGGTGATGGGGCTGATTTCTCATGTAGGAAGGAGGTGCCATGCTTCCCAGGGGGACCCATCAGGGACCCATCCTCTGCAGCCAGGCTGTTGGCACAGCCCCCCCCACCCCAGCATTGCCAGACCCTGGGACATTCTGGCTTCTCTGGCGTGGCTGTGCACGTGGAGTTTGGCTTCCTGACCTAGTTTGCTGGCAGCTCCCATAAAGTGTGTCAGGAGCTGAGAGCATTCCAGTGGAACTCAGTGGGGTAGCGACAGCATTGCCAGATGTATTTGCCCCTTTTCTGGCTGGATTTGCCCATTTCTGGTTGGATTTACCACTTTTTTGATGGGATTTGCTCATTTCTGGTTGTATTTGCCTCTTTTCTGGCTAGATTTGTGAGGCAGGCAGCAACGCTCTGGAAGGGAATGCTGGGAAACTCATGATTGTTGGTGCCACAGCCTGGGACATATTTCACTTTCCCAGGTTTTACTTCCATGGGGGAAGGGGAATGAAGGTGGGACCTCGGGGAAATGAGGAATCCCCAGTTTTCCTGCCCCCTTTTCCCTGACTTCTCACCCACCTCATCACTGCCCACCTTCCACCTCTATGCACACCCTCCATCTACACACAGAGCTGGCTCAGGGCAGTTCCCATGTCAGGGCACAGCCTGGTGTGTGTGTGTAAGCCCTCAGGCCCCTGAGCAGAGGGCCATGCACCCTCTGGCTTCTTCACATGAACCACCTGCAAATGGCAACACATGGCAGAGGGAGGAGGCTCCAGAGAAGCAATTCCACCTCTGGATTGTGATTCTGCAAGCCTGAACTTGATCCCTGAACAGTGCCTGGGGGGTTGAATATCATTTGCAATTTCTTTGGCTGAGAAGAACTTGAAAATGAAAAAGCTTCACTCTCCCAGGAAAGACCTTGGGTGCTGCTGAGCAGATGGGCACCCACTGAGTGTGGACGGGTTTGGGTGGGAAGGGGTCTGTGGAGTGCTGAATGCTGCCCTGGGACCCTTTGTTTGCTTTGGGGTATTCACTGCTTGCTGAGGATTCTGCTTGGGCAGTTTTAGGGTGAGGATGTGGTGCTTTTGATTCTCAGCTGGGCAGGGAATCTGTGGTAGCCCTGGCAGGTCTGTTGGGGACATTACATTCACCTCCTGGATCCAGCAGGGACACTGGTGACATTGGCTTCATTCTGGCTGGCCATGGGCCCTTGTCTGAGGATCTTTCCTTAATTTAGGCAGGAAAGGGTAAAAATCGCTGTGGTGCAAGACTGGTTGCCCAGTGTTCCTGGAGCTTGGCAGCTGAGGAGCCCCTTTCCCACTGGTGGCCAGTCCCGTTCCCATAGGTCCTTCCGCCACCCGGCTTTGTCCCCGTGCCCACAGGAACCCTGGTGGGTAACAGCTTACTGCCCTCCCTGAGAATCCACAGGGGTTCTGGGGTGGTGGGATGTGGCAGCCACCTGCCTGCTTGTCCCTTTCTGTCCAGTGGCCAGAGCTCGGCTTGTCCTGCTGCCCCACAACGCCCCGTCCTTGGTACCTGGTTCCTGCCACAGTACTGGTGAGCTCTCACTTCCCAGAGGTCACCCTGCCTGCTCTTCCTTCCTCTCCTGCTGAAAGCCCTGCCCCGTCCTTCTGTCACCCAGGGCTCACACTGTCTCAGGATCCGGCCTTCTTGTCTCCCATGGCGGCTGTGGTCGGTGCATCACCACACTGAGGCCTCACAGTTCTGCTGGGGCCTGGGCTGGCTATTGCACCACATCCCAGCTCAGAACTCTGCTCGGCTTTCCGGAAAGTTCCCATTGCTGAGGTGGCGTTTGAGGAAGTACCAGGGCGAGCAGAGACTCCTTGGCAAACCTCCACCGCGCCAGCTGGACCACAGGCAGGCTGGCCACCTCCTTCTGCTGAGCCGAGGGACCTGTGCTGGTAATTAGCTCTCCTTGATTAATGAGCCCCCAGACCTGGGGAAGGGGAACATGGGGTGCAGGCAGGGTTTGCCTACACTGGAGGAGGAATTGCAATGGCAACTAGATCAATCAAGTGGGTGCCAGACACACAGCAGGGCACCTATGCTGGGTTTTCCTGGCTCATGTCCACTGTCCTGGGTGCCATTGAAGGGACAGGCAGGGAAGAGCTGTGGGATGGCCACCACTTTATTACCTGGTGTTTGGGTGCTGAATGCAGCTCTGTCAGTGACATACTGATGGACCTGGTCACACCACTCGATCCCTGGCACCTCGTTAGGGGTAACATTGATTACCTGGGGGAAGCCAGAGCCAGTGAAGGCAGCATGCTCGTTTTTCACTCCCAGTCAGAGCCTGTAGTCTCCATGGCATACACAGCTCCTTAATTGAACAAGCCCAGCCCTCATTAGTGCTCCACCTGAGGGCTGGGAAGCCCACAGCCCTGAGAGCAGTGGTGGGATGCAGTGGGTGAAGGGTGGGCACACCCCTGCATCACGGGGGGTTCCTCCTTGGGCCAGGATGCTCAGCTCTGCTGGAGGAAGAGGTGCATCCCAAATGCTCTGTTGAATTGAGGGCATCTGAGGTGGGCTGGGGTAGCTGCAGGAGCCCCCAGAAAAGCAGCCAGCACCCAAGTTTAGGGGTAGAGGGGCTTGCTGAGCCCCTTGGCCCAGACAAAAGGAACCAGCACCAGGCACCCCCAGATCCTTCATCCCCAGCACTGGGAGAGTGAGGGCTGTGTGGGATGGGGCTGAGGGGTCTGGTCCTCATGTATTTTGGCATTCTGACTTACCCCCCAGAACACCAATGCCACAGTGCCACGGTGCTGGCAGCCCTTGCCCTTCCCTCCTCACGCCATTTGTCCGGCCTTTAAGTCTCTTACAAAACAGCCCCTGTGGTGTTGCCTAATCCCGGGGAAGAATGCAGTGGGTCAGCACTGGGAGGATTTGTGCTTGGCAGGGGCCACAGCCAGGGTTACCCCCTGATCCCCAGCAGCCAGCTGGGTTACGGCATCTCCCTGTGTTGGTTTTGCTCCTGGAATATCCTCATCTTGTTTAGCACAGAGGTTAAATGATTAATGATTGAAGGAGGGAACCTAGCAAAGGCCTGATGAATGATTTACTTGGTGAGGGCAAAGGGCCCAACAGCAACAGGGAGCTACCAGCCTGGCACACCGGGGTCCCTGCACTTCCCTCGTTGGAGTTTTGTCCCCATCCCTGTCCCCGGTGAGCAGCAAGGAGGGCCCTCAGCCACTCCAGACAGTGCTGGGACAGTGCCAGTGGTGAGTGCTGGTGCAGCTGTCCCTCCCTGATAAGTCTGTCCCACTACTGCATCGATGTCCTGGCACAGCACTGGGGATGTTGACACTGTTGTCAATGGGTGACACTGGTGGTGACTCCTTGGCTCTAGCCAGGACAGGGAGCATTTGGGGGAGTCCCATCTGGTGTCACTGTGTTTCCCTCTGCTCCTCCAGAGCCAGTGCCCAGCTGGGGTTGTGCCTGCCTGTGCTGGTGTCACCGGGATCTGGTGACAGCACTGTCACCCAGCACCATTACTTATCCATTTTCAATAATAGATGAGGGCTTTCTAGGTGTGGAGGTGGGAGAGAGAATTTTATTCTGATTCAGGGATTTTTGTGGTGGTGGTTGGGATTGCTGGGACCTGTGGGAAGGTCCTGGGTGCTGCTGAATTTTCTGGTACTGCTGATTTCTCTGGTGCTGCCAGCAAGGAGCCACAGGGGTCCTCCAGTCCTGGGTCCCTGTTGCTCCTTCCTTGGACACTTGGTCCTTGGAGCCTGAAGAAAGCCAAACTGTGCCAGAAGTGCCAGGGAAGTGGCACTGTGGCCACATCCCAGCAGCCCCAGTGGGATGCTGGTGTCTCGAGGTGTAGGGGTCAGTGGCTGTGGGGACCCCATGGTGCCTCAGGCTCGGCAGTGTCCAGTTACTGCCGGGTTGAGGATGAACCTTGCTCAGCTGTGCACTTTGCACCAAAACCACAAGTGCTGCAACCCACGTGAGTCACAGAAAATGTGACTCTGACAGCAGCTCAGACTGGCCTATTTACGGCTCCAGGAAATCCTCTGGCTCCTTCTTAACAGGTCTAAAAAAACCTCCAACAAACCCAAAATAAGATGGTGCCGGGGTCACTAGCAGTGCTGGGTGTGCCATCATGATGGGATCTGCCTCCTGCCTGGAGCCTGCCGAGGCCACGATGCTGGTGGGTGGGATCTGCTGCTTTTTGGGATAACAGGGATTTGCCCTGCCAACAGCTGTGGGGTGGGAGGGGTGTTCTGCTGGAGGAGCTGGGACACCAAGTGAGCCCCCATGTCCCAAACTCTGGATGCCACAAGGGCATGCTAGGTGTGTGCACCAAGGGTGCTGCACAGATGCTCTGCCAGCATTCCAAGGTGCCCTGCTGGCGCAGTGCCAAGGACAGACAGGGCTCTGGAGCTGGGAGCAATGCCATGGTGGGCATATGGTCTGTGAGGAGGGGTTTGGTGCAGTTTGGGTTGGGGGCTCCAGTGGCAGCACCCTGCCACTGGCTGTGATGGGGACAGCCTGAGAGAGGGGACAGCCTTCTGGATCCAACTGTCCATGTCCATCCTGGCTTGCTGCTGTAAACCTGGGGAGCTGCATCCTGGAGGGTGACAGCCCTAAGGTGCTGCCAACACCTCCCCTGCCCTTGAATCAGGCATATTCAGGCATATTCCCTGATTATCCACAAGGTGGATAATCCCCCACTGCTCTGTCCCACAGCTCAAATGTCACACCTTAGGACCATGCTGGTGCCCCATGGTGCCTTCACCTCTAAAGGGATGGCCTCTATGATTCAATGCCTAAATTGGGACCCTCCAGCACTTCCACACCCCTGCAGCCCCCCAGTTCAGGACTGAGTGATCCTGGGGACACAGTGTTGTTGGAAGCCACAGGAAAAACAGGTTGCTTCACTGGGAATGTTGGTTTTGGGACTCCAGGCTTCAACTGGTGTGTATTTTGATTATGATCCTGATCCTGTTATCTCCATTCCCAGGTCCTGATGTCATCCTGAGCCGCTGGCAATGGAAGATGCACTGAGTGGTGCAGTTTTCCGTGGCCAGCCCCCTGCCATGGAAGAGGAGGGATCTCTGCCGGTGGCCGCCTGGCTGTCTGCCCTCCACCTTGACCAGTATGTGGAGAACTTCCAGCAAAGTGAGCTGTGGTCAGTGTGGGACTGCCGGGCTCTGACGGACGAGGGGCTCACCCGCCTTGGGGTGCTGCTGCCCGGCCACCGCCGCCGCATCCTCCTGGGGTTGCAGAAAGCCTTCACTGAGGCCCCTGTGCCCGCCAGGACTCACCAGCCCCCTGCCAGTAAACCCGTCCCCATGAAGCGTCGCATCTTCCGCCTGAGCACTGCGACAGGGCCGGAGCAGCTGGAGACCCGGTGCCTGCCAGTGCCCAGTGGGACCCCACTGCTGGAGCCAGAGCAGGGTGCAAGCTTCGCCCAGCTGCCCCCACCCATCCCACCCAGGGTGGGCTGCCGTCCACCCCTCAAATTCTCACCATCACTATCGGGGGGCAGCACCGAGCCCCCCCCTGTGTCCTGCAGCCATCTCCCAGCCCTGGAGGACCCCCCTCTGCCAGCCCTTGGGGAGAAGCCCCCTGCTGACAGCAGGGCGAGACCCCCATTGCCGCCGCTGCCAGCCAAGCGACACCAACTGGAAACCAAGTGCCAGAGCCTGAAAGGCCCCCCGCTGCCTGAACGGCCCCCTGTGCTGCCCCCCAGGGCTGTGTCCCACAGGAGGTAAGGGGGTGGCAGGGGCGTGGGCTTGGGGATGCCCCAAGGATGTCTGTGTGGGAGACTACTGTGATGTGGGTGGGACCCTTGGGGTCACGACACGGGTTGCCTGGGTTATCTACACCTGCCCCAGACCTTAGCACATCTCCTGGGAACACCCCAACCCCAGAGCTCAGCACATCTCCTGGGGATACCCCTGTCCCAGGCCACAGCACATTTCCCTGGGCTACCACCACCGCGGGGGGTGGGGGGTTGGTGCTGAGATATTTATTTTGGCTCTGGCTGGATGTATCCACCCTGATCATCCTAGTCACCCAGGTCACCCCAGCCTGGCATGGGCTGGGCGCAGTCCCTGCAACAATGTAGAGGCCTGCCTTACCCCCACCTGGAGTGTAGGCAGCGCTGAAGGCTGAGGGACTCTTGACACCAGTGGGTGCAAGACAGTGAACGACAGCACACAGGGAGCATGGGGCAAAGCTGCTGCCAGCTGCTGTGGTGAGATTACATGGGAGCAGGCTGGAATTTGGGGACAGCAGCTCTTGCAGCCCCCCCTTTGATGCCTCAACCCCCCCAGCACACTTCCAAATCCTGCAGAGCGCAGGCAGATGTGAAGTGAGGACTGGGAGTGCAGTTCGGAGGGGGCTGGCAAACTCCTGGGTGCCAGCACCCTCCCGGGGTGAGGTGGGGGAATGTCAGCAAGCTTCCCCCCGCCAGGAGTCCTCTCCCACAACCTCCCCAGGACGGACAGACTCTAAGGGATATGTTCCTGGAGCTGGGATGTCTAGCTGGTCCCCTGAGGGGTGTCCTGGGCGTGGGGCTGGGTTTGTCCTCACTGATGGTGCTGGATGGGACCCTGTGTGTAGTCAGGATGAGAATGAGAGGGCTGGTGGCTGGGCTCCCCCTCCAGCTTCCCATCCCTGTTCCCAGTGGGCTTTTTGTGGTAAGGTGGGTGGAGGTGATCCCTCTGCCCGTGCTCTGACCCCTACCTGCAGGGAGTGGTCTGGGATGCTGAGCTGGGAAGGGGGCTCAGGCAGCTGATGTGGGGGGCTGGCATGCCATGGGGTGGGCAGCACCTGTCCCTGGGGTGGTTTGGACTCCAGATCAACAGTGTCCATCCTGGCACCCCAGGAACTGTTCCCACCACTGTATTTCTGCACTGAGATAGTCACTCAAATCCTCCTGGAGCCACTCTCCATCCTGCCCTGGCCAGGAGGCTACCCAGGCATGATGAGGCCACGGCTGCCACTTTGGTGCCAGCTGTGCTGGTCTGGTTTGGTACTTGCCGTGCTGGTTTGTGCCCGCTGTGCCGTGGCTTTGGTGCCGTCCGTGCTGGGTGTTTAGTGCCAGCCATGGCAGAGTTCTGGTCCTGGCCGTGCCGTGGGGTCTTACTGGCCCCGCTGAGGATTTGGTGCCGGACATGCCGCTGCTTCGGCCAGCTCAGGAAGTTTTGCTGCAGTGCAGGAAGTGCCGGGGTGAGAAGCTCCGCTCCCCGCCGGCCTCCCCCGGCCCTCCCCGTGCTGCCGATCGGTCTCACCGCGGTTTCCGTCACCTGCCCAGGTAGGGGGGCACGGCTGGCACAGTGCCAGGCCTGCCGCACAGGAGCAGGCGGCGGGGGCCGGGCCGGAGGGATTTTTGGGACGGGATCGAGCGCTGCCGGCACTACCGGGTGCGAGTCTCGCTCTGCCGGCTCCAGCGGGTGTTTCCTGCGCTGGCCTGTGTGCCCGCAGGCATTGTTGGACCCCCAGTTCCTGCTGCCCCGGGGACGGGCACTCTGCCCCGAAACAGGCGCTGCCCACCCTGGCACGGCACCCCGAAGGGTGTGCACTTGAACTCGGGGGCTGGGATTCCCCCCTGGAGCTGCCCCGGGGGATCTGGGGGTGCATGAGGGTCCCTTGGGAGCTGCATCCAGGACCATGGGACTCAGGACAGGATGGACCTATGGCCTCGCCAGGCAGCGGTGCCTGAACAGCACCCACAGGACACAAGGGTGCTCCAGTGGCTTGGGGGACTCTGGGGTTGCCATGGCAGAGCCTGGGAGCTGTGCCAGTGTGGGACAGGTGGGTGGCCATTGGGCCGTGGCACCTGGTGTACCATGATGCACTCATAACATATAGATGACATGTATGTGTTGGTGCTTGGTAACGACAAAAGGGAATATGTATGGGTGTATGTGTGTGTATAGATGTGTGCATGTATGTATATATATATATTTCTCACATAGATCTTGATGCTGTAGTGAATATACACAGGAGTATATTTGTGCATCCATGTATGTTATATGTGTATTATATATTGGGGAGTTCAGAACTAACCAGTTGAGCCCCAAAACTCTGATTTCAAAAGTCACTTTAATTGTGTGACCAGGAATATATTGGCTGTAGGTGAGTTTTTATTTTGAGAGCATTTTAAAAATAAAAAGCTATCATTTCCTAAGAAATTCTTCCCTCTGAGGGTGGTGAGGCCCTAGCACAGGGCCACAGAGAAGCTGTGGCTGCCCTATCCCTAGAAGTGTTCAAAGCCAGGTTGGGTGGGACGTGGAGCAACCTGGGGTTGTAGGTGTCCCTGCTCATGGCATGAGATAAGCTTTAAAGTCCTTTCCCAACCAAACCATTCCATGGTTGTATGACTCTTGGGCCAGTGCTGCTGCCTGGCCATGCCCACGGTTGGAGATGCTGTGGTGCAGGATAGCTGGCACAGACAAGGGGTGCATTCAGGAGGGTGAGGGTATGAGTCACCCTATTGTGGGTGTTGGGTCCTGGCTCTGCATGTGGGGCAGCATCTGCTGGGAGCTTGGGAAGCTATCCACACTGGGGCTCCCTGGAGTGATGAGTGACTAGCTCAAGTGCCCTGCGCTGGGTCTGAGGGAGCTCCACAGCCCTGCTGCTGTTGGCCCCAAACCCATCTCCTGCCCTCTGGGGGAACCTGACCTGGGTGCCTGGCAGCCAGTGAACATGAAAGGCCTGGGGCTGGGGAGGATACTGCTGGGCTGGCCAAGGACTAACAACAGTGGGGGATGCTTGCCCATGTTGGGGCTGATGGTTGCTCATGTCTGGATGATCCTTTCCCACGCTCAGTTGATGCCTACATCAGGACGATGTTTGCCCAGGTCTAGATGGCACTTGCCCACATCAGGGTGATGCTCACTGCATCCAGGCTGGGGCCAGGGCTCTTTGCCAGCAGCTGTGAGGCAGCTGCATTGGTCTGGCCCTGTCTCTGGGTGGGACTGAGACTCCACCATAACCCCTTGTGGGAGTGTCCACAGGGGAGGGACCTCTGAGAATGAGGGCTGAGGAAGAGCTGGAGCACTCCTGCCTATGCAGACAGCCTGGGAATAGAGCAAGTGACCTGGGCATTTATGGGATGACGCCACCCACCCATCTCCCCTCACTTCCGGCTGTGCTGCCGTGGTCCCTGGTGCTTCCTCCTAGCTGCTTGCAGAGCCATATTGTGGTTTCCTCCAGGCCCCGTTCACCTCCGGGTTCTCACCGTGCCCCAAACCCTGGGCCACCCCAAGCGTTCCTGTACCAGGAGGTGATAGGATCATCCCAGCCCTGCTGCATGTGGGATGTCTGAGATACTACCTCCCACGGGTTGATGGCAGCAACTGTGTTCAACACAGGGAGCTCTCTCTTACCAGTTCCAGACTTGATGCCCTCCCAATGCCAGCAGTGGGTCTGTGAGCCCCCCAGTTTTGGCTCCTGATGGCTCAGACCTCGACACCCCATGAGGGTCCCATGAGCAGTGGATGTTCGTGTCTGCACAATCCCCCTGATCATGGGATGAGGCTGTCAGTGAGGGGGACACCCCCTCTCCATGCCCAGGGGATGGTCTAGGGATTAGAGCAGCCCTTTGAGCAGCTGGTGGGGGGAGGGCGTTGCAGAAAGTGATGTCCAAGGAAGTTATGACAGAAGACTCCTTTTCAGAGGGCTGGGTGAGCTGGGCAGGGGTGGTGGCCTGGGCAGTGGTTTGGCTTTGGGATGGTGCCTGTGGGAGAGCAGCCCTCTCTGCCCCCATAGATGACAGGCCTAGATAAAGGACAGCAGATAAGGTACTGCTCAGATAAGGGACAGCCCATAAAGGCACTGGTTTGCCACTTCCCTAATGGCAGAGGTGGCACCAGCCAGACCCTGTCTGGAGCAGGACTGGCATCCTTTGGGCATGGCTGCATGGGGGTTCAGGGGGTGCAGGGGGTAATATGGCACCCACACTGCCCCATGGAGGCATGGGGGGACATGAAGCCTAGGGATGCTACAGCTGCAGATGATGACATGGAGAGCAGGCAGACCAGTGTAGAGGGTGTTTTGGGGAACTGGGGTGTTATTTGTGCCTGAGCTCTCTGGGTGTCCATCCTATTGGTCTCTGGGGTGGTGGGGCTAGGGGTTGGACAGGACTGGGGCTGAGCCAGAAGTCTCCATCCAGGAGATGGGGGTTATCATGGCCTAAGGTTTGTTATCTCACTGCTGGCCATGGGGCTTGTGCTGCAGCCCCCCAACCACACCCCAGGGGGCAAACACCATCCTGGGTGGCTGCACAGATGCAGACCTCAGTCAGGCTCTTGCTGGCGGCTCTGTGGTTTGTACACTGTCACCTCCATGTCTCTGGGTCGCTGCACACCTGGGTGCTCTGGCAGCTCCTGCCTGGTGGTGTTGGGAGCAGTGCTGTTCCACTGCCCACGCTCCCCTTCATATGCTCCCCTCCTTCCCTGCCAGCATTCCCTGATGTATGGATGGTTGTGGCTGGTTCCCATGGAGATAGCTGCTGAGAAATGAGGTCAGGCTGACCCAGGGACAGCTAGCACTCCTGTCCTCCCCTGCTTCCTGCTCCAACCAGAGAGAAGTTTCTTCTCCAGCTCACCCCAAGCTAAGGGCTTGTGCACAAGCCATGGTGCTGGGAGGCACATCCCCACAAACCATGGGGTGCTGATGGCATCCTTGGCCATGGAATCATGGGATCACAGGATGGTTTGGACTGGATGAGACCTGAAAGCTCATTTAATTCCACCCCCCTTGCCAAGGCCAGGGACACCTCCCACTAGACCAGCTTGCTCCAAGCCGACCCCACCTGGCCCGGAACATCTGCAGGCATGGGGCACTCACAGCTTATCTTGACAACCTGTGCCAGGGCCTTACCACTCTCAGAGGGAAGAACTTCTTCCCAATATCTAATCTAACCTTCTTGTAGCTGCAGTGGGAGGTAGCTAGGGCAAGGATGGAGATGGTGCCAGCATGCAGGTCTCCTGGGGCTCACCTACCCAGGGCTTGGGTTGGAAATTCTGCCCACTGCCTCTGCCCTCTCTCTGGATTCAGGGATGCTCCAAAGGTACTTTGTATTTTTATACCCTGAAGAAATTTCTTAATTTCCTGCCCTTGAAAACATCATTACTCCAGAGGTTTCTACTGATAGGTGTCACCTTTGAGTCTCAGGGAGGCAGGAAGCAAGGAACAGGAGGTAGGAGTGGCTGAGCCCAGCTGTTCAGGACAGTCCCCATGGTCCCCCTCCCCACTGGTCAAGGTTTTGGGGCTGGGAGAATGGCTCACTGAGCCAGGAGAAGCTCCATTTCCAGGATTTCTTGCTGCTGTAGCAGCCACCCTGGATCTCCAGTGTCCACCCCACCATAAAGAAGCTGGTGGCACAGAACATCCCTAGGACTCCCATCCTGCTCCAGGAACCCTATGGCCACCTGCAAAACAGCTGAGGAAGTGGCTCTGCCATTGTTTAGATTGGAAGAAAGAGAACAACCTGCTCTGGGATGTGCCTTTAAGGCTGTGGGTGGCTTGGGGTGTCCCAGAGTCAGATAAGGATCCTGAACCATGGAGTACACCCAGGGGAGTGAGATGAGATGCCAGGGAAACATTTCCAGGCTAGAAAAGTAGCCATATAACCCAAGCATAGGAAAGACTTTGCCTTGAGATCTTAGGAATTGGTTTGTGGGTTTGGGTCTGCTGGGGTTTGGTCCCTTTTGGGGGTCCTCTGTGACTCCCCTGCAGATGTATCAGGGTTGGGAATTGAGGCTGTGGCCGGCATAAGGCAGTGCTTGCTCCTCTCTCCCACAGTATCCCTGCCAAAGGGGAGATCCCCATCACTGAAAGGGCACCTGACGTCACCCTGTCCTCCCTGTTTCCCCTGCCTTGCACGAAGACACCAGCCCCGACACCACCGGCACTGCCCTCCAAGGCCACCCTGCCCTTTGTGCCAGAGTTTGGTGAGTAAAAGGGGGGGCCCTCCAGTCTTCCCCTGTCACAAATCTTCCCTTGGGATATCTGGCTGCCAATCCATCAGCATCCATCCCATGGGTGCTGTGCCTTCCTTCTTGTCAGTTTGTTCCTCTGTCCTTGCTGCAGTCTCTTTCTTCTCTATCCCCTGCCTTGCCTTCTGGGCTTGAGGTGTCAGGGGTGCAAGACCTGAGCTGGGGGATTTAGGGTGTGTGAGGTCTGAGCTGGGGGCTTCAGGGAAAGAGTGTGAGACCTGGGTTGGGAGTTTCAGGGCATGCAAGATGTGGCCTGGAGGTTTGGGTGCAGCCTCTCCTAGGGCAGAGCAGAGGTTTCTGTGGGTGCTGGAAGTACCCACATGCACTCACAGAGGACAAGTGAACCTATCGGGGTGAAATGCAGATGTCCCTGGTTCTGGGGTCCCAGGACTGTGCCTTTGTATTCCCCAGCCCCATCCTCAGGGTGTCCCTGGGGCCCAGCCAACTGCAGGGAGCAATGCTGAAATTGGGGCCCCTATGGAGGGGTGAAAGTTTGGTCTCAGGGTGCAGCCCTGGTTGGACTATACTTCAGCTGAAATAGCTCTGCTGGAAAGAGGAAGAGCTGAATTGTATGGGGTGCTGAGTGCCTCTCAAGGCCAGCAGCCCTGCAGGAAGCAGTACTGGTTTAACTGGGAGCTGGGGTGTGTTTCAGAAGCTGGGAGAAGCTGTGGACAGGGAGCTTACCTGTTTGTTGGGGGAAGGAGAGGGGAAAGCTGCTCCCACCCTGATGGGTTTGGGATGCAGTCTGCAGGCGGTTTCTGTGGTGCCAAGGTGAGCATCTACCTGCACCCCTCAACCCCCTGCAGCCTGGAAGCATCCTCGCCTGCTGCCAGGGCCCAAACATCATCATCTGGGTTGGAGTTTTGGGAGGAATCTGCTCCAGATTCTCAGTGGGATTTTGGAGTGGATGTCTCACAGGGCCAGGCTGTCTGGGGCCACTTGTTCCCAGTGGGGTTACAATCCTGACCAGGATTCCTGCTGATGTGTGTGCTGGGTGAGGAGGAACCATCTCTTGCTCCCATCATCCTCTGGGATCTCATCTCCATGGTGCAAAAGCTTGGGAGCTGATAAGGATTGAGAGAGGAGCAAGGGGAATTCACCCTGGAAAACAAGCTGTAGAAAAAAGCCCATGGGAACCCCAGCAGCAGGAGCTCCCAGGCAGAGACATGAGAGCCTGGACGGAGCCATGGTGCTGGGGCTGGTATCACCAAGTCCCCTTCTGGCGAGGCCAGGAGTGTTGTAACGGTGCTGGGAGGTGCCACTAGCAGGACTTTGCCCTTTCCCAGCTCTTCCCCAAACTCCTTGATAAGACCCTTGTCACAGGGATGGAGTGGTTATTTGCCAAGGGCAAAGCAAGGGGAAGCCAGCCATGCCTGCATTATCATCCACACAGGCTCCAGGGTAGCAGGGGGAATTGGGACCCCTTGCTCCACCCCAGCTGATTCCCAGTGTCTTCCCTCTCCTTTGTCAGATGACTCAGACTACGAGGACACGGCGTGGGAGGAGGAATTAACCGGACCGACGGGGGAGATGGCCAAGGTTGGTCCCACCATGGGGCTGGAGGTGGGCAGGAGCTAGCAGGGTGACTGGCCCTAAGGACAGGTACCAGCCTTGGGATGCTCCAGAGATACTGGTTAGGGCTGGAGGAGCAGGTTGGCAGTGGCTAGAGAGGGGGTTCTGCCTCCTTGAGCACCCACTGTGTCTCCCATGGGGGTTGCAACCCCAGAGCTGGAATTGGGTTTTTCAGTGTCCTTGGCAAGTATCTATCAGGTCTTTCAGTGGTGCTGGAACTCGAGGGTCCCTGGGGGGCACCCACCAGGTCTCTCCCCAGTGTCCCCAGGAAGCATTCACTGGCTCCTCTGGGGTCTCTGGGGAGCACCTACAGCTGTGCAGCACCCTGCCACACTCATGTGCCCAGAGTATGTGCTAGTAGACATCTCCAGCACTCCGAATGTGATCCTTGGATTGTGAATTTCTATCTGCCTCCCCCGCTCTCTGGGATGGATTTGAGGAGTCCCAGAAGCTGCAGTGCCCCCATAGCACCTGAAGCCCCCCATCTGCCTTTGCTTGGGAACACCAGGGCCAAGGAGACAATGCCAGATTTCTCATGAAGTTCCAACATTTTTAGCTGCTATAAATAACCATCCTGATGTTCAGCTCCTCCCTTGACTGCACTTCCCTCTCTCTGTGAGCCTCAGCATGCCTCTTCCTGGGCACGCTGGCACTGTGGGCACCTGTTGAGCTGGAGATGGGCTGGTGACATGGCATTGTGTCCCCTCTGCTTTCATCCACGCTGCACCCTCATGGTGCAGTGGGGGCACCAAGGAGACCCCATGTGTCACCTGTGTGTGTCTCTGCAGGAGGATGCTGAGCCTAGGATGGGGCGACCACGGTCCCTGCGTTTCAACAGCCTCTTCAGTGAAGACGAGTTCGGCGATGACCACCCCAGTGCACCCCCTGCCAAGTATGAGCTGGGCTGCCGTGCTGTGTGCAGGGGATGTGTGTGTGAGGCTGGTGATGTGCTCTGTGCGTGTATAGGCAAGGTTATGTGTGCATGTACCAGGGGGTGTTTTTGTTTGTGTGGGGGGTGTGAGCACAGGCAGAGAGCTCTTGTGCATGGCAGGGCAAGTGAGTGCACAGGTCAGGGCTTCTTGTGTACGCACAGCTCCACAGTGTGCACACACGTGGGCAAACGTAGGACCTGTGCGTGGGACACATGTGAGTGTGTGTGAGCAGAGAGCAGCTCTGCACGTCACTGGGTTGGGGCTGTGGTCTTGGGGGTGCCCCATCCCCCCTCCCAGAGCTGGGACTCAGGCCTGGGCTGTCCCTGGGACTGAGGGACACGCTGGGACCCCACTGAGGGGACTGTCCTCAGTGTCCCCGCTTGCATACAGCTGGCCTGCATTGCCTGTGCCTCAGGGAAGGTCACAGGGAGGCTGAAGCATGCTGGGGGAGCCTCAGCCCCTCCCGGGACCCACCAGCTCTTAACCCCCTCCCTCGGCTCCTCATCCCCAGTGGTGGCAGCAGCTGGAGTGACAGGGACCCCAGCCTGCACCCGCCTGCACCCGACGCCTTCCCTGACAGCAGCCCCGGCACACTCAGTGACAGCATGGAGGGCACCAGTGCCACCAGCCCGCTGTCACCCACCATCAGAGCAGGGTGGCTGGACAAGAACCCGCCACAGGGGTGAGTGATGTACTGGGGGTCTCTATGCGACATGGAATAGTGATTGTCCCCTCCTTTTCTCACCTGTAATTCCTGCTTATGGGGGTGTACTTTTGCTTTGGTGAAAATCCATCACTAGGGATTCCTTCCACTCCTTTCTAACTTGTGATTCATTTTTTGTGAAAGAGCCTTTCTCAGAGTAGGTGCCACCAGTTGTTGTACTGACTGCTGAGAAGGGGAAAGCTGCAGCTTGAGCTTCCTCTCAGACCCTGCATCACTGGGAAAAGAGCTGCTTTTCCTCTGGGGGAGCCCTGGAATAGCAGTGACCACAAGAGAAGCTGTCAGGGATGAGGTGGGGTGTCTGGGCTGAGCTGTGCATTTGGGATTGCTGGGTTTGCCGCAGGAGGAGGTGGTGATAGCCCCTGTCCCATGGGATGGCAGCCCCAAATCCTGGGCTCATGGTGGAAAGTCAGAGTGGTGCAACAGTAAAACATGAGAAGTGCTGGGCTTGTGCCTGTGTGCTCCAGGTTGAGCGAGCCAAGGAGTCATGGGGAGCCCAGTGATCCCCCCGGGAGTCTAGTGAACCCAGTGAGCACAACCAGCACAGTGTGCACAAGGAGCCCACTCAAAAAACCCTTGTGCTAGCTGGGAGGCAACAATCAAGCAGGAGATGTGACGGATGTTTGGGGGCTTTTTAATCTGGGCTCTGAGGAAGCCCCAAGGCAGCAGTTCCACCCAGGAGGAGGAGGAAGCTCAGCTGTTTGCAACAGAGCAGCCGTGCTACTGGGGAAGTGAGAGCAGCTGGAAGGTCCCTGGGAAGCTGCTCCAGCAAACCTTTCCTGAGTAAACAAGCCCTTGAAGCAACCATGTCCTTGCCACCACACCAGCCCCAGCCCCACCATCAGCAGGGGACCTGGTGGTTCAATGCTGGTAGGGGGCTGCAAGGCAGGGCTTGCTGGAGCTGTCTTGGAAAGGGCTTGGCTCCTGCTGCAGCCCTAATGCTAAAGGGATGGGCTGAAGAGTGTCCTGCCTTTTCCTGTGGTGCATGGTTGGTCTGCGTCCTCAGCTGGGGAGGGCAAAGGGGTCTCTGGTGGGCTCTCTTCCAGCCCCCAGAGGGTCCTGCCTCTCATCTGTATCCCCATCCTGATAGAGATGCATGGCTTCTCCCTCTGCTTCAGTGCCACTGACCCCTCCTGGAATGTGTCTCCTGGACTGAATCCTGCCTGGCTGTTAGGGGCAGCCCTTGTTCTCAGCTCCATGTTTTAATTGGTGCCTGGAGAAAAGCATGAAGTCCCCATTGCTACCCCCAACAGCAACATGAGGGCAGAGGGAGAGGGCACAAGATCAAGGGCTGGGGACTTCAAGGGTGGCCGGGATGGGCCTCTTATCCCTGTGCTAGCACCAGATCAAGGACTGGGGACACTGGGCAGAATGGAGGACTGGAGACATCGAGGGCTGGGGACAGGGCACATGATGGAGGGTTGGGGACATGGAGGGCTGGGGATACAGGGCAGGATCAATGTCGAGGTGGCCCCAGGCTTTTGGCAACTGGGGCGTGAACACGCAAGCAGAATCATCCTGAGTTCAAGGGCATCCCCTCCAACGGGTCCCTCCGGTCCCCTGCCAGGTCCTACATCTACCAGAAGCGCTGGGTGAAGCTTGACGCGGACTACCTCCGCTATTTTGACAGTGAAAAGGTGGGTGGAGAAGATGGATCTGGGGGTTTGGGATGAGAAGGTGGCAGAGGAGCTGCCTCAGCAGGGTCACTTCCCTCTGGGCATCCCAGCTTGGAGACGTGGCTGTGCCAAGGTCAGTATCCCAGGAAGCAGCTATGGCTGGGTGCTGGGGATGAGATGTGGGAGGCTCAGAGCCTTCTGGAGTATTGGGAACCTGGGGCACTAACCGCCCCGCTTCCCCGAGGCCACAGACATGAGCAGCCTGTCTCCCCACTTCCTGACGCAGGATACCTACTCCAAGCGGCTCATTCCCGTCTCCTCCATCTCCCGCGTCTCCAGCATCGGGGACCAGAAATTTGAGGTTGTCACCAACAACCGCAACTTTGTGTTCCGGGCTGAGAATGATGGTGAGTGACAGGCATCTCTGTTCCCCAGCTGCTCTCCCTTCCCAGCCCAAAGGATGAGTCCCACTGGCTCCTGGGCCCAGACTGATCCTGACCCGTCTCACCTCTGGCCCCACAGCAGACCGCAATGAGTGGATATGGACCCTTCAGCAGATTGCAGAGGAGCGAAAGAGCAAAGCTCCAGAGAGGACATCGATGTCTTTAGCCACTGACAGTGCCACTGAGCTAGTTGATAAGAGTGGCTTCCTGGAGCTGCGGGGCTTTAAGCACAAGCTCTTTGTGGTGGTGGCTGGGGACAAAGTGTTCCTTTACAAGAACGCAGAGGTAGGTTGCTGGAGGAGCTGTGGCACTGTGGGAGACCCTGATGCCGTTTCAAGGGGGACCCCTCCCCTTTGCACTCCTTGCCTGAGCAGAGCAGCAGTGAGCCAGGGCACCCATTCCTCAAATGCCATCCCTCAAATGGGGACAGCACAGAAGCCACAGGGTGCTGCCCTCTGAGCCCACCCTCTCTGCTGGCTCTGAGCCTTGCGATCTCCCAGGAGTATCACACCTACTGTAGCTACTTCCAGAGTCTGTGGTGCCCGAGGTACCCCCAGGATGAGAGCTGGGCAGGGAAGGGACAGAGTTATCCCAGCTCCCAGGCACTGGATCTCATCATCCATTCCCCCATCATCCCTTGCCCACTCTCCCCCACCAGGACTATCGGCTGAGGATTGGCATCACCTACATTGAGATGAATGTGGGGAATGTCAAGGAGGTGGATCGCCGGGGCTTTGACCTCACCACACCATACAGGATCTTCAGGTAAGATCTTCAGGCACTTACCTCCAGAGTGGGGAGGAGGTGCTGAGGGTGCTGCCCACCCCGTGCCATGGTATTTCTCACCCCCATCCCTCCTGGCAGCTTCTCTGCTGACTCAGAGCAGGAGAAGGAGGAATGGGTGGAGGCCATGCAGCAGTCCATCACTGAGGCACTCTCCAACTCGGAGGTGGCTGAGAGGATCTGGGCAGTGGAGTCCAACCGCCTCTGTGCTGACTGCGGCTCCCCCAAACCTGAGTGGGCCTCCATCAACCTCTGTGTTGTCATCTGCAAGAGATGTGCAGGTACCCATATCCAGACAGGCACAGATGGGGATCCCTGGGGACCCCCACACTTTTCCCACCCCAAAACGGGTCCCTCATGGCTCATCCCACTGGCAGGGGAACACCGGGGATTGGGCCCTGGCATCACCAAAGTCCGAAGCCTGAAGATGGACAGGAAGGTGTGGACTGAGGAGCTGATCGAGGTAGTGGCACAGACCAGTCCCAAAAAGCCCTTTTGGGGGGCGACACCCTGTTCCCTCTGCATTGTGGAGCTGCTGGCTGTGGGCTGTGGGGTGCTGGAGCAGGGCAGGGCTCTTCCAGGCTGACTTCAGCCCCTTGGGGGGACACCATGGTGTGGCTTGGCTGGGGAGAGGACCCCCAGCAGCCTTTCCTTCTGTCCCTGTGGACCCCTGGCCTCAGTTCAGCATGCCGGCGAGGACAAGCGGCACTTTATGTGCCACAGACAGATGGTGTCTCTTTGTCCGTGGGAACATGGCTGTGGAGCGGCTGAAGTGGCTGTGGGGCCGTGGCTGTGGGATTGGAGTGGGGCCAAGGGCAGAGCAGTCGCCCGAACCGGTATGGCCGCCGGCGCGGAGGAATGTGTCGGCGCAGCCAGGGCCGGGATTGGGTGGGCGGGGGGAGCTGGGATTCGTTTCAAGAGCTAACCTGGCAGCCATTTCCCGCCGGCAGAGCCTGGCTGGCTCCGTTCTTTCCATCCATCTTGCTCAGATCCTGCATTCCTGCTTGGCGTCCCACCCGCGCAGCCCCCGCCTCCGGCATTGCCTGCTCCCCGAGCTCCCAAACGCTTCCAGCTGCTGCCTGCGGCTGCTCCCTTTCCCCTCCCCTCTCT
Organism: Illadopsis cleaveri; assembly: GCA_013399915.1. NCBI lineage: Eukaryota > Metazoa > Chordata > Aves > Passeriformes > Timaliidae > Illadopsis > Illadopsis cleaveri. The sequence continues at coordinate 209,715 of VXBB01025223.1, read as the reverse complement.
GGGAACGCTGCCTGAAACCACCCCAGCATCCCCAGGGCCTCAGCTCGCACCGCCCCTCCTGGTCTCTCGCATGCACCCATTCCACCCCTAAGAACTGCGGGGTGCTGGCTCTCTCCCGTGGGTGTTGAGGTGATGTGAGTCCCTGATAAACCTGTTAATGGCACTGCTCAGCTGTGGGTAGCGGGGTGGCAAGGGGCCACCAAAAGCACTTTGAATCTGTCCCCATGGATACTGAGCACCTCTCCACCTCCCACAGCTGGGTGCTGCTTTCGAGATGTGATTTTGCCGGGGCAGGAAGGGGAGTTGGCCGCCATGGGGGCTGTCAGATGCTGCGTGCCTGCAGTGGGTGGGTGCACCTGCACCCTGCCCACCCTCACTCCCCACTCCACTACACCACCCATGCTCTTCCTGCACCCCACTGTTCCTCTGGGGCAGCAACTTGCCCCCAGCAAAGCCCCCCCACAATGCCCCAGTAGTATTGTCACACTGGCATCTCCTTGTCCTTGTCCCCACAGCTCTTCCAGCAGTTTGGCAACATGATGGCCAACCAGTTTTGGGCTGCAAATGTGCCTCCCAGTGAGGCCATCAGCCCCACCAGCGGCAGCCAGGAGAGGAGGCGCTTCGTCATCGCCAAATACCGGGAGGGCAAGTACCGCCGCTACCACCCACTCTTTGGCAACCAGGAGGAGCTTGACAGGGTCAGTAGCCCCCAGGCATGGGCACCTGCTTGGGGCTTCTGCCTGGGCAGAAAGTGGTGCTGAGCTGGGGTCCTGAGGCTCTCTTGGGAGTGAAGTCTGTGTCCAGGCAGACTGCCTACCATCCCTCCCTGCCTGTATCCCCCCAGCCTCCACTGCACACCCTGTGTCCTCACTATGCACCCCAAGCCAAAGCCTGGGGTCTCCAGGAGAGATGAGCCAGCTGTGGGGACAAGGTAACATCTCTGCCATGGGGCATAACCAGCTTCATGTCCAGGCTGGAGAGCCTTGTCCAAGATGGGATCTCCCTACCACAGCCAGGCAGCCATAGAGTTTACTTCTCCCTGGCTTGGAAATTGTTTTGGGGTCAAGCCCTGGGCTGGATGGGGCTTAGGTGAGCTTGTGCTGGGAGCACATCCCAGTTGAGGCAGCTTGACATCCCTCCCCAGGAGTACCTGGCCAGCACTTCTAATGACCAGCCATGGCACCCATTTCCTGTGCTGGCCGTTGGCAGAGTGCCAGACTAGACTGTCACACAGGGAATCTCACACAGGGAATGCCATCCTGGCGCTCTAACTGCCGAGCTTTGCCTCCTGCTCTGCCATGCCTTTGCCCCTGCCACGGTTTCTCCAGTCTTTGCACAAGCGGTGGGGGTACACGGGGGGCCCAGTTAGCCAAGGGAATTCGCATGTGGGCTTGTTTGTTTTCCTACTCTGGCTCGGCCGGCCCGCCCCGCTGCCGTATGACTTCACCCCGGCTCCTTAAGGGAGGGATTCGCTGCCGGCTCCAAACTTTTTCTCCCAGTTTGAGCCTCCTTTGTTCTGACCGGGCGGCTGGGAGGCGGCCGGGAGGCGGCCGGGGGTCCGGCGGCTTACTGCACTCACCCGCTCCTTTTGCTGGGGGTCTTCTCCTCCTCCTGGGTGGGAGCCATCAGCTTCACCGCTGGCCTCCTGGCTCTGCTGCAGGCTCTGTGTGTGGCCGTCACCACCAGTGACCTGGCAGAGACGCAGGCGCTTCTCTTCTGTGGGGCGTCGGTGACCTGTGACACCGGGGACCCCCAGTGCCCAACGCCCCTGGCCCTGGCCGAGAGAAGTGGGCAGCGGCTGCAGATGGAGTTCCTGCTCCACAACAAAACCTCAGGTAAGGGCTGACCCCCTTGAAGCTCCACCATGGGCTCACATCCAGTGACAAATCCCCGGAGTTGCTCCTGGGGTGTTCTGGGGGACACAGCTATGTTTTGAGCTGGTCCCAGCTCTGTGTCCTGCCCAGCAGATTCCTGGCAGGAGGTTCACCATCTGCTGGCATTGTTGGGGGTCTGTGTACCTCGTGAGAGGGAAGAGAGGTTTTGGGGCACCCCTGTGCCCCTGGAGGCTTAATCCCAGCTGGGAACACTGGTCTGGAGCCCATCTGGAGATGCCGGCTGGTGTTGCAGGCACCAGAAGGGATAGGAGAGAGTATTCCCACACCATCCTGGCATGCTGTGGGCATTCCAGGCAGGTTCAAGGGACATTCCTCTGTCAGATGGGCCGCCCCCACCTCCAGCATGTCCCTGGGGCAGGAGGGCTGACCCCCTAATGACCAGTCCCGTTCTGCTGGATGTGCATCCCTGCCCCTGAACTTGACTTCAGGAGGGCTGATGGCTCCCATGGGATTTGCACCCTAATAAAGGCCTCGGGTGGGTGGGCAGGAACACTTGGGCAGGTGGAACAGAGGTGTGGGGGATTGGCCAGCACCTGCCAGAGCTCCTTGCTTCGGTAGCTGAGTCTGTCCTGTGGAAGTTGGAATTTGCCCAGGTCTGGGTCTGGCCCAGCTCTTCCTGACATGTCAGCACTAAAGGTGTTTGGGAGAGCTGCGAGGTCTCCCAGGCCACTCCAGTAAGCCAGAGAAATCCAAAGCTTGGGCTCATACTGCTGGAGCCAGCAATTTCCAGTCTCCTGGGATTGCCGGGGTGGATGAGCGCAGCACCGTGTGAAGCAGGGCTGGACTGGGAGAACAGGGATCTGCCTCATCCTGGATTCCCCATCTCTAGAGCTCCAGGCACCCTACACTCTGATTTGGGTGGGATTTAGGGGTGTACCTGCATCCTATCTGCTTCATTCTGGAGGAAGTGGGGGTTGGGTCTTGCTGGCAAGGTAGGGAAATCAAGGCAGGGGACATGACTGATCAGATGAGGAGGCAGTGACAGAGCCCTAGGCTGTTATTTCAGCTGCAGGACTGTGATTCTCTGCCCTGCACCTCCTGCAGAGCATCAGGGTTCTGGAACAGCCTGGGAGTGACCTCAGTGGTGGGGGAGCTTGGACCTCACCTCCCCACATTGTTCTCATCCAGTCCCAGCTCAGTGCTTAGGGAAGGGCTTTGGGGGGGAACTCAGGATGTGGGATGACGCCCAGGCAGCCCTGGATTTGGATACCAGCACTGTTCCTTGCGCCCCAGCTGCGGGATGCAGCCTGTGAGATGCTCCTTGTGCTGAGATGGGGGAAACCCAGCTGCCTTGTGTGGCTGTGGGAGGAGGGCAGCTCCCCATGACAGACTGATCTCCCTGCTTGCAGAGCCGCCACGCCTGGAGGTGGTGTGCAATGAGGAGAAGTCCTACTCTGTGCACCTGCCCTCCATTACCCACAGTGGCTTCCTCTACAAGACCCCCTCCATGGTCAAGCCCATCAGTGAGCGGAAGGGCCCAGAAGGTACATGTGTGAGACAGGGAAGAGGGAGCCTGGAGATCCATAGCAATTTGCCCTGAGAGGGGAAGTTGCACTTTCAATGCCTGTTCTCTCAGGCATTGAAAAGGTGGTGGGGAAGTGCAGCATCACCTGGTAGCCTGGTTTGATGGGTGGTCACATCAGATGGGCACCCAGGGGGTGCTGCTGGAGTGCTCAGGCTGGTTGGATGGGTGCCGTGGGGTGGGCTAGAGCTCAGGGAAGCTGCTCAGTGCTGTCCTGTGCTGTGCAGAGTTCAGCCGGCGGTGGTGCACGCTGCAGGATGGTGTGCTCAGCTACTATGAGAATGACCGTAACACTGTGCCCAATGGCGAGATCAGGGTGGAGGAAATTGTCTGCCTGGTGAACAACCCACTCCACGCCCATGGGTAAGGCTGCACTCCCCTGGAGCACCCCACTGCCCCTTCATTCCTGCAGGGCCTGGCACAGCTGCATGAGGGGTGGCATGAGGGCACTGTAGTCCCCAACCCCACCAATGGCCCCTGAACCTATGGCTTTGCAGGGATTCTGTGTAAATAATTTGCAGCCCCTTTGGAGCATCTTTCCAATACTTTTGTAACGCCTTTGAGACCTCTTTGTAGCTGCTTTGTAATGCCTCTGGAACCCCGATCCAACTCCTTTGTAACCATTTTGTGGCCCCTGTCCAGTCCCTATGTCCCGTGTTGGAACGTGTCTGGCAGCACAGGGATGCTGGAGTGCCCAGGGCCATGGAGGGATCGCACATTAGATCAGCCATTATGAGAGCCATCGGCATGCAGCAGGATGTTCCCACCTGGGGAACACCCCTATTGCCCACCCAGCTCTATCCCATCCCCGTGGGCACCCAGGCTCCCCTTTTCCTCCCTGCTGAAGGATTGAGAACACGTTTGAGGTGTACACCGAGGCGGATCGACTCTACCTCTTCGGGCTGGAGAGCCCTGACTCTGCTCGAGAATGGCTCAAGTCTATTGCCAAGGTGGGAAACGGGGGCCTGGGGTGCCCTGGGTGCTGGTGGCAGCTGGATACAGTGGTGCTGATGGATTCCTCTCCTCCCTGGCTCAGTCCTTTGTCCACCCTCGTGCTGAGGAGCTGCTGGCACTAGACTTTGAACGGCTTGGCCGACTGCATTACAAAGGGGGTCTCACCCTGGAGCGTGCCCAGGAGGGCTGGTTTGCCCTGGTTGGCTCCACACTCCATGTCTGCTCTGAGGATGGCCGTCGGCAGGAGCCTCTCCAGCTGCGCAAGCTGCAGGAGCTCTGTGAGTACTGCTGGCCTGCTGGCAGGACCCCCTGGCTGGGAGGGAGGCATGTCCTCCAAATCCTGCCCTAGGGTGCACCTAGCTTTTGGTAGGAGTCTGGTGGGTATCGCTCCTGTGGAGCTCAGTGTCCCTTGAATGAGAGGGAATGCAGCTGCTCTTTCCCCTCTCCATCCTCTTTCCCCGCTCCATCCTCTTCCCCCTCTCCATCCCCTTCCCAATCTCTGCTTATCCCTTTTGGACTGGAGCTGGACCTGTTGACAGGGCTTCCCACAGCATGTGGGTGTAGGGGAGCTGTGGCACCCCATGTTCCCATAGGTGATGGCTCCCTGCCTTCCTTTTCAGCCATCCAGGGGGACCATGAGGTTCTGGTGCTGGTGGAGAGGCGGAGGTAAGAGGGTGGGGGAGAGGGCCCACCCCCAAGCCAAATACCCCTCCTTGTTCTGGAGTGTCTTTACTCTCCCAGCCATGACTCTAGACCCCCAAAATTGAGTTGGGATCACCTGCAGGCTCCCAGGGCCAGCCTTCCTGGGGGTTGCACACATGCAGTGTGGTGTGGGGGAACACCACCACTGAGCCTGAGCCCAGGTGTGCTGGCAGGACACTGTACATCCAAGGGGAGCGGAAGCTAGATTTCCAGGGCTGGGTCCACGCCATCCAGAAGGCTGCAGGCAGCTCGGGAGACACCTTGTCGGAGCAGCAGATGACAGAGTCGGACGTCCCACTGCTGGTGGACCGCTGCATTGACTACATCACCCAGTGCGGTATGGGTCAAGTCCTGGGATGCTGGCAGGGACCAGAGCATGGCATTCAGGTCACCCCACTGGTGTGGTGTGGCAGGCTGAGAACCCTATATACTTGTTATACGTTTCCCTTGTTCCCTGAGGGTCTGCTCCAGCTCTGTGGGAGGGCTCCATCTCTAGCAGGGCTTTGACACTGGAACACCTGTGGGATGGGATACTCTGTGGCACCTAGCAGTGTTTGATGGGCAGCTGGTGGGCCAGGAGTGGGGTCTGTCTCCTGTAGAGGGGTCTCATCACCACTAGTTCCATCACAGGGCTGACATCTGAAGGAATCTACCGCAAGAGTGGGCAGAACTCCAAGACCACCAGCCTTCTGGAGGTCCTTCAGCGGGATGCGCGCCGTGTCCGCCTGAAAGAGGGCGAGCACCAGGTGGATGATGTGGCCAACACCCTCAAACGCTTCTTCCGTGACCTTGGGGATGGGCTCTTCACTCGGCGGTGGGCCCCGGAGTGGCTGTGGGCAACAGGTGAGCCCTGGGGGCTGCTTGTGGGTGACAGGAGGAGGGGCATGGGCTACCCAGTTCTGTGCAGCCTATTTGTCCCCTTCATGGGTTGGAGAAACATGTCTGGGCTCCACCTGTTCCCCTGGGCTGGTGTCTAACTGGTGGGTGAGGAGTGGAGTGTGTTCCTGCTGCCCCTGTACAGACTCATGCTCTGGCAAGGGTGGGGCTGAGCCAGGGGAGACAGCCAGATCCCCCTTCCCTTCTGGATCTGCTCACTGGACGCTAGGGATAGATGCACTCAGCAGAAAAACAGACACAAGCTATGGCCGCATGGAACTGGGATGCTCTGGCCCCATGATGCTGGGATGCTCCAGTCCTGTTTTGTTGAGATACTCTGTTCCCATGAATCTGGGGTGATCTAGCCCTGCAGAGCTGAGATGCAGTGGCCCCATCAAGCTGGAGTGCCCTGGCCTCGCAGGTCTGGGATGATTCAGCCCCATAAAGAAGGTGTGCCATCACCCTATTGACCTGGGATTCTCCAGCCTTAGGATGCTCTGCCACCTTGGAACTGGCAGGTTCCAGCCCCATGGAGCTAAAGTGCTTCCCCATTCAGCTAGGGTGCTCCAGTCCCATGGAGCTGGGACACTCTGGCCGCATGGAACTGGAGAGCCTTGGCTCCATGATGCTGGGTTACTCCGTTCCTATGATTCTAGGATGCTTCAGCTCCGGCATGCTCTGGCACTACAGACCTGGGATGTTCTCTGGCCTCATGGGTTTGGGATGCTCCATCCCCGTGCTGGGACAGGAGAGGGGAAGTGAAGTCTGTAGAAGGGATGGTGTGGCCCTGAGCCTTAATCTCTGCTTTGTGCTCCTCCATTCTCCTTTGTGCTCTATTGTGCTCCTCCATTCTCCTTTGTGCTCCTCATTCTCTCCCTCTGCAGCACTGGAGGATGAGGAGGCAAAGGTTGGCAAGTACCGGCACCTCCTGGCTGCCCTCCCTCCAGTGAACCGGGCCACACTGAAGGCACTCATCAATCACCTCTTCCGGTATGGCATTGACCCGCTGGGCACCACCCTCTCCACTGTGGAGTCCTTGGTGGCTCTGGGATGTGGGAGAGCCCTCATCCTTTGGCTCATGTCCCCAACAAGGAAAGGAGAGGAGTTTGGGGTCAAGCTCTGCCTGATGGCAAGCATCATGTCCTGCATGGGGGTTGAAGGGAGGGGTCTGGGGGGAGCTCTGGGGCAGGAATCTTGACAGAGTTCCCCACAGGGTCCAGTGCTTCTCTGGGGAGAACCAGATGAACACACACAACCTGGCCATTGTCTTCGGGCCCACACTCTTCCAGACAGATGGGAAGGACTACAAGGCAGGACGTGTGGTGGAGGACCTCATCAGTCACTATGTGGAGATCTTTAACGTAGGTTCACCCCTGGGTCCTAGTGTATGGACATTCACAGGGAATGGAGAAGTGAAAGGAGGAGGAAGTCAGGTTTGCTTTGTCTGTGGACATCTTGTTTTGGAGACAAGGGGAGAGAGGACCATATCTTTTCAATTCCTGGAAACCTGAAGCCTGGAGCCAGGATGGTCTGGTCAGCCCTGATGGCTTGTCTTCCCTGGCAGGTCAATGACCAAGAGATGAAGAAGCAGCAGGATGAAATCACAGCCATTATGAAGATGCGGGAGGCATCATCCAGCGGAACACAGGTGGGTCCTGGACATGGGGATGTCTTTTCTTGGGGCCCCCAGTGTCTACTGTAGCATCTCCTGGACATGCCCTGGGCAAGGGATGTCCACTCTGGAGGGGGAGATTTCGCCCACACATGGGAAGCTGCAGGTTGAAGCACTTTACTGTTGCCCTCCAGCAAGCTGGGGACTTCATCTGCACTGTCTACCTGGAGGAGAAAAAGACAGAGACAGAGCAGCATGTCAAGGTGAGTGGCCGGGCAGAGGGTGCAGAGGGGACAGGGATCCCCTCGTTGTATGTCCAAGCCTCTGTGGTGGCATGAGGGGCTCACACTGAGCTGGTACCTCTGTGGTGTGAGGATGGAAGGGCCCTGGGCACTGACTGATGGAGACTTGCCCCCTCCCTCTCAGATCCCAGCCACAATGACAGCTGAGGAGCTCATCTTTGAGATCCTGGACCGGCGGAAAATTGTCATGAAGGAGAAGGACTACTGGAGCTGCTTCGAAGTGAATGAGAGGGAAGAGGCAGGTTAGTGCAGGGACATGAGGGTGGTGATGAGGGGGAGAGAAAGGTGGAGATGGAGGTGGGGATGATGTTAGAGGTGGAGATGGGGATGCAGGTGGGCATGAAGTAAGAGATGGGAATGAAATGGGGATGAGAATGGAAAAGATGATGGACATGGTGATGCAGATGGAGTAAGGATGAGTGTGGGGATAGAGATGCAGTTAGAGGTGGGAATGGATATAGGGATGGGTATGAAAAATCTCCCCTTGTGATTGCACCATGGAGCAATCTGGGATGGGCTCCAGGTGCTCATGGGAGGACAGTTGCTTACCTCATTCAGCTTGCATATGGCTGAGTACTGCAAATGGGCTGGAGTTTGGGCCAGGATGTCTCTCTTTATCCTTAGGAGTTCAAGTGCCTTTGAAGCTTGATGGGGGAAGGTGTCCAGGTTCTCTGGCCACCAAAGTGAGTGGCCCTGTGTTGGCCATAGGCAGCAGCAACGGAGAGATCAACACATGCAGGATGAGACTCTGGTCCTGCTTGCTGGTGCCTTGAGCTCCTGCTGCCCGTGGGTGGGGGGTCAGTCTTTTCTAGGTAACAAGTGACAGGACAAGAGGAAATGGCCTCAAGTTATGCCAGGGGAGGTTTAGGCTCGATATTTGAGTAAATTCCTTCAACTAAAGAGTTGTCCAGCCCTGGCATAGGCTGTCCAGGGCAGTGGTGGAGTCACTTTACAAGACCTGTAGATGTGGCACTTGGGGACATAGTTTAGTGGCAAGACCATGCCAGGCCCTCAGGACACAAGTGTGACACTGTCTGAATGGGAACTGGCCCTGGGTACATTTCCTGAGACCTGCCTGTCTCCTAATTGACAGAGCGGCCCTTGCATTACTCGGAGAAAGTTCTGCCCATCCTGCACTGCCTTGGGACAGAGAGTTACCTGGTGGTGAAGAAGCAGATGTCCATGGAGAACATGCTCATCTACCTTGGTGAGAGGCAGGGGCCATGGTTTGGGTGGGGAAAGACGGAAGGGGATGGGACAGGATGGGACGGGATGGGACAGGATGGGGATTGTATGTGGATGGGGATGCAGAGTGGAGGGAAGGGGATGGAGAAAGGGTTGGGAATGGAGGATGGTATGGGATCCATGCAAGAAGGCACCAGCTCAGTTAGAAAGTAGACACCAGCTCAGGTAGCATGACTTGGAGCCCCCTGATATGGTGTCATGGCCAAATGCTGTGCCCAGAGCAGTAGGGAAGTTGGTCCTGCCTGCCCTGCCTGGCCTGGGGGTTGAGGGGTAGTGCCAGGGCTCTGCAGCAGTTGGAGGGCTCCTGTTTCTGGGGTGAGGGTCTGGCTGTGCCCTCCTTGGGTGGCCTGACCCCCCTGGGGGGCCGGAGCTGCTCAGGCATGTGCCTCCAGCCAGCAGAGTGGGTGACTGCAAGCATGGCATGATGAAATTCCGGGAGGAGAGGAACCTGCTGGGGCTTGGGCTGAGCACTGGCTTCCATGATCGCTACTTCATCCTCAACCACTCCTGGCTGCGCCTCTACAAAGAAGTGCGGGTGAGCCCTGCCTTTCCCTTTCCCTTTCCCTTTCCCTTTCCCTTTCCCTTTCCCTTTCCCTTTCC
>VXBB01025223.1:173750-200001 GCA_013399915.1 Illadopsis cleaveri | reverse complement strand
TCCTTTTCCTTTTCCTTTTCCTTTTCCTTTTCCTTTCCCTTTCCCTTTCCCTTTCCCTTTCCCTTTCCCTTTCCCTTTTCCCTTTCCCTTTCCCTTTCCCTTTCCCTTTCCCAGCCCTGCCTTGGCCCTTCCCTGGCCCTGCCTTGGCCCTGCCCTGCCTTGCCCTGCCACACTGTGACTTTGTGGGGATTCCCTGAGGACACGGGACCCATGTGGGCTGGCATCACTCAGGCAGTGCAGGCAGCCATGGGCAGTGTGGGCAGTGCCAGAGCTGGCTCCAGAACTCCAGACCTGGAGCAGATCCCAGAGCTCCTGGTTAGTGCCAGGGCTGAGGGGCGACATGCTGGCATGCTGGCTGTGCAGGGGCAGCCACTCCTTGTCTCCCAGTTCCTGGTCACCCTGATCTGACACTGCACCCTAGTACTCCATTCCTATGCCCTGCCTGAGGGCACAGAGAAGCTGCAGGGAGGGGTCCCCACCTCTGCTTTAACCCCTCTCCTCTGTTGAACAGACCCTGAGGCAGCGGAGCTCCCCCTTGGAGAGCGTGAGTAGGGAGGGGAACAGGGGGCTTAGCTGCTGTGCAGGGGCTTCCATGCCCTCTGCCCTTACAAGTCTGCCCAGGGTTGACCTCAGATCCAATCCAGGGTCAGTCTCAAATCCAATCCCACAGCATACATGTGCCAATCACTGGAACTGTCCCTGGTGCTACCATCTCTCCCCATTTCGCCCTTCTGGCTTGGGGCACTCCAGGCACTCCAGAGCTGGGTCTGGGGAAGGGACCAGAGAGGATGGGGATGGGTTGAGCTGCTTCCCCATCCTGTGGGCATTGGATCGGGCTCTTGTAAGTCAACACCGCTTGCATGTGAACATGGATGGAGGGTCCCTGGGGTCCCCAGTGTGGCACCTGCTTCTGGGTCATGGCAAGGCACAGCCAGCACTGGAAAGGCCTGCATGCTGTGCCATGATGGTGGGATGTTTAGGAATGTCCTCTGGGCAGAGTGGGTCCAGGTCCACCACTGCCATGGATGTGGCCATGATGGTGAGGAGGGGTATGAGGTGGCATCCCATGGGGAATGTCTAGTGCCAGGCTCTCGAGACCCTGTCACAACTTGCCAGTGCTGGTCCCAGCTCTGAAGGCAACTGGCACTGTCTAGGGAGGACAGGCCACCTGTGTCCCTTTCCTGCTACCTGTGGCCCTTGCCATGGGTGGGAGACACATGTTCTGCTCCAGGCTGGGCTTTACCCTCCTCCCTGTTACCACATCACTACAGCTTTTCCTCCCTTCTGGGGGGTGGACCCTATCCCAGCAACGGTGGGCAGTGTGGTGGCTGGGGACAGGTCTGGCAGCCACCAACCCAGTGCTGGGTCCCTGCTCCCCAGAGTCACAAGCCGGAGAAGGAGTGGCCTGTCCGAAACCTGAAGGTCTACCTGGGCGTTAAAAAGAAGCTTCGACCCCCGACGTGGTGAGCAGCAAAGGGGTGGCCCATGGGGCCGAAGGATGAGGATAGGAGTGGAGATGGGGACAGGGACAGTTTTGGCTACTGGACCCGTCCCTTGCTGGCCAGGCCTCCTGCCACCAGGTGTCAGAGCAGCCCTGTAGGACGCTGCTGCGGCCCGGTCCAACCAGCGGGGACAGGGTTTTCCCCGGCACTGTCCACAGCCCTGTCCACAGCCCTGTATTCGGCGCTGTCCCTGCCCTGTTTTTCTCCCGAGCCCTGTTCCTGGCACTGTCCCCGGGGGTGTTTGTGGGGCTGGGGGGATTTGCAGAACTGGGGGAGGGTTTGTGGGGCTGGAGGGGGCAGTTGCAGGGACAGTGGGGAGTTTGCAGGGGTGGGGATTGGCAGGGATGGGAGAGGTTTGCTGGGTACTTGGCCAACAGAGGACAGTAGTGTGGGCTGTTGGGATTCATGTTTTCACTCCCCTTTTCCAGCTGGGGCTTTACAGTATTCTACGAAAACGAGAAGCACGAGAAGCAGCAATGGTGAGGGAAGGCGACACGGGATGCTAAACTTATCCCTGGGACAGATGGCAGCTCTCTGGAGCCTTTGCCATGGCAGGGGGGCATGGGGAATCATAGAAACCATGAAATGATTTGGATGGGAAGTGACCTTGAAGATGATCCAGTTGCACCCTCCTGACAATGGCAAGGGCATTATATGTGTGGAGACAGCCTGGCTGAACACTCATGGCCCCATACAGGTTCCCCCTGGGGCCTGTGGCTGTCCCCTTCAGTCCCCTGGGTTCTCATGCAAAGCAGCTGCTGGAGTCTCTGGAGTAGGCAGGTGTCCCTGGCGTGGGCAGGGGGTACACCCTACTTGTCTCCACCACTTCCTCTGGCTGCTGACACTGTTTCCACAGGTACCTGTGCTGTGACACCCAGGCTGATCTGCGGGAGTGGTTTGCCACCTTTCTCCAGGTGCAGGTAGGGAGTGGGCTGGACGATCACTCCCTGTAAAAGTGGGGTACCCCATGGGGGACAGTCCCAGAGGGATGCGTGTCAGCAGAAACCCTTTGGGGTATCCAAGCATCCCTAAACACAGCACCGCAGGGCAAAAGGGAGGTCCTGGGGTGGATGAGTCTCCATCACTGTCCCCTCTGTCTGCAGAATGGGGGTGCCCTGTGGCCCTTGGAGCGTCCCAAGGCGCGGGTGGCGCGGCCGCAGCAGGATGCCAGGTTGGGTAACATCTCCCTCATCCCGCTGCGGGGCAATGAGAGCGAGATGAGGAACAGTGTGGCTGCTTTTGCTACTGACCCCCTAACTGTGAGTGATCCGGGCCACTGGATGGCTCTCTGTGCGGGGCAGCATCCCCCCTGCATCACATGATGGGGGGTCCTGGTCTCCAAATCTGGGTGGGAGATATCCTGGCTCCCATTCCTGTTCCCATTACTTATGACCTGCATCATCTCCAGTGATGGATCTGGAGGGACTAGCTGATCCTTTGGGGGCTGGGGGGGTCTCCTGGGTCCAGGGGGTCACAAACCATGTGATGCAAAAAGAGGGGATGCTGTCATTCTCCTGATTTTTCCTCTAACAGGGGTGGGTTTTCTGTCCTGGTCACAGATCAGCTCCCCATCCTGCTGTCTTGTCTGTCTGCAACAGCTGTCCTGCCTGGGGGCTGTCACCCATCGAATGTCCCTCAACCATGCGGGTGCTGTTGCTGGACTCTTGCCCAGCCACGAGACTGGTGGTGGGACAGATGATCCCACCACCTCCAAGCCAATCACTTGGGACCTCGTTGCTGCTATAAACTGGGGCACAGGGCTGTGCCAGGGGAATCTCCCACTGGCATCAGTTGGGCATCACCCAGTGGGTGCTCAGGGGTGCCCCAAGTGCTGAGAGCAGCAACTTTGCTGCCCTGGAACCCCTGCACATGCTCAGGTTTATAGCGGAGGGCAAGTGGGGAAGCCTCCAAGGGCTTTGCTGTGGGCTGTGTGCTTCACAGTGTGCTTGAGGTGTTGTGATCTGGTACAGGGGACCAGCACACCAGGGCTCCCAGGGGACAGTGGGTGAGTGTCCCCCGACACAGGGCCAGCATGGGAAGGGGTTCTGGGACCGCAGTGACCCTGGGGCGACCATGGTTTCTCTTGCTGGGGGTTTTCCCCTGTGTCCCCTTGGGTGCCATGCTGTAGGTGATGCCCAGACATGGAGGAGGAGGAGGAGGCTGAGGGTGAAAGGTGATCTGTCTGCCCTTTGTCCCCAGCTTCTGCGGAACGTCTGAGCTGGAAAACTGACATGCCAGTGAGTATCCCCGCTGCCTGCACCCCCTGTCCTGATCTGGTGACAGTGAGAGACAATGGCTCTGTCCTATTGCCATCCTGGCTTGGGGACATGGCATGTGTCCCCAAAGGTGGAAAGGGGTTGGGAGTGCCTGCACTTTCCCCTTTGCTGACACTTTGCTCTCGACTTGTGCCACAGGTTCATCTCCAAGTGGGGCAGCCCTCAGGGTCCTGTGCCAGCCCAGCACCTGCCAGGGGTCCTGTTGCCTCCAGAGCCTCCACAGGGCCCTCTCACCTTCCACTGTGCAGACCACAGGCCGCCAGGAGGGGAGAAGGCAGCAAGGCCACCCCCCGCCCCAGCAGAGCTGGGCTTGGGAGCCAGTGCCAGACAGCCCCACGGGATGTCAGCCCCCCGACTTGGTGCCCCGGCTGCCTTTGGCCACTGCTTCTTTTCCCAGCTCCGGGAGAAGCAGAGCCTGGCTGGGAGCTGCAGTCAAGGACTTTTACGTTTCCTCTTCCATCCCCTATTTTTAAGTCTTTCTCCTCTAAAATGATAAGGCAGGTGGGAGCTGCCCTTGCTGTGGGATGTGGGACTAGCCCTTCCCATGGGATGCAGGCCTGGCCCCAGGCATGGCATCATCATACTTCCATCACTCCTGGGGAAGTGTCCCCTCTGTGCCAGGTAGGGCAGGGTGACGAGAGCCTCCGTATTCACCCAGCACTGGGAAGGGGGTTCCCCTGGTCTCTGTCCTCCATCAGTCCGGATGGAGATAGCAGCACCAGCCCCTGCGTCCCACTGCCGCCTCTTGACGATATTAAAGGTCTTAAGAAACGAAGTGAGAGTGTTCAGGTCTCTGCCAGCGACACAGGGCAGGGGGCACCGGGAGCTGGCAACCTGGAAGTGCAGAGGGATGGTTCCAGATGCACCTGCTGGGTGGTGGCCAGAGAATGGGTGCCATGGAGAAGGCAATGAGCTGCCCTTTTGGGGACAGAGCAGTGGCAGCCCAGTCCAACAATCCTTTGCCAGGATTGCTGAGCCTTGCCAGTGCAGCCATAACGCTGTGCCAGTGCCAGAGTTGATGTCTGTGCTGGACTGCCACTATAAGTCACCAGGACTGGGTGGGAGCTACCAAGAAGCACTTTTGCAGGTGTGTTTCAGGGCCTGGGCCCCTTTAGTGTGAGGCACAATGGGCATTTCAAAGCCAGAGGTTGGGAGCTGTCTCTTTGGATCATGGCAGCCATGGGAACTCCTCCCCACAGCCCATGGCTGATGCTGTGTGCTGCTGCTGTCTGACAGCACTTGTGACCTTGGAACTTGCCATGGAAACTCTTTGAGCTTCATCTCACAGCCATCATGGTAGGGAACATCCTTGGAGCTCAGCCTGAGTGGCAGAAGGTAGCTGGGACTCTGCTTTCCCTGGTTTCCAGGGATGTGAGGATTCTAATCCGCAGAGATTAGGGCATGCAGGGGTGATGGGAGGTAGGGATCCTGGTCCCCAGGGATGGAGGGATGCAGGGGGCTGGGTGTAACTGCAGGGCTGGGAGCATCATTCCCTGCTGAGTTGTCTGTGGCAGCCCTGAGTGGGGGCGTCCCACCGCCCCCTCCTTGTGCTGAGCCGCCACAGGGGCTGTCGGTGAGTCATGCGTGGGAGCGGGAGGGCTGTCAATCACCTGCAGGCGCTGCCAGGGTGCGGGATGGTGGCAACGGTGCTGGCAGTGTCACCTGCAACTCTGGAAGGGGTGGAGGAGCCACCAAGAGGGAGACAAAGGGGAGGTATCTGTGTCCCCACCTCCCCCTGAAAACAGCACCCCGCAAGCCTCAACTATACCAGTGTGTGGCTCAGGCACCTCGTCGTCGTGGCAGGATGAGGACCCAGGTGTTGGGAAGAGGGGGAGAGCCTTCATCATCCTTGGTTTCATGACCTCTCTTCCCTTCTGCTGTGCCAGGCTGCCCCATGGGGCTTCTAGTTCCCAGGACTCTGGGCTGGGAGTGGATGCCTGGCACCAAACCTCAAGGATGTGCCAAGAAATACCATTAGTGCTCAGCTTTGTTAGATACCCATTCACTCATCCGTTATCTGTCTGTCCGTCCCCTCATCCATCCATCCATCCATCCATCCATCCATCCATCCATCCATCCATCCATCCATCCATCCATCCATCCATCCCTTTCTCCCTATCTCCTTCCCCACCTCCATCTCTCCCCTGCCCCACCACCGTTCCCTCAATCCACTCCCTCTGCCAGCAGCCTACATGTCTCTCTGGCCATGCAGCTGTCTCTCTTACCGTCTTTCCCACTCTTTCACCACTAGGACATCCAACCCCTTCATCTTGCCCTGCTCCAGGAGCCAAACAAACTCTTTGTGGCTCTCAGCCAGCCAAGCTTCCAGCCAGGGCTGGGTCTGTCCTCCTTGCACCCCTCAACAGACCAGGGGCAAAGTGTGGGTACAGCAGGATGAGGCTGGGGACCTTTCTGGATCCCATGAACATGACGTTTGGGGTTCCCTTCATCTCTAACCATGTTCTTTGGGGAAGGGATGAATAGGGAGCTGCTGGTGGCCCACTTGAGGGAATCTGGGAGTGGGCAGGAGGGATGCAGTGGTGGTGCTGGGAACCCCTGGTTTCCATAAGCGTGAGGTTTGGGGTTCCCCTCACCTTCATAATGTTTTCTGGGGTAAGAGATGGGCAGTGAGCTCCTGACAGCCCATCTGAGTGTAGCCAGGATGCAGTGATGATACTGGGGATCCCCTGCCCTGATGTCCTTGAGCCCAGTGAAGACAGGAGGGGCCAGAACACTCTGCAGCACCACTGCTGCACTGAGCTGGTACAGCATTGCCCTGTGGAGAGATGGATCCATCCAGGAGCCTGTCACTCCAGAACAGGATGGATGGGGCCTCTCTCCAGCTCTCACTATTCATAGTGCTGTGGAGGCGAGCACCATGTGACACCCCACATCGGCAAGTGATTAATTGCAGAGACATTTACAAACAACTTAATAAACTGACATTGGTGGGGGTTGGGCATATGAGGGTGTCTTCTGGCTTCTCCACAGCCACAGGCTGGGACTCAGCTGGGACCTGTTTGAGACTCACAGCCTCTTCCCGGAGTGCCGGAGGCCTTGGCGCTGTCCCTGTCCTTGCCCATGGTCTGGTGGTGGTGGGCGCATCAGTGACCTTGTGTGCCAGACACACAGATTAGTTGAATGCCAGGCTTGAGTCATGGTCACGGTGCCACCAAGGACGATGCTGCCATTCCTGGATGCTGCCATTCATGAGGTGCTGCCTGCCCTGAGTGCTGCCATTCCTGAGTATTGTGTCTTGTTGTGGGGACACCCCACATTCACTGTCCTCATCCTGGGTACCCTGAGGAGGAGCCGGGTGGTGGCTGGACAGCCTGGAATGATGCCACAATCACCCCATGGCACCAGTACGGATTGTCTCCAGGGGTTCTCCCCTGCATCCCACACCCACAGCAGCTCTGCATCCCACTGAGTGGCTTCTACCCCTGCATTCCCCCTCCCCCCTCAGTAATGAACTCAGCAGATTATCAGGTCCTGGGTTATTAGAGAGCAGCCACACTCCAGCAGACTTTAAACCAGTCATTATTTCATCAACAGCCCCATTAAACTGTCACTGGCTTTTTCCAGCCTTTTCCCCATTATTTTTCCCTCTGCTTGCCTCCTGCCTTTTCTCCATCTATGCTTTTTTTATCAGAGCACGTGGCTGCCAACACACTCAGGATCGTCCCAAGGGGTTCACTTCATCCCTCAGCTATCAGTTTACCCATCCAGAAAATGGGATCAGGCTGGGGAAGGATTTGAGAAAATCTACCACTCTCCAAACTGACACAGGAACCACCCTCCCCCTGCTCCTTCCACTTTCAGCCTGGCCCAGTGATGGAAAGGGGCTCTGGATGTTGGGGAAGGGAGAGAAGAGCCCGTGGGAGGGTTTTAAAAGCAGAAAGTGAAGGGGCAGAGGAAAGGTCCAGCTGCTTGAAGACTTTTATCATTTACAGTGCTCTCCCCACTCCCCCTGCTCTGTCCACTCCCAACTTCTTCACTGACAGCCACCCACTCACCAGTAGGCTTAAGAAGAAAAATGAAGGAAATTTAAATAGCTAGATAAATGTTGGACTGGTATGGGAGGGAGGAAAGGCTGCAGAGGTGGGTTGTGCCTAGGAGGGTCCCATGGGATGGAGGATCTGCCTCTCCCAATTCCAATGGGATGCTGGCAGTGCCACAGACTCAATGCCATGTTGCAGGTGATAGATGTTGGGAGCTCAGTGTCTTGGGAGAATGGAGAAGGTGTTTAGGAAGGGATGTTTGCCCTTGGCTTTGCATTGTCAGAGTTGGTCAAGGAGACATGACTAAAGCAAGATGGTGATGGGTGGCAGAGGTGAGAGCCAGACTGGGATTTTCCCTGTCAGGGGGATCTTCCCAGTGGGCACAGGGACCAGGATGCTCTGGCTGATGGCTGTTTATCCAGCACTGTCACGGCACTGGCTCTGATGAGGAGCTGCATTTGTTTTTCTCCATTAAGTAGATATTAATCTGCGTTTATTTAAAAATAACAGAGCTTTCAATCTCTTTGTTAACATCAGAGCAGCAATGCTTCTGGGTTGTCAGTCCAGAGATATCCCTGATGTGTCCCTGTCCAGAGCTGGGCATGGAGCCCAGCTAGGATCCCCTGGGGCTAGGATCCCCAGGGAGATGTGTGCAATGTGGGACAGGCAGATACATAAAATTGCTGAGTTGTCATCCTGGCTGCTGCATGTCCCCTGGGTGACAGCCCTGCTCCCCTCTGTGCTCCAAGACTTCTAGGGGTGGGAAGAAATGGATGAGTTTTCAGGGATGGTGGGGGGACTCAGTGTCCCCATGGACTGTAGAAGGGTCACAGAAGGGATCTGAAGCATCTCTGGAGGCTCCCTGGAGCATCTCTGGAGCATCCTTCCCCAGGTGGAGGTTCAGAGCTGCTCCCTGAGCTACAGACAAGACCCCAGCAGGTTCTGCAGGTTAAGGCAGTGAAATCCCTATGGAATCAATTGTTTGGAGCCCCATGGCTTATTGACTTCAGTGCTCTAAGCAGTGACATGGATGTGCCTCATGTCCTGCAGGCTGGGCACCCATCCCCTACCCAGCCCGGCACCGAGATGCACCAGACATGGGTGCAGCTGCAGAGGCGTAGGCACAGCTCTGCCCACCCACTCATGGATGACATATGTCTCTGGTTCACCAGGACTCAAAAATCTCTGTTTGCCCTTGTTCCCCATGCTGGGACATTCCTGAGGAGCCACTGTTGGGCTGTGATTCCCAGATGTATGTATGAGCACCCCGTATGCTTTCGCTGACATTGCATGGCTGGATCTGCAATTCCATGCATCCAAACACACGCATACATGCTCAGGTGCACACGTGTGTATTTATCCCGCCTAAATACGTGCCCAGGTGAGCAGCTCCATGGACATGTGGCCCTGAACCCCCTGAACGATGTCTCCCTACTTCCATGTGGGCTACCACTGAACTACCAATGAGCTTTGGCTTATTGAAGACAAGGAAGATGGCAAACCTCTGTCTTGAGTGTTCGTGGAGGCCAGGCCTTGGATGAAAGGAAAAATAAGAAAGAAAAAATAACAAAAAAATAAAGAAACAAATGACAAAATAAAGAAAAATAATAAAGGGAAACAATAAAACAAGCAAAGGTAAACATAAAAAAATCCCTGAGTCTTTATATATAAAAAAATATGGGGAAAAAAGCTCTTTGAGGAGAATCACTTCAAATTGGCTATTTATCGGTGCAGCATCCCGCCGGGAGGTTACCATGGCTACCTGGCAGCCAGCAGCCGGGGCGGCAGCGTGCCAGCCCCATGTGCCTCGCCACGTGTCCCCGCCGTCCCCCCGGCCACCAACCTTGGTGCCTGATGCTGCTGGTGTTGAGCAAACACCATCGTCCTCAGCCCCACCATGAGGTTCTGCCCTTGAAAGCCAGATCCTGAGGATTGGTACCCACCTGGGAGGATGCTCAAGGGACTTGAGGCTGGCATTGGAGGCACAGTGGGAAGGGAGTGTCCTTGCAGAGCCCCCTGTGCAGGTCGGGAGCAGATCTGAGCCCCCATCTGGGAGGGAGAGGTGCCTCAAGGCACTTCTGCTGCCCAGAGGAGCACTGAGTTCCCCCTTTACCCCTGGAAACTTCACCGCTGCTTCTCCTCACCCCAAGAAGCCCTGGAACATGGTGAGGAGCAAGGCTGTCATCCAGAGGACATGCTATCACCACCCTGGAGGAGCTGAGCCTTCTCATTCTTGCTCACCAGCCATGGCTTTAGGCAGGTGGTTGGGAAACCTTTGGGAAGAGTCTTTTGAAGCCTTGTGCTACCCCTTGGGGATGCTGCTGCTGGGTTTGGAGGGACAATGTGCAGGAGCTAGAGAGTTCCCAGGTCAGTGCTCGCATGGATCCCTTCTGTGACCCCAAAGGCACAACTCAAAGGCAGCCTCTCTGCATGGGACCCCCACTCCCCCTTCTGGGTGCACCCAAGGGCCATGACCAGGGGACACTGATTGACCCTGACCCCTACTGAACATGCAAGGAAACTTCTTCTCATCTGCTCCAGAGCTGTTGAAAGGCAACAACACTGGGACACCTCTTCCCAGGAGCATGGAGCTCCATCCTGCTCTTTCTGTGTCACCAGGCTGCCTGGTTCCTGCCCTGTCCCCTGTCCCCCTTCTCCCACCTCATCTGCCACCAGTCCTGGGGGCATGGGAGTATTGGGTGCAGAGGAAAAGCCCCTCCACTCCTCCTTTCATCTCCAAAGCAGGGGTGGACCCATGCCTCTGGGTGATGGGAAGGAGGAAGAGGGGATTTGGGACTTCTGGGCTCAGTCTGCACCCCAGTGCCACCCCAGGACTGGATGCCTTGATGCTTTCATGCCCTCTTCCACAGGCAGCAATGTGAGAGCTGGGAAGGGCTCAGGGGTGGCAACAAGGATCTCCAAAATCTTGAGCATCTTTGGAATGAGGAATCAGTGGAGGGGGTCAGGTCTGGGTCCTTGGTATGAGGGAGGACTACAGGGATGGTACCTGGACTGTGGTACCTGGTAGAGCCCTGAGAGCATCCTTATGATTCCTGACAGTTTCCAGTACCAGGGTCTGACCCTGCAGTCCTGCTTAGATCCCTGTTTCCCATTGTCTGTGTGCTGAGTGTCCTCCCCAGTACAGCCCAGGCACAGAAGCTGCCACCTGGAGAATGGCACCGCAGGGATATTTTCCCATACTTTGGGCTCAGAGACAGATCATACTATGGTGGGACAGAAAAATCTGAGGGACAATGAAAAGTGAGGTTGGGAAGAAGTGGGGGCAGAGTGTCCCCCCATGCCCGTTAGTGTCCATGAGCACCTCATTCTCCTGGCTCAGCACTGGGGAACGTCAACCATGTGATGTCCTGAGTGTGATAGAGCTGGTGGGTCCCTGTCCCTTCCCGCACCCAGCTGACAGATGTGACCAAGCAGGGGACACTGGCAGAGCCTGGAGGGCAGGTTCAGTGGCAAGAGATGGATGGGGCTGCAGGAGCTGGCACCAGCTGCCCTCCCACTGCCCTGTCAATCCCAGGGGCCTGCAGAGGCTGAGGGAGCTGTGGGTGGGGGGGCTGTAGGCTGGGGGGCTGCCGAGGCCAGCTTATGATGGTGTGAAACAACCCTGGAGAAGGTGGCTGACTCAGATGTCTTCCTCCTTCCTTTCTCCTTCCCTTTCCCCTTCCTGCTCTCTCCTTCATCTTCTTTTCCTTTCTTTGCACTTTTTTCCCCTTCTCCCTTCCCCTTTTCCCTTTTTCCTTCCCCTTCCCCTTCTTTTCTCTTCACCATCCTTCCTTTTCCTCCTCTTTCCCCTTCCCTCTCCAAATCCCATTTCCAAAGCCAAGGAAAGCCCTTGGCACCTCAGGCTACCCAATCCCCTTCCTGTGATGTTCAGAAGCTCCATCCCAGTTCCAGCATCTTCCTAGCCAGCAGCACCAAACCTGGATGGCTCCAGTATGGGATGGGCTGGCACTGGTGACAGCATTTCCCCAGTGTGCGGTGTGGGATGTAGGGGATATGTTGCACCCCAACAGACCCCAAACAGCTCCCTGGGACACCCATCCCCACCCCAAAATACACATGGGGTATTTCTCCCTGTTCTGCCCCCATCCAGGGTGAGCTGTTGGACCTGTGGACAGAGGGAATAATTTTCTGGTTCACTGTGAATTTATTTCCTTTTTTTTTTTTTTCTTCGAGAACATCTTGTACTGATGTTGCAATAAAAGCAAGGCTCCACGTTCTTCTGTGTGGTTTTTTTCTGTTCTTTATCTGTTCCCAGGATAAATGTCAATGGAAATGGAAAAGCTTCTCTCTGTTTCGCTGTTTTCTTCCCTCCCTGAAAAACTCCTCAGGTTTGTGAGGGATAATGGTGGAAAAATCAGAAAGGGAAAAGAAATCCCCAAAACTTGCTGAAATTGAACTTTCTCATGGATATATCTATGGACATGGCAGGACCAGGAGGGATTAAACAGATATGTAGATGTAGCACTTGTGGATGTGTTTTAGTGGTGGGCTTGGCAGTAGTGGAGAACTGTTTGTTTTGGTGGTCTTTGAGGGCTTTTCCAACCTTAATAATTCTGTGATTCCATGATTCAAAGTAGGAAAGTGTACTGTGGCTCAGACCATCCCAGGAAGCTGGACTGGGTATCTTCAGAGGAAGAAAAGTATCTCCTTGCATGCACAGCAAGAGAGCTATCAGCTCTGAGTGTGATGTAGAGCCCATTTCTAGGGAAAGTATTCAAGAAGCAAATTGCTTTGTATCAGCAAATACATCTCCATTAGTGCTGGAATTGGTATCCTGCACAATGCATGCTCGAGGACAAAGCCTGCCTATTCAGAGCTCACAGAATTCAATCCTGTTGCTGAGGAGCATCAGCAGAAAGCAAAGCAAGGCTCATTTCATATTCATGCCACAAATATCGGTATGAGACCACGGAGATGAAACACTGCCTACAGAACACTGGCATCACTTCACTTTCCCAGCAGTAAATAAAGACACCCAGCCCAAGTTGGTGCCCAGTGCAGGATCCCCAGCAGCCCCAGCAAAGAGAAATGAGAGAGATTTGTACAAGACGTGTCAGGACTTCTGACTGCTGTCATGTCTCCCAGGACCCTCTCCCTCCAGCCAGGAGGTCAGGCTAAGGTGCTCCCATCAGATGCACCTGGAGAAAGTTTCTTGGTGGTTCTCACTGGCCATCTCTGGGGCCTTGCTCCTGTGAGATGGATCAATGAAGCCCTGGTTTGACTGGCTTTGTAGCAGGAGATTGGACCAGGAAAGTCCACGCTTGATAACAACCCTGCTAGACAGGCAACGTTACAGGGAGGGGACGAGCCACCGCAGCCAGCATGCCCTCCACCAGGCACATTCCTTCTACTCTCCACAGGGTGGAGGGAGCTACCCAGAGATGTCTACCCAGAGGTGCCCATCCAGCCATGCCCATTCAGTGATGCCCACCCAGCAATATCCACACAGCAATGCCCCCCCTGAAATGCCTTGTGTGCTTCCAAGCACGAATTAGCAGGCATTTATCCTAAAAAAAAACCCACCAAAATCAACCTCAAACTGAGCATTTTTAATGAAACACACCAAAACATTCCAGGAGCAGTAGAAGTATTTCATCAGGCTTTTTCTGATTCTCAGCCACTGTGACACTCCTGGGGCTTCACACACTGTGCTGCCATTTGCAGAAGGACTCTAAGAAGCTTCTTGGATATAGGGCAGAGTTTTCTCTTGAGGAGAAAATAGTACAAAGAGATGTGGAGCTGAGAAAATCATGTCTCTTAAATACCAGGAATGACATTTGGAGAGTGGGAATAAGAATGGTGAGAGTTTGGCATCACATCAGAATCATGGAAGGAGTCCCGGGGGGATGGTGGGGTTACATGTGGATGTGGCATTTGGGTCCATAGTGTAGTGGAGGGCTTGGCAGTGGTGGGGGAATGGTTGCACTTGATGGTCCCAGAGGGCTTTCCCCACACAAATTCCATGATTACATGGTAATATGCAGACATGGTGGTCCTTGCCTGGCATCTGGAGATGGATAGTTTTTTCTCCAAATCTGCTCTGATCTTCTCAGCTGCTTCTGTCTGGAGACCACTGCAGGACAAAAACCTCTCTTGGGAATAAGAGAGGTTGGGATAAACAAGCGTGGGAACCAATTTTTCTGGGAAGGAGGGGACTCCTTGTAGATGTCATCTTCATGCCAAGATGTTGGGGGTTAGCAGCTCACTGGGTGTGGGATGGCCCACACACGGCAGCCACCCTACTCCCACCATCCACCACTGCCACTGCAGAGTGTGGGGACCAACTTGGCCATCAGCCACTTTGGTGGGAGAAGATGAATGAGCACTGGAATGGTTTCCAGTTCTCAGAGCATCCCATGGTGCCCCACAGCAGGTTCTCTCCCCAGAGGAGTGCAGGGTGTGAGCTCAGCCAAATGATGAAAACCTAAGTCATTAAACCTGAGA
Source organism: Illadopsis cleaveri (assembly GCA_013399915.1). Taxonomy (NCBI): domain Eukaryota; kingdom Metazoa; phylum Chordata; class Aves; order Passeriformes; family Timaliidae; genus Illadopsis; species Illadopsis cleaveri. Next base: position 185,757 of record VXBB01025223.1, on the reverse strand, counting down.
CTCAGGGTAGAAATAGGGATTAGATTAAAGTGATGATACTTAAAATAATCTCATATTAGTCCTGGCTCTACTCTCAGGTCTTGGGGGAAAATTTGGGCAAGTAATTGCAGGTCTGGGCCTCAGTTTCCTCTTGCAGATAACAAAGGCAGAGGATCTTGTGTAACTGATACAATCCACTGCCTATATCTGTAGACCATGAGGATATTAATCCTGGTGAATTTGACAGGAACTGATGTGATTTGAGTGCTAATCCCTTAATATCTATTGCTGCTCTGAATGTCCCAGAACCTTAATTCACAATGGAGCAGACAAGCAGCAGCCCATCCATGGTGACTTTAAAGCACATCTCTCCCTTCTCCCCACAGGCAAATGACCCTGAAGAGATGAAGGTATGCAAAGCTAGTGAAGAGCAACCAAAAACAGCTCTTTTTGGTGCAAAATCTCAATGCATTAAGCCAAGTTACCAGTTTGGGAGTGTGGGTTGGGCCTGTGGTGCAGCACACAGCATGGGGCGAGAGTGCAGAGGATGCAAGTACCTGCAGAGGGATGCAGTGGAGCCTGCAGACCCCAGACATGCTCCTAGATTCACATGTGTGGCTGTGCTGGCTCAAAACAAAGGTCTATGGCTCCGTGTTGTCAGTGGCCCGGAGATGCCAAGGGTGAAGGAAAGAGCAGGGCAAAGATGTGCATCTTTGTTAGCGGCACAGGCAGTGGGATTCAGGGTGTCCCTGGCAGGTTTACTGGCAACACCAAGCTCTGTGGTGTGGTCACCGTGCTGTAGGGAAGGGATGGCATTGAGGGGGACCTGAACAGGTTGAAGAAGGGCACTGTCCCAGCCTCATGAAATTCAACCAGGTTAAGGGCGAAGTCTTGCACCTGGGTCAGGGTAATCCCAAGCACAAACACAGAAGGGATGGAGAATGGATTGACAGCAGGCCTGGGGAGAAAGACTGGAGGGTGTTGATGGATGAAAAGCTCAGGATGCCCTGGCCATGTGCACTGACAGCCCAGATACCCCCTGTGTCCTGGGCTGATGCCCAGGAGTGTGGGTAGCAGGTAAGGAAGGGATTCTTCTGCTCTGCTCTGCTCTGCTCTGCTCTGGTGAGATCTCTCCTGCAGTGCTGCTTCCAGCTCTGGGGCCCCAGCATCCAAAGGACATGAAGCTGCTGGAGGAAGTCCAGAGGAGGCCATGGAGATGCTTTGAGGACTGGAACACATCTGCCATGGGCATCCCTCCTATGACTGAGAGAGTTGGAAGTGTTACTCCTGAAGAAGAGAAGGCTCTGGGGAAACATTAGAGCCCCTTCCATTGCCTAAAAGACCTCCAAGAGAGCTGGAGAGGGATGTTGGAAAATGGCCTGGAGTGACAGGACAACGGGGAATGGCTTTATTCTGACAGACAGCAGGGTTAGATAGGATACTGGGAAGAAATTCTTGGCTGTGAGGGTGGTGAGACCTCAGCACAGGGGGTACCCAGAAAAGCAGTGGCTTCCCCATCCCTGGAAGCATTCAAGGCCAGACTGGATGGGGAAACCTGGTCTAGTGGAAAATGTCCCTGCCCACGGCACTGGAGTGGAACTCGAGGAGCTTCAAATGTCCCTTCCAACCCAAACCATTCCATGGTTCTATGATCCTGAGTCAAGACCTGCATCAGCTGGATGATCTCCTTGCAGTCTTTGTCCAGGACCTGGTCCCCAGGAGCTTCATCTTTTGTCTTTAGTGCTTGCACTGGAAGAAGTTGAAATGCTTAAATATCTTTGAAAGCTCAGGTTGCTGTTGCTCCTTCTTTATTCCCTCCCCTTGTGCCAGGAGGTGTGAGGTTTCATAGAAACCTCTGACCTGAATTCAGTGTAGGATGGGTGTCTGTCCCCAAGGTCCCTCTTGGGAGTACATCTCCTATCCATCGGGTCTTTGGCTGAAAAGTATAGGCAGTGCTGGCACTGCAGCAACTTTTACCCTTCTTCAGCCACTCTCTGACACTGTCCTACCCTGCTGACAGCTCACACTGCCAGACCCCAGCCCATGGGGCCCAGGACAGGAGATCAGCAGGTTCAAGCTGGGGACCCATGTGGCCGGGACTGTTTACAGGGCATCCACTCTCTGGCAGGGACCTGTTTGTGGGCCAGTGCTGTCCAATATCATAGAATCACAGAACTGTGATTGGGAAAAGCCCTCTGAGACCACTGAGTCCAACCATTTCCCAGCACTGCCAAGCCCACCACTAAACCATGTCCCCAGGTGTCACATTTACATGGCTCCTGAATCTCCCCAGGCATGGTGCCTGCACTGCTTGACAACTGTCTTGGGGAAGAAATTGTCCCTTATGCCAAATCCAAACCTCTTCTNCAGCAGCGCCGTCAATCAGCGTCGCCCCCGCTCCGTCCTCCCCTCCCGCACGCCTCGGCGCGCTGCATCGGGCTCGGTGACAGCAGCGAGCTGAGCGCGGCGGGAGTCTCCGCTCCCAGCCAGCACCGAGAATCGGGCGCGGCGGCGGCGGGGCTGGGAGGGCTGCCGAAGCATGCAGAGCCATGGGCCAGGGCTGCGGACACTCCATCCTCTGCCGGAGCCAGCCGTACCAGGCGGCAGCATCTGACATGTGAGTTCCGTCCCGCCGGCACCGGGGATGGGGGACCACGCCGAGAGGGAGGGATGCTCTGGGAGTGATGCTGGGCAAAGGAGACGTCAGGGACGCAGGAAAAAGTTCCTCCTGCCTGACGGCTGTCAGGGAGGGGGTGGCAGGGAAATGACAAGAGGCTGCGACCCCTCCCTATTCCCCACTTGCCACTTATGTTAGCCCTGGGGTAGGTCATCACTGTTGTTTCTGTGCCAGAGGGCTGGTGTGAACTGAATCTCCGTTTCCCCATCACCCTTATCCCATGATGATTCCCTGCAAGGGTGGAAGGCTGCTAGCCCAGTGGTGGGCTGCAGGGGGGCCCGGATGACTTTGTGAAATTCAGGTCAGGCCTCTGAATTGCAGTTTCAGCAGCTTCACCCAGGGCAAGAGAAACCACCTCCTGCACATTCACCTACTCACCAAACAGATTTGGGGGTCCTGGTGTCACAGTGCCTGTCTGAATATGGCAAGGTGGGAATGGGGCTCCAGGGGCCATGGTGGTCTCATGCTGCAGCAGACACAAGGGGCTTTGTGTGAGAGCATGGGTGACCTTGCTGAGAGATGACAGTGCTCCCTGGAAGCAGGGAAGGGTGATGCTCTGAAGAGCCCACGCGGGAAGAGGGGCTGAGCTGGCTAACGGGAAGCTCACACTGTCTCAGTTCCCATTGCCCACAGNCTGCCAGACCCCAGCCCATGGGGCCCAGGACAGGAGATCAGCAGGTTCAAGCTGGGGACCCATGTGGCCGGGACTGTTTACAGGGCATCCACTCTCTGGCAGGGACCTGTTTGTGGGCCAGTGCTGTCCAATATCATAGAATCACAGAACTGTGATTGGGAAAAGCCCTCTGAGACCACTGAGTCCAACCATTTCCCAGCACTGCCAAGCCCACCACTAAACCATGTCCCCAGGTGTCACATTTACATGGCTCCTGAATCTCCCCAGGCATGGTGCCTGCACTGCTTGACAACTGTCTTGGGGAAGAAATTGTCCCTTATGCCAAATCCAAACCTCTCCTGAAAAACTTGAGGCCATTTCCTCTTACAGAAATGTATTGCTCAGTGCTGCTCCGTGCCCTTAGGAAAGCAACCTGCCTGTGGATCCAGTGTTGTCTCGTGCATCTCAGTACCCCTGGAACACGGACAGGTGGGGACAGTGCTGCCTAATGGTGCTGTGTGCTGCCGATGCCGCCGGGTGGGACGGCTGCCCCCGCGGGGAGAACGGGGAGGGCAGGGCCCGTGGACGATGTCTAGACAAAGNACGCCGAGAGGGAGGGATGCTCTGGGAGTGATGCTGGGCAAAGGAGACGTCAGGGACGCAGGAAAAAGTTCCTCCTGCCTGACGGCTGTCAGGGAGGGGGTGGCAGGGAAATGACAAGAGGCTGCGACCCCTCCCTATTCCCCACTTGCCACTTATGTTAGCCCTGGGGTAGGTCATCACTGTTGTTTCTGTGCCAGAGGGCTGGTGTGAACTGAATCTCCGTTTCCCCATCACCCTTATCCCATGATGATTCCCTGCAAGGGTGGAAGGCTGCTAGCCCAGTGGTGGGCTGCAGGGGGGCCCGGATGACTTTGTGAAATTCAGGTCAGGCCTCTGAATTGCAGTTTCAGCAGCTTCACCCAGGGCAAGAGAAACCACCTCCTGCACATTCACCTACTCACCAAACAGATTTGGGGGTCCTGGTGTCACAGTGCCTGTCTGAATATGGCAAGGTGGGAATGGGGCTCCAGGGGCCATGGTGGTCTCATGCTGCAGCAGACACAAGGGGCTTTGTGTGAGAGCATGGGTGACCTTGCTGAGAGATGACAGTGCTCCCTGGAAGCAGGGAAGGGTGATGCTCTGAAGAGCCCACGCGGGAAGAGGGGCTGAGCTGGCTAACGGGAAGCTCACACTGTCTCAGTTCCCATTGCCCACAGGCTTGGCTGGGGCAGGCAGAGACCCCTGTCTCTGTGCACATGCCTGCGCAGCGCTCACGAGGCTCCACAGCTGCTGGGGGGCAGGCTATGCACGGACAGTTCACCGTATGTGGGTGCTCTGGCTTCTGTGTACCAAGAGATCTGGGGTGCTCCCAATCCCTCCTCCCCCTACTTCAGTGGAAGCAGATCCCACATTGCCAGCTGAACCACAGGAAAGAGGTACAGGTCTAGGGCAAAAAGGAGGAAGGTTTCTCAGTGCTCGAATTCCTTTGTCTGACAGTGCCAGCTCCACATGCTCAGGCTCTGGCTGAACTGCCTGGCTCAGCAGCCCACACCAGGACCACAGAATCAGGAGGCACATCACTGCACTGGCATGTGCCCAGGAACAGCCTTGGGTCTCCTAGAGCAGATGCTTTAGGTGATGACAGGACTATTGGGGTGCAGGGAAGCTTCCATCCACTCCTGCCCCAGTGCTACACATTTCCCTCACTGGGTTTTCGCACCTTCATGAGTTGACCTTCGGATGAGAACTTTGTCCCTCTACACAGAAAATACCCTCCAGCATCTCTCTTGCCTACATGCAGTGTGTGGTTTGGATCTGTCTTCTCAAGGCCCTAATAGGTGCTGATCCTCCTACGCTTCTGTGGGTGCTGGGTCTGTCTCTGCAGGCAGCATCCTTGCCTCAGCTCTCCTGGCTCACTCCCTGGTGCTGTGTGTGCTTTGTTCCCTGCAGAGATCCTTCCCTGGTGCTGCCTGAACATGTGCACGTGTCCTTTTCTTTGAGCAAAACACACAAAGGTCTTGAAATGCCACGCAATCCCCATGTTCCCTCCTGCCTCTGCTGCTGTTTAAAGGCTTTAAAAAAAAGTAAATGACAGAAAAGCTTGGTGTAGCTGGGTTGGCCGTGCCCCTCAAGCTGCCCCGAGGTAGGAATTGTGAGTCCAGCTGCTTTCCCCTTTTACCCAGGATATGTCCTTCATAAATATTTGTCCCTGTTCCTGTAAACCCCAAGGGGTATATAGAGGTGGAAAAGCTTCCCAAGAGTTGTCAGAGGATGGTGCCCTTGACCCTGCAGTGCTCCCTGGAGAGGTTGCAGTGGTGAGGTTAGCGCTGTGGGGAGGGGTGCTGCCTGCTCCCTGCCTGCACTCCAGCCCTGCCGTGTTTGATGCTGGCTGGCAATGCTGCGTGAGGCTGGGATCCAGTGGTGGCCCAGCTCTCCCATGTTAATGGTGCATTTCTTTTGCAAGGGGATGCAGGTGCAGCATTATCCAGGTCACGTTTTAACCCATTTCTTCCTTTTCTTCCGCCGGGAAGTGTGTTCCCGAGTGGGTGGACGCTGACCTGGTTAGAGGTGGGTGGGGTGTCAGGGTGCCTGGAGCTGCTGCTGTCACAGCATCTGACAGCAGCCAGGGCTAGGGAAGAAGCTACTGAGCTCTGCGGATGGAAAACACAGAGGAGGAGATGCAGCTCTGAGCATCCCTACGGGAAGGATCCAGCTTAGTGGAGGGTGGGAGGGGTCAGGGCTTCCTTCAGGGCACAGCACTGTCTGGGATGCAGGAGGCATGAGCTGGGCTCAGTCACCCTTAGGAAGCCTTGGACCACCTGCAAAGGTGAAGGCAAGCTGTCAAACCCCCTGGAGAACCCCCCAGACCCTCCATGGTTATTGCTAGTCCCTGGGCTGCATGTGTAAAACGCCATGGAAAATACCCACTCCATCACTCCATTGTCCTGGCAGTTTGGCCAGGATGGCTCTGCTCCCACCCAGGCAGTCACTTGCCAGGGAAAGGGGTTCAGTGGAATGAGGTTTACCTGGTCCCTCATTGTTAGGGTTCTTAGGTGATGTCCTCTGGGTTTTTCAAAGACTCAGGCTCTTTTTGCCCTTGTAACTGGGGCTCTTCAGGATCACCCATCTGCCTGGGCACCCAGTCCTGGAGCATGGAGGTGTCTGGCAGGGAAAATAGAGAGGAAACTCCTGGTTGCAGGCTTCCTGCATTCTACATATGCCAGGAGCTTCCCAGCACCCTGCATCTGTCCATGGGAGGTCTCCAGGGTGAGCGAGAAATTTCCCCTCCATCAGCCTGGGGCATCTCCCTGAGCATCTTCAGCTTCAGAGTAGCCTGTTGTTTGGAAGTGTTGGGAATTGAGCCAGATTCTGGCTCTGTTATTGAAGACTCTCGCCAAGTGTGCCCTGGCCATCGTCTACAGCAGAGCCCCACACACTCCCTGTGAGCTGTGCTGCTTTGGGGGCTCTGGGAGGCTAAGCATCCATTAAGGGCTGAATGCAGGATTCTCTGGGGGCAATGGTGGATGCAGCAGAAATTTCTGGGAATCTCTCTTTCCTCCTGCTCCTCTCTGACCCTGGTCCTTGCTTTTGCTTTTGTCTCATTCCCAGCTCCCACGTGGCTCAGCGAGAGCTGTGCTGGGCTGCAGAGAGAAATGCCAGTTGGGCTCGGAGCTGCCTGGGACTTTCTGCCTGTCCAGCTTTCTCCTGTCCTCCTTAATGGATGGGCCTGTCTGGAGGGAGGAGTGAGTTGGATAGTGAGTGTTGGGAGGTGCTTTGTTTGCTGCCATGGGTCCATCTGCACAGCAGCAGCAGCAGCACCGGGGTGAGGCAGTGGAGAGGCTGCTGAGTGTGGGCAACAGGCAGCCTGGAGCTCGGATCCCCCCAGCTGAGGTGTCAGGAGTGGGTGGGGGGTCTCACCTGCCTTGCCACAATGGGCGATGACAGCAAGATTTGATGTTTGGGGGGCTGGAGCCTGAATTGGGGGATGATTGGTTTGGGTTGAAAAAAACCTTAAAGCCCGTCCAGTTCCTATGTCCCTGCCATGGGTAGGGACAACTTCCACTACACCAGGTTGTTCCTCAACCAATCTGACCTTGTAGGAAGATCTACAAAGGTGTTTGGAAACACCTTGTAAGATGCTGTCCCCAAACCTTGTCATCCACACAGCATCCTTGGGGAATGGACCAGTATGGCAGCCTATGGGACTTGCTGAGTGTTGGCTCAGGAATGTTCCTGAGGCTGGTTATTTGGCAGAAGCAGCCCTTGGTCTACTCCTGTCCCCAAATCCTGCTCCCAGTACCAAATCCTGCTCCTGGACAACATTCTGAGCCCTGCCCGCATCACTGGTGTGTGGAGTCAGAGGGGAGGAAGGATGTGGGAGAATCTTGGGTGGGTTCAAGCCTTCTGGGCCTTTGTCAGTTTGTTTGTTCTGTGATAAATCAAACAGAACAAAAAGAGGGATTTGGAAGCGGGATGGGGTGCATTTCCCATGGAAAATATTAAACCCTAACTTTTTGGGCTGAAGCTGGGTTAGGGCTTAGCCTGAGCATTGCGGCCGTCGAGGACAGCCTCGCTAAGTGTTTCAGCATCCCCAAAGCCCTCTGCTCTCCATCCAAGGAGGGAAAAGCAGAGAGCAGCTGTCAGTGCAGCTCTGGGACAAAGTGCTGACTTAGCCAGAAGCCTCCCCTTGCTCTTAGTTGCTTCCCAGCCCCTTCCCAGGCTGTTAGTAACTTGCACATTTCAGGTGGGTGACTCAGAAGACAGTGAGAAGATATTCATAAGGAGCATTTGAAAGGCAGAGACTGGCAGAGACTTCTCTCCTCTTGAGCTGGTGCCAGCTGAATGTGGCTATGCTTCACTTGGCAGTGGAGTGGGGTCTGGAGGGTGACCTGTCCATGTCACCTGAAGTTCAATGTCTGCTTGCTATGGTGTGAGGATGCTGATGCTCCAGTGAAAACCTCCATGCAAATCCCTCCTTGTTGCCAGGCACACTTAATCTCACCCCATTGCAGCAGAGCCCTAATGCTACTGCCTGTGAGAGCAAAAGCAGGCAGGGCAGCCAGAATTTGGGGATACAGGGATTTGCAGCCCCTGCTGGTCTGATGGTCCCCAGCCTGGCTCTGAGGCATGGAGCCCTGCCAAGCGGTGGCATCGATCAGCCTGGTGAGAATGTTGCTGCTTGGTGGTGATGCTGTGGGACATCTGTGCAGCTTCTTAGTGGTTTGGGGTTTATCCTCACACCGGAGCTGCCCTGTGTACTTACTCCTGCAGCGAGGATGTCTCTACAGCCCTGTCCTCAAGCCAATACTTGGCTTGAGCCCGGCTGGAAGGACACAAGCTGTGGGTGTTGCTGTGTTTTCCCTTGCTCTCCCCAAAATGGGGTCTTTCCCCATTTTTTTTTACTAGTGTTATCACAGACAGGTGGATGGGAGCATCCTTCCTGCATGGAAAAAGCAGGTGGAAGCCATGACGGCTTTAAGTAAGAAATTGGGATCAGGGAAGGTGGTGCTAGTGATGGGGAACAGTGCCACTGTCAGAGTCCCTAATCTCCTGACTCAAGCAGGGTGATGACAATTTTCAAGAATTTGATTGTCAACTGCTCAAGCCAGGAACTCGTGCAGTGGGATGAAACTCCTGTGGATGCTGAGAGGATGGTCTGGGATGCTGAGCATGAACATCCCTGGGAGCTGCAGGATGTGGGAATCCCCTTGGTCCTTCTGCAGCATCTCAGGGGTAGAGCTTGGCCTCCCTCTGGCTGCTGAGGAGCTGAAGCTGGGCCTGAGGTTAGGATTAGGGTCAGAGTCAGGGCAAAGATTAGGGGTATATCTAAGATTAGGGTTAGAGTTAGTGTCAGAGTTAGTACTAAAGGTGGACTAAATTTAGGTCTGGTTTTAGGGCTATGATCAAGTTTAGGGCTAGTGTTTGGGTTAGGGATAGGTTTAAGGTTAAGGCTAAAGCTAAGTTTGGCTTTAAGGTTCGGTCTAGGGCTAAGATAAAAGATGTAGGGGTAGGTTAGGTCTAAGAGTAGTGTTAGAGCTTGGGTTAAGTCTAGGGCTGACGTTAGGCCAATGGCTAAGTTTAAGGCTCAGATTAGTATCAGGAGTAGTACTAATTTTAGGTTCATGCTTTGGTTTAAATTTAAGCTTAGGTTTAGGGTTATCGTTAGCCTAGGATTAGATTTAGGGCTAGGGTTAGAACTATGCTGCAGGTTAGTGTTACCATCCATGTTAGAGCTTAGTTTAAAGTTAGGGTTGTAGTTAGGTTTAGATTTAGAGCTAGGCTGGGTCTAAGTTTAGTGTTAGAGCTGTGGCTAGGCGTGGGTTTATGGTTAGGTCTATGACTAGTGTTAGGGTTAGTGTTGGATCTGCCCGGACAAAGGCATGCAGTGCTCCATTCTCCCTCCACAGAATATGCTCAATTTTCCCCATCAGCACAGCCTTGTGGCCTTCCCATCCATGTTTTTCCCCCTTTGGTCGACCCAGAGGCTCTCTGGGACCTGTCATGTGGTTTGGTTTTGTCTTGCACTTGTCCTGGCCTCACTGGGGAGTGGGACAGGTGTTAAGTCAGCAACACTGCTGGCTGAAACCTCCAAAACTGGAGTATTTTGCTAAAGCTCAAGTGTGGCAAAACAGTGTGGCTGTGGACAAAGCAGGTCTTGAGGCATGAGAAGTGTCCGTGTGGACAGCCAAACTGCTGAGGGCCAAGCATTCCCCAAAATCAGCCCAAGGGCACTAAGGCACTAGGGTGCCTTTTGGGTGCTGGTTTCCTTTGGTCAGACCCCAGATACAGGTGGATGCAACAGCAGAGCCAGGTGAGCTCTCACTCCAGAGGATGCCACAGGAAACAAGTTGTTCACAGTGAGAGCTGGGTATAGATTAACCCTGCGAGGCTTAGGAAGAGGTTGAGGGGGCCTGCTCTTGGGTCTGACTGTCTCCAGGGAAATTATGCTCCTGGGAATAGCCACAAGTCCCTGTCAGGCATCTGTTGCTGATCCTGCACCTACCAGATCAACAGGACACACCTGGAACTCCTTGGGATGGGATGTGTGCTGTGTTGTGCCATGCTGTGGACTAGGTGGAGGGGCCACCAGTGCCAGTGACTTCACATGGTTTGGGAACCCAGAATTCTGGGTAATGTCCTTGGGGCTCCCACATCCAGTTGTGACCATCTGCCCCGCTTCAAGGAGGCAAAGCAGCTTGTCTCACTGTGCTGCTCCTGTGGGAATGCAGGGATGGAAATAAGGTCTCATTCCCCCAGGAGTAGTGTGGGAGCTGACTCCAGGGGTGTGTGGGTATGCTGTTTTGGGGAAGATGGAGGGCTCTGCGAGGGCGGGGGCTTGGCGCTGTTGGAGAACCCCCTCTCCCCCGCCGCGCGGGCAGGGACAGGGACAGCAGGTCCGTGGGCTGGTGAGAAGTGCAGAGTCAGGCATGGTGTGCTTTGCTGTGCACAGAGCCTGGAGCCAGCTCCATGTGCCAGCTGAGAGTGCAGAGAGCTGTGGCGTGGGCAGGGGGACCCCAGTTATGTCCCCCCAGTCCCCTCCCTCCTGCAACCCCAAATCTGCAGGCACAGCAGAGAATCACTGTGCTCCCAGGAGGGACCATGGTGACACTCTGGGAACCCTGTTTCCATCCTTACCTGTGCAGCTCAGTTGGATCCTGGCTCCTGAACCAGCCCTGTCATGGGGACTGTGACACAGGGAAGAGGACAAGGCTGGGAACTCTTCTCAGGTGGCGCCTGGCTGCCAGCCGTCCTGCCAGTCCGTGCTCTGTCCAGGCACAGTATGGCAGGGAAGCTGGAGCCAGCAGTTCAACCACAGAAAAGCCATTAATTAATGGAAAGCATGATCGAGGATTAAAAGCCTGACATGCTCCGGCACTGGTCCCAGTACCAGTGAGATCTTGGCTGTGCCAGAGACCAACTGAGAAGGACACACCAGGGGAGATTTAGTTTGAATATTAAGGAAAATTTCTTCCCTGAAGGGGTGCAGCACAGGCTGCCCAGAACAGCGGTGGAGTCCCCATCCCTGGAGGGATTTAAAAGTTTTGTCGATGTGGCACCTGGGGACATGGGTTAGTGGTGGGCTTGGCAGTGCTGAGGGAGTGGTTGGACTTGATAGTCTCAGAGGGCTTTTCCAACCTCAACAATTCTGTTTCCATATTCCATATGGCATCTCCATGCCTGTCCCAGGGCTGAGCTGCATCTTTCTGCCAGTTCCATCTCTCCCCCAGTACCCACACCAGCCCCACCACTGGCAGTCTGCACAGCCAATCCTCATCCCCAGTTGCCCCCTCCCCTCTTCTGAGGGAAAGTTAAAAGCTCAACTCTGCTCTGGGAAAAGGGTTGAAAGCGTCAGACAGAGCCACTCTCACCCTGATGAGCCTCCAAGGCATGAGTGGCTTTGAGCTGTGTCCTCTCTTCTCCCTCCACAGATGGTTCCCACTCCCTACACTCACTCTGGGTCATGGGAATATTTGGATCATTTGGGAAGAAGTCCTGGCCCAGTGAGAGGCTCCCACTTGTGCCATGTTCACAGATGGAGGATCCAGTTAGAAATCTGTGGTGTTGCCTGGGAGATGATCCCTGCTCCTGGGGAGCTGTGGTTCATGGAAAGCGTGGGGCACAGAAAGCACAGAAGGCAGGTTCCTGGCTCCTGCTCTATTCCCACTATTTTTAAGGGAAAAAAATGCTGGGGAGAG
>VXBB01025223.1:138207-161285 GCA_013399915.1 Illadopsis cleaveri | reverse complement strand
GCCTTCGAGCACACCCAAATTTGGGGAGGGGGTGACTTGAGGGGGGTCCTTCCCCTCTTGTGACTGTCTGTTCTCCTGGATGGATCCCTGACCTGTGTGCCGATGGTTTTGGGTGTGAGAACCGTGGCCTTGGTCACCATGGGGATACAGCTACTTGGGGGACTTGGGGGGCTTCAGGGCTTAGGGTTCAACACAGGGGCAAGAACCCGGAGATTGAAGCTGGGAAACGAAGGGAAGGAAACGCTCTCGGGAAATTGCCGAAAGCTGCTGACGGAGAGAAAGAAGCTGAGCAGGGCCAGTGCCCCGGGTGGGGGGGAAATGAGCCCCCCCTCCTCCTCCGGATGGGAAGGTGGTGGCTTGAGGACATCTGATCTGTCACTCAGCACGGGGTTTGGATGTGACACTCCTTACCACGCAGTGCAGTGCTGTGGGGGTCCCTGTGATCCCTCTTGGTCCCAGCCTCCCAGAACCCAACTGGGCCTGACCTAGGAGGGTGCTGACAGCTGGGCAGGCTGTGAACCCTGGACACAGCCCCCCAAGGGGATCTGGGGGTGGGGGGGTAAGGGAGCCACAACTCCCAGCCTGGGGGGTACAAAACCCACCCAGATAGGGTGGTGGTGGGCAGACTGGTTTTAACCCAGACCACCAGTGCTGGGGTGGCAACAAGGAGGAGGGGTGGATCACATGGTGGGGCAGAGATGTAGCCCCAGCCATCCCTGGTGCAGGAGGCCACAGTGGCAATGGGGTGTGACCCAGGATGTATGAGGAGCGAGTGGTGGGGATGGATCCTGCCCCTTCTCCAGCACATCCCAGCCCAGGGTGGGTGAGGAGCAGCTCATCCCCCATAAAATACCACAGGACCCCTGTCCCCATTGCATCCAGATGCACTGACTGCATCTGGAACTCCCATCCCCGAGCCTGGGGGGGCATATAGGGCTTGAGGTGTTATTATCACCCAACATCCTGCAGTGGGGTGAGGCTGAGAATGTCTGTTCCTCCTCTCCCTCCCTGCCACCAGCTCCAATGCAATTACCTGCAGACTGGATCATGAATCAAACCCTAATTGATACATGTTCACAGCCTGGAGAAGCAGGAGGGGTTGAGGGGGGGCCTGCTGTCCCCAGGGATTGGGAGGGGGGCTGTGGGGGACTACACTCAGGCACCTTTACTGATCTGCCAGATATTGGGGGGCCTCAGCCACCATCGTGGGGCTCCTCCTGCCTCAGTTTCCCTCTGTGTGGGACCAGCCATGTTCAGTGGGCTGAGGACCTGTTGAGGGCAGTGAGGGGACATGCGTATGCAGGCGTTTGTCCTTGCGTTTCCTCTGGCAGACACAAACACATCAGCAGGGCAATAAAGGGGAGGAAAGGGCCGTGGCGGCTTCTTTCCATTACATGCGGCAGGGCTGGCTTCCTCCCACACTCAGCAGGGCCGGGGGGGTAGAGCTAGATCCCCAAACTGGGATGGGTGGGTGCACCCCAGTGTTTCCCAGCGAGGTGGTCCCCATAGGCCAAAGGTGTGGGAGTCTCAAGGGCTTGCAGGTGTGGAATCAGCCTGTGCTGGCACTGCAGTGTCCTGGTGCTGATTTTTGAGGGGCAGTGGGGTTTGGGATATAGGTTCCAGTGCTGTCATGCCCCTTGACTTCAATCGGGAAGGGAGGTCTGAGGTGGGAGTGCCCTGCTGCACCCCACGCCGGGGAGTTGGGATGGGGGTGTTCCTGCTGCACCCCAAGCAGAAGGAGTTGGAGGGGATTAGTCCTGCTGCACCCTGGGCAGTGAGAAGCTGGGATCAGAATGCTCCTGTTGCAGGGTGATGTGGTGGCATCTTCTCCCTGAATGGGATAAGCCCTGTGGGTGACCTTGGCTTTTTGGAGTCAAGCTGTGACATTTGGCAGGGAGATGATGGGCTGGGATCCCCTGAAAGCCTGGGTCTGGAGGGTGGCCCTCTGGCAGCTGAGTCCATGGGTTTGGGGACTGGTCTGGGAGCTTTGCAGCTGAATCCCATTGCATACCCACCCTGGCCACTCCATGCATGTGGGGGAGAGGATGGCGGGGACCTGCCCGAGGGAGCCATGGGGTGGAAAATGTCACAGAGCAGAGCTAGCTCCTGAGTCTCTCTCCTCTTGGTGCTGGAGAGATCACTGCTCCTGGCCCAGCTCTGGCAGATGGAGGGTGTCTGGCACCTTTGGATGCCCTGACCACAGCTTTGGAACCCCCCACAGACAAAGTGGGGCTGGAGGCCAGCCCCTGGCTGGGTGCTGAGGCATTAAACACCATCACTGTGATCCTTTCTGCCATGTAATGGGCATTGGGCTTCTCCTGGCCGTGCCTCAATGTCCCCATCTGAGTAGCGAGACACCCCCCTCCCCCAATTCCTAGACCCCTTCATGGCAATTAAGAGCTGCATCCCACCACCAAACCCTCTCATGCATGGAAAATAAGAGCAGTCCCTGTATAGATAGAGTGGAACCCCTGGGGAGGGGCAGCTCTGCCAGCCCACCACACCCTGCTCCGGAGCACTGCCCAAATCGAATTCCTCTCCAGCTGCAGATGGCCAGGAATTCAATTTTCCCAGATCCCATCAGAGGCTGATAAATGAGGTCCCTAATTACTGTGCAGATCCCATTAGTGCCAGCCGTACCAGGAGGAGGTGCACGGATGGATGTGGGAATGCTGCATCCCCCTTCCCATCCCACTGATTCCTATCCCCCCAAGAGACCTAGATGTCCCCTGAGCCCCTCTCTGGCTGCATCCCCAGAGCTTTGCCGTGATGGTCCCAAGTGGAGCCAGGCATGGAGACCCCTGCATGGCTAATCCACCAGGAAACATCTAGGAAAGTCCTGTAAACCCAGCCGTGTGGCCAGTGTGGATGGGAAGGGGACTGTGTGCCAGGGAAATTTTTCCAGCAATGCCATGTCCCAGGAATGCGCATCATGCCAGCTCCCTCCCAGCACTGCCACTGCCAGCACCTAAAGCTTGGTGCCAGCTGGATGCCAGGATGTCTGTGTCCTTTGGGATGAAAGCACCTGCATACCAGGGATTCTCCTAATCTTGGAGCAGTTTCCCTGCAGCTGCTGTAGGAGGGTCCATATGCCCCTCCCTGACATGAGTTAGGCACAAGTGACAGGGGGCTGAGTGGGGTCCCTTTCCCCCTCTCTGACATGGCTTAGAGACAAGTGACAATGAGACCCCCAGCCCTCACCGCCTTGTTTCTTAGAACAGTGAACTAACTAGTGACAAACTAGTGACAGGTCATTAGGCTAGTGGCCGAACCGGCTGTTCCAAGAAGGCCACGATGTTCTGGGGACGGAAATCCTTGAGGAGTGTGGCTGCTGTCCCGATTTGTCCTGCCCAACAAAGGGACATCAACAGGAAGCAACCTTGACTCTGGCCCTGTTCTCTTGGCCCCGGGAGACCAGGCCAGGATGTGGGGGGACAGACTAGGAGCACCCCAAGGACTTGTGAGCTGCCAGAGTTTAGGAAATTTGCATGGTTCAGCAAAACATCCAACTCAGAATGTGCGGGGTCCTCAGGGAGTGGAATCTGCCTGGTTCCAAGCTGTAGAAGCTCCATGTACAAATGATCTGTGCAAATGTCCTGGGCAGTGTGAGCATGCCAGGCTCCAGCGAGGCTGATGTATGGGGGGGGAGGGGGAGGAGAAGGATGGGGTGAGGAATGCACTGAGCTCTGGGGAGACACTGGGCTCAGCATGGCTCATTTCACCTGGACCAAACTCTGGTGCCATCCGAAGCAGGTCTTGCATGGCCGTGACCCTTTGCAGGTCGGGAAACTGAGGTAGGAAACCTACACAGAAAGAGAAACTGAGGTAGGCACAGGCATGCAGGGCTATTTGTGTGCTTTTTTTGGGATGGCTGGTTCCACAGATTTGCATCCTCCAGCCCTTGGAAGCCTCAGCCTGGATCACTGGGATCCTGGGTGGCTCCATGACAGGGTCTTGCACTTCAGCCCTTGCTTCCCATCCATACATTGCACCAGGATCCCAGGCAAAGGACCATGAGGAGACAAGAGATATCCCAGAAGTGTTTCCTTCCTGTTTGCCCTCATTATCCCCCTGAAAAAGATGAAGTAATTAAGGAGCTACCGTGTTACAGGTTGTTGCTGCCTGATTAGATTAAAACAATGTAATTTGGGACTAAGAGTGGTGCTGGGAGGAAATGGATGGATAGCTTCCCAGCTGGAGTTGGGCAGAGCTGCCAGCTCTACCTTCCATCCATCCCTCCATCCTCTGTTGCCCTGGACCTTGCTCCAGGGACACTGCTGGAGGGTTATCAGGGGTGCTACTTTGGGGGACTAGGGATACTTCCTCTGTTTTCTCACCCCTACGGGGAGGATATCCTGGGGAATTGTGGCTGTGGGGCAGAGGGAAGAAGCCTGGAGCAGTGTGGGGGGGTGACAGGGACAGGGTGTCAGCAGTGTCACTCAGCCTGTGGCAGAGCTGAAGGGGATCACGGATGCTCCTGGGGGTGTTGGAACAGGGATGCTGCCTCTATTTCCCCAGCTCTGTGGGGAGGATTCTCTGGGAAATTGTGCCTTTGGGCCTGGGGGAAGGAGCAGTGTGGGGGACAGGGCCAGGGTGACAGGATTTTAGCAGTGTCACTCTGCCCACAGTACAGCTGGTGACAGCACAGCTGTAACCTGCTGCCTTCAGGAGTCGCTTCCCTGCTCCTTAGCTCAGTTTCCCCACTCATACCCCAGTGTCAGAAGCTGGTGATCTCCTGCCTGGTCCTGCTTGGCCCAGCCTGCCTGTTGTCAGCCTGGTGTTGCCAACACACAGCCAGAGCTTGGCTATATTTAACCACCATGGCTGGAGCACGAGGCTGAGCAGCCAGGGGAAAGCAGCCCCCCAGGACTGGAGTGGGGCTGGGGCAGCTCAGCATTGCTGGAGGTGGGAGAGGAGGATGAATCACGGCTCAGGGATATTTTGGGATATTTTTAATGCCGCCAGATTGCTCAGCAAATGCTTGGGCAGGGCGGTGCGGGCGCAGGCTGGGTGTTTGCTGGCAGCTGTGGCTCAGCTTGGGGGGCCTAGGGGGATCAGCTGCTCCCCGTGGTGCTGTCACCCTGCAGCCATGCATTGGAGAGGTGACAAAGGCAGGGACATCTGTCCCCATACACTTGGAAACAACTCTGGGTGTGATGGGTGGGGGAAAAAGGGGATCCTGAAGCAGCATCTTCCTCCTTGAAGGGGAGGCAGGAGGGGAGAAAGTTTCCCCATCACTTTCCCTGGAAAGTGGAAAGGGCTGGGAAAAGGCAGAGCTGGGGCATGGGAGAGAGAGAGGGTGGGTGTCTCTGTCTGCAGGGTTGCAGTGGGTAGGGAACCCTTGGACTTGGACAGGGACAGGTACCCAGGCACCCTGTGGGTGGGACACAGGGAGCAGTGTGGGCTGTGCGAGTGGAGGTAGGCTGCCTCCCAGGAATCCAAACGGGATGTTGCTTTTCACCTGTCAAATGTAACAATATCCAGAGGCTGGTGGTTAAAAATGCATCCTATCTGAAGAGACTGCAGTGGGAGGGAGCCCTAAGCCCCCAGCCCCAGCTCTCAGCCTTGCAATGAGGTGACCACATGGTCACCCTCCTCATCCAGGGCTCTGCTTGGTAGGGAGTTCCCTGGGGAGAAGCTCCTCTGTCCTTGAAGTCTGCAAACCCCCTGTGTGAGACATTGGTGCTGATGAGACCCAGACCCCTCCTTGCTGTGTTCTGCACTCCCAAGCATCCCAATCCCTTTGCAACCTGAGCCTGTAAAATCCATTGAAAAGCATCTGCATGGGATGTGGATACTGGGATGTGCTGCCCACAGGCACCGAGAGCTCTGCACTCAGCATCTTGGGTGCTCTAATTTGATTTGGGGCCAGCAACTGGGGGTGAAGTTGTCCAGACAGAGCGATGTCCAGCTCCATCCCAAAGGTGATTGCTCAGGCAGGGGCTAATAGACTAATCCACTGCCAAAATTAATTGGGCTCATTTTCCTTGCATTCACAGATGGATAAAGTCCCATTGGAGGGCAGGAGCTGAGTGAGCTGTGAGGGCTCACTGTGCCATGGATGCCTGAAGCTCAAGCTCACCTCTGGCAGATCATTTACTTGGAATTTTTACAGCAAAGCTGGGCTGGAAGCTCGGCAGGGAGATGATTCATTTCCTCGAGGTTCCTTGAGGAGGGTTGTGGCAGGAGTCTGCTGCTGCCAGCATCCCCCTTTAGAATCAGCACCCATGGGTGCTTTGGCAGTGATAGCAGGATCCATCTGGGGCCTCCCCAGCCTGGCATCCCCTTGCAAGGCAGGGTGGGGGTACTGCAGCCCTGCTCAGCACTCCTCTGGGAGCAGGATACTCCCAGGCACCCAGTATTGTTGCCTGGCTCTCTGTGCCTGTTTTCCCATGGCTAAAGAGCAATCCAGTGCATGGCAGGTCCTGGTTTTGAGCTCTGCCTCATGCAAAGTCTACTCACCAAGTGCTCAGGTGTGTTCCCCTCAGAGAGAGACCCCAAGTTCCAGGTACCCTCAACAGGGCTGAACATCCCAGTGGGTGCCTCACTGCACTGGATCCAGCCTCTGCCTGCTGCCATGGGGCTCCTCCTCACCCTTGGGGGGGTCTCCATTCATCTCCCACGAGTAAGGCCAGGAGAAGGGGTGCAAGCTCAGAGACCTGAGACCCTATGAGGTCAGTGTCTTCCTCCTCCAGGCCCCCACCCTCCACATGGCAGGTGTGAAATGAACCTTTCTGGAGAGGAAGCTGGCCATGATGGGATTTCTCTATTTCATAAACAGTCAGAGAAGCTGGGGGTGCCATGGGGGACAAACCAAGCTTCCACAGCTGGTGGGGGGGGCGGGCAGGGGACAGACATGGCTGATTCTCTTGTAAAAAGTCATGTTTTCACTGCTGGTGAATTCCCTCTGCTGAAAAAAAGCTGCTTTTAAATCCCAGCAGGATCTGTGGAAGCCTGGGATGGGGGCTGAGGAGCCTGTGCTGGAGGTCCCCACTACCCCCTGCTGCTGCTGCAAGCCATCCAAAGGGGAAAAGAGGGGGAAAAGTAGCAGGGGAGAAAAAGGGCCATTTTCCATGATGGAGAGAGCAGGTAGTGCTTTGGAGGCTGGCCTGTGGCAGGATTTGGCTTTGCTAGAGTGGGAGGTCTGTGCTGGAGCAGAGGCAAATCCTTACTCTAAGGAGATGAATGGTGTCGTTAATCTTCCACCAGCTCCAGTGGGGATATTGAGGCAGATATGGCTCTGGTGTTGCACTGCACCGTGGGATGCTGGCCAAGGAGAGCTGGCAAAATTCTTGCCAGCATTGAGGTTCCATGGGTCACCCTGTCAGCGCAGGAGTCTGGCAGGGTGAGACCAGTACCCTTGTCCTCTCAGGCCAGAGAAAAGGTGACAACAGTCCCTGAGTGGGTGCCCCACAAGGCCACGTGGGGACAGGACAGGGACAGAGTGCTGTTCACCTGCTCTGCAGGAGAAGCATCCTCAGCTCCTGGGGCTGTCAGTGATGCCATGCTGTGTCCCCTGCCCACACCCTGTCCTTGGATTTGTCCCCAAAGTCCTCTCTCCATGCCCATTTCCAGGCAGCATTTCACTCCAGAGCTGCTGGGTGTGCAGTACCTGGGATGAAGGTGTTAGACTCTGCTCCAGCAGCTAGGAATTGCAATCCCTCTGTGCTTTCTCCTATTTTAGTAAAGTTAATTAACCCCCTGCACTCACTTGGGAAGTCTTACCATAGCTGTGCCCTCCATGGAAGCTGGGATGCAGAGCAGGTGCTGGGAGCTCTCCCTGGGAAACCTTTGGCCCCCTGCCCCACTGGGTGCAGGTACAGGGCTATGTGAGTCTGGCTTGGTGGGTCCCTGTGACATTCCTGGTGACAGGCATGGGGTGGCTGACGGTTTCATGTCTCCACTGGTGCTGGGGATGCATGTGCCAATGCAGCCTCATTGAAACATCCCAACACCTGTGGAGTAGTGAGGGATCTGGAGGAGCCCCCACCTAAACTGTGGAGTAGTGCCTGGATGGTGTGGATTGCTGGGAGTAGGACACAGAGGAAAGGAAAGGGAAAGGCTCTTTATGGCAATAACTGCCATAAATGTGGCTATGGTGGTGGCTCTGGCTGTGCTGGCTCTGGGCCCAGGCTGTGTCCTAGCAGAGCCCCCAGAGTATGTCTGCAGCATCCTGAGGGCTGAGGGACATGGGGTGACAGGGGGCGAGGGTATTGGGGTAAACCTCTGCTTTGGGGTGGAGGATGTGGACTGGGAGTGGGATAAGTGGGACAAATGGAATTAGTGGGATGAGCAGGTGGGATATGCAGGATGAGTGGGACAAATGGAAGGAGTGGGATGAGCCATTGAATGAGATGAGCCATTGAGTGGGATGAGTGGGCTGAGCTGGATGAATGCAACAAGCAAGGTGAGTGGGATGAGTGGGCTGGGCAAGACGAGTGGGACAAGGAGTTAAGTGGGATGAGCCATCAAATGGGATGAGCTGGATGACCTGGATTAATATAGTGAATAGGCTGAGTGAAATGAGCAGGATGAGTGGGATAAGTGGAATGAGTGTGATGTCCTTCCCAGCCCACCCTCACTCTCCCTACCTTCTTGTTAGGCTGCAAACCCTCCTGCCAACCTCTGCTGCTGTCTTCTTGTCTTGGGAATATCTTCTTTTAGCTCCTGCAGCTTTTCCCTCACTGTTTCAGGGATGGATCTATATTCCCAGCCCTAATAAAGCCACCACCCATGTCCAGCTGCCACCTGTCCATCCCCACACCAAGAATGCCACTGGCATTTGATGGCCCAAGCAGACCCAAGGGACCCACTCAGGCTCTGCCCTATCTTCGCCTGGACAGAGGGATGGCAGGAGAGCCACCTGCTGAGGCCTGGCTGTATTCTACAGTGCATGTGTCTCCAGTGTGAGTAAGTGACTGGAGATGCGGCCCTGTTGGAATAACATCCAGTGCCAATGTCTTCAGCTGGAAGCACCCTCACCACCAGTGCCACTTGGATCTGGCCCCATGGCCGAGTATGCTCCCAGGGTGGGTGGGTGGCATGGACCCATGAGGGGCTGCTGTCCTGGATGGGGTCATGGGGTACATGACAGTCCCCAGGTCTGGTTATCAGGAATGGAGCCTGGAGCCACCTGGCAAAGCTGGGACCAGAGGAAGAGCAAATCCCAACACCATTATCCAGTGTCTGATTTGGAGCATCTACTATTTCCATCATAACATCATCCTTATCCCAGTCACCCAGACAAGGGCTGGAGGCTGGAGCAGAGCTGGAAGGATTGCACCACAGAGCCCACTGGGCCCCCCAGCTTTTCCATGTGTCTGTCCCACCACCTCTGTCCCTCCATGGGGTTGTAATCCCCGGATGAGCTTTGATCCATCTCCTTGCCCCATTTCTCTTCCCACTGTTGCTTTGTGGCATGGCTAGCACTGAGGGCAGTGTGGCTCAGTGCCAAAGAGTCCTCACCCTTTTTGGAGACCTCCCATCTCTCCACATGATGGACGTTGACCAACACAGGAGGGTTTTGGCTCCAAAAAAGGCACAGGCAGACTAGAGGCCACTGCAAGGGGTCTGGGGGCAGAAGGACCCATGCCGTGGCAGGGGTGAGAGAGGATGGGTGCTGCAGTGCCCTTCCCCATGGTATCAACCCCTGGTAACCCCCTGCTCTGCTCTTGTCTCTCTGCAGGATGCTCTGCTGAGCCTGGGTGCTGCGCTTGATGCCACCACCCTGCGTGATGCCCTCCGCCATGCCCTTGTCACCCTGCTGCCTGCTGTGGTAGGTGGGGGGTGCCTCTACATCTCCTGGGAGGCTGGAAGGAATGGGGAGCAGAGCATCCTCTTTGGATGGGTGGGGTTTGTGGGGTTACTGAGACCACGCCCTGGATCGGGGGGAACCCTGGAGGGAGTAGAGAGCGGATTCTCCACTGGTTGATCCTGGGGTTCAGCCTAGGGTGGGGCCTCTTTATCCCCAGCCCACTGCAGAGTTCTCCCCCTATATGGGCCGCCTGTCACCACCAGGGTGCTGGTGGTGGCCCTGGTGCTCACGGTGCCCCCAGGATGCTGGTGACCCTGGGGATGCTGATGGCCCTGATCCTGGTGACCCTGATGCTGGCGGTGACTGGGCATTGTGCCAGTGCCATTCCATGGGGGTCCCCAGCCATGGCTGGGTGTGAATGGTGCACACGTGTACACCTGTGCATGACTGTGCATGCAGGGGTGTATTTGTGAACGTGTGCATGTGCAGCTGTGGGTGTGCACGTCTTTGTGCACATGTGCGGCTGTGCACGGATGTCTGCACACAGGCGTGCACTTCCCCTCTCTCCCAGGAGCATGTCTATATCTACCTGCTGGATGGGGACACACGGCTGCTCTGTGATGACCCCCACCATGAGCTGCCGCCCAACGGGAAGCTCAGGTGAGCTCAGCTGTCTCCCCAGCCCTGGGCAGGGGCACACGTGTGTGGCCCAGCTGGTGTGCATGAACAGGCGTGTGCATGGAAGGCAGGAGGGTTCCCATCCCTGTCCCCATCTCCATCCTCGTTCCACCTCCATCCTTGTGCCCATCCCCTTTCCCTTCCCATTCACTTCTTCATCCTGGATGTGCACACGTGCACAGGGGCTATGTGTACGTACAGGGACACACATGTTGGCACATGGGCTTTGTGTGTGTGCAGGAAGACACACTTTTGTGTCCAGGGGCTGTGCATGTGTGCAGGGACACACATATGGACGTGTGTTGCACAGTCCTTGAGCCTGTCCCTATCCCGTGGGTGTCTCTGCCCAGGGGGTTGCTCTTCCTGGGGGTTTACCTTCCCAGATGCCCTTCCCAGGGGTACTCAAAGTATCCCTGTCCCCACAGGGATGCTGTGCAGAAGCAAAAGCGGCTGGAATGTGGAGGGCTGCTCCCTGCTGAGCTCCCTGGCCGGCACCTGGGACCCCTGGCAGCGCCCCTGGCCCCTGGCACACAAGGTGGGAGCTATGGGAAGGGTGGTCTTGGTGGACATATATGGGGGTATGGGCATGGGTATGGGTAGGTAGTAGGTAGATGGAGGGACAGGGAGGGGAATGGAGATGTGAGGAGATGGATGGATGGATGCATGGATGGATGCGTGGATGGTCCGTGGGTGGTCAGAGGCAGTGGCCGAGACAACAGTGTGTGGGCAAGTGATGAATGCACAGATAGGTGGGTGGAAACAGGATGGCGGCATGAGGGACAGGTGGGCACTGGGACTGAGGGGTGTTTTCCGGGAGAAGTAAGCATGGAGGTGGGCAGATGGATAATGGATGGATTGGAAGATGGATAGATGACTGGCTGGCTGGGTCATGACACATCAGGACGTAATGGGAACATGCACCCCAGGAGCTGAGTTCCACAGCTCCAGGCTGCCCCTGGGGCCCACCTGGGACCACCACTCTCTTGCTTGCAGTGCTCATCATCCCGCTGGTGGACAAGAACAGTGGGTCCGTGGTGTGTGTCATCCTGGTGAGTGCAGGAACATGGGCAGGGCTCTGGGGACAGGGGCTGGACATGAGGGTCCTGACATCACTCCTGCTCCAGGTACACTGTGGCCAGTTAAGTGACTCAGATGAGCAGAACCTGCGTGCATTAGAGAGACATGTGAGTGACTCCTTCTGAACTGTGGGACCTGCCACCTGTGGACCTACCACCCTTTCCCCCAGCCCTGCTGTTCCTTGTCCCTTCTACCCAACTTTGCAGGCCCTGGTGGCATTCCGACGCCTGCAAGCCCTGCAGAAGTTGCAGCCCTGGCCCCAGGTCAGCCTCTCCACCAGCTCCTCCCAGACCTCTCTGGCCAAGGCTGAGAAGGCAGCTGACAGCAGCTATAATGACCTGGACTGCAAGATCCTACAGCTCTGTGGTGAGTGGGGCAACACTGGGAAGGGTGGGGTGTGTGGACTGGGTGAAACCATGCTCAGCCCCTCATGGCACTGTGACCCTCATGCAGGTGAGCTGTATGACCTGGATGCCACCTCGCTGCAGCTCAAGGTCATCAACTACGTGAGTAGTTGCTCCACCAGCCCCCTGTCCCCATCTGCCCCCAGCCCCAGGACACACCAGGGAGCCCTGTTCCATTTCAAAACAATAAAAGTCCCCAAAACCAAGAAAAGCCTCAAGCAGCAGCTGTGCAGTCATCAGTAGTGACCAGAGTGAGCAGCCTTGTAACAACCATCAATAGTCTCCAGAGTTAATAGCACCACGCTCACCCCAAAAACTTCTTAAGAAAACGTACAGGTTCCTCTCCTGCTCTCTATCATTCTGTACCTCAGTATGACCCTCAGTAGTGTCCAGAGTGAGCAGCCTTTCCCTTGCCATCAGTAGTCTCCAGAGTGAACCTGCTCAGTCACAGGGAGGACGTTCTGGGGAGGGGCACCTGGTTCTCTGTGATACGTGTGGGTGCCCTGGGCACAGAGAGGCAAAGGAGGGGCTGAATCCTACCTGGGGAATGCTTGGGGCAGGCTGGAGTGCTGACCCTCCCCTTACTCCCCAGCTGAAGCAGGAGACCCAGTCTCTGTGCTGCTGCCTCCTGCTCGTCTCTGAGGACAACCACCAGCTCTTCTGCCAGGTAGGTGCCACTGGTCCAGTCCCCTAGCCCTGAGCCCCACAGAGGATTACATGACCCCCCTGACATTGTGTCATCCTCATAGGCACCCCTTTCTTCCTATCTTTTCCAGGTGGTGGGGGACCGTGTCTTGGATGAGGAAATCAGCTTTTCAGTGAGCAGGGGGAGGTGGCCAGGGGTTGAGAGGTCAGGGAGGTGGGCAATGTGTGCCATGTGCTAACGTGTCCCCTCTCCCCACAGCTCACCTTTGGACGCCTGGGGCAGGTGGTGGAGGATAAGAAGCCCATCACCTTGAAGGACATCAGTGAGGTGAGTACCAGCTGTGTCCCTCCCACACCTGGGGACATGGGTGTCACCCCAGTGTCCCATGAGGCTTCCTGGAGGGGGCCAGGGATGCTGGTTCCAGCCCCATCTCGCCTCTCCGTGCAGGAGGAGCACAAGCAGCTGAGCAGCATGTTGGGCTGCGAGGTCACCTCCATGCTCTGTGTCCCTGTCATTAGCCGGGCCACCTCCCAGGTGGTGGCACTGGCCTGCGCCTTCAACAAACTGAACGGGGAGAGGTGAGCAGCATTTTGGCTGGGACTCTCTGTGGGGCTGCACCCCCTCACTTTTGGGGTGCTGGAGCATTGTTGCCATGGAGAAGGGGGGGACAAATGGGGACAGACAACTGAGGTGTGCTCCCGCCAGCTACACAGACACGGATGAGCACAAGATCCAGCACTGCTTCTGCTACACCTCCACGGTGCTCACTAGCACCCTGGCCTTCCAGAAGGAGCAGAAGCTCAAGTGTGAGTGCCAGGTGAGCGTGTGCAGGGCCATGTCATGTGCATATGTGTGCCCCATCTTGCACTAGTCACTGATGGTATCCTCTCTGTCCCCTCAGGCCCTGCTACAGGTGGCCAAGAACCTCTTCACCCACTTGGGTAGGTGCATCAGAGAACACCCATGGTGAGGGATGGAATGGGGAATGGATGACCATCCCCCACCCCCACCCCTGGATGGTCATGGCACTGGAGTCTCTGTCCCCAGCCAGGGAGAACCCTGTCCTCTTGGGGAATGGTTACAGAAGGGTGATATGAGCTGGCAGAGAATCTGGCATGCACTGATGCCGCATGGCTGCATGCATGCGTGTAGCATGACCACAGAGCTCTTAGAAGCACGTGTGCCGCTGTGTGTGTGCACTGCTGCACACACGTATGTGATGCTCATACTTGCACATGCCCCACACAGCCCCCATCCCTCTGTGCCCCCAAACTTCCTGCCGGGGCCCTGAGCTAAACCCTCCTCCCCTGCTTTCATTGCATGAGTGGGGAATGAGGGGGCAGTGCTGCCTGGCTGGAGGTCCCTGACCCTTCCCTGCTACCCCTGCAGATGATGTCTCTGTCCTGCTGCAGGAGATCATTACGGAGGCCCGGAACCTCAGCAATGCTGAGATGTGAGTGGTGGTGGTGGAGCATGCGGGTGAGGGGACACGGGGGGGACACTGAGCTCCCCTGTGGGTGCAAATGTCAGTGGTGTGTCTTTGCAGATGCTCTGTGTTCCTGCTGGACCGGCTCAGTCATGAGCTGGTGGCCAAGGTGTTTGATGGTGGAGTGGTGGATGACGAGGTGAGCACAGGATGGAGTTGGGGGTCCTGGGGTTGTGTCACTCCCCCCAGGCCTTGCTGGTGATACTCTTCCCCTGCCCACAGAGCTACGAGATCCGCATCCCAGCAGACCAGGGCATCGCTGGGCACGTGGCCACCACTGGCAAGATCCTGAACATCAAGGATGCCTACTCGCACCCGCTCTTCTACCGTGGGGTGGATGACAGTACCGGCTTCCGCACCCGCAACATCCTTTGCTTCCCCATCAAGAATGAGAGCCAGGGTGAGGGAGTGATGGGGGCACACGGGGAAGAGGGGAGCACAGGTCTTGCCCAGCAGGTGCCATAGTCAGCAAGTGGTGGTTTGGTCACCCACCATGTGGACACAACACTGTCCCCAGCACGCAGGCACAGGCACAGCATCATCCCTAGCCTGGGGACATGAATCCTGTTGAAGCACAGGGGCACAATCCTGGCTCAGCACTCTCCCCAGCATGTGAGCACCATTCTGTCCCCAGCCCATAGGCAGTGTTCTGTCCTCAGCCCATGGGCACCATTCTGTTCCCAGCCCGTAGGCAGAGCACGGCCCCAGCACATGGGCATGACCCTGTGCCAATCCCATGGTACAGTCCTGTTACCAGCATCAGGGCACCATTCTGTCCCGTGAATGTGGGCATGGTCCTGTCCTAACTCGGACTCAGTGCTGTCTCCTGGCACAAGGGCACAGTTCCTGAGTGTGATCCTGTCCCCCTGCAGACAAACACAGCACTGACCCCAGTGCACAGACATGATCTTGTCCTAGTCCATGGGCTCAGCATAGTCCCTGGGCATGATCCTGTCCCCCTAGAGACACTCAGCACTGTCCCCAGCCCATGGCCATGATTCTGTCCCAGCCCCTGGGCACCACACTGTCCCCAGAATGTGGGTGTCATGCTTTTGCCAACCCACAGGCACAGCGCTGTCCCTGCTACTTGGGCACAACCCTGTCCTAAGCCCCTGGACACAGTGCTGTCCCCAGCATACAGATATGACCCCGTCCCCAGCACAAGGGCCTGATACCCCTGCTGTCCCCCCTCTGCTCCAGAGGTCATTGGGGTGGCAGAGCTGGTCAACAAGATCAACGGCCCGTGGTTCAGCAAGTTCGACGAGGACCTGGCCACTGCCTTCTCCATCTACTGCGGCATCAGCATCGCCCATGTATGTGCTGGGGGGTCCTCCACTTGGAGGGGGTCACACACAAGGTGGGCTCCCAGCTCTGCCACAGCACAGAGGGATGGGGGGATGTGTGTGTGTGATCCCCAGTCATTGGGGACAAGTGATGGTGGCCACGGGATGGGAAGGGAATTCATGGGCACAAAGATGTGCTGTGGTGCCAGGGTGGTCTTGGGGGTGCTGGAGGGTGTCTGCCCACCCCCAGCACTCCCATACTCTGATCCTGCCCCACAGTCCCTGCTGTATAAGAAGGTGAATGAGGCACAGTACCGAAGCCACCTGGCCAATGAGATGATGATGTACCACATGAAGGTGAGGTAGCATGAGGAGGGAGAGGGATGGGACCCCTGCTGCCAGCATGATGCCCCCACACTTTACCCCAGGGTGGTCACATAGTTGGGTGGTGGTGATACCCCAGGGATCTCTGCTCTCACTGTGGTTCATGTGGCTTTTGGGACACCTAGTGGCCTGGTCAGTGTGGGCCACTGGCTATGGCTCCTGCAGGTGTCTGATGATGAGTACACCAAACTGCTGAGCGAGGGCATCCAGCCTGTGTCCACCATTGACCCCAACTTTGCCAGCTTCACCTACACGCCACGCTCACTGCCTGAGGATGACACCTCCATGGTGAGGACCCTGGGGACATCTCTCAACTGCCACCATGCCCTGCCTGGTCTCGGTCAGGTCATATATCCCAACCCTGAGGTGTTGGGGTGAAGGGACATGGCTGCACCCCTGAGCATCTTCCTGCTGAGCAGGGGTGGAGGTGGCTTGCTGGGGACCTTGCTGGGCATTGTCATTCCCTGCCACACAACCTGTCCCCTCTGCAGGCCATCCTGAGCATGCTGCAGGACATGAATTTCATCAACAACTACAAGATGGACCGTCAGACACTCACCAGGTGAGTCCCCATCCCCGTCCACTTTCTCTGTCTCCATCCTCATTTCCATCCCCATCCACATCACCATCCATGTTCCCCATTCCCTTCCTCTTCCCCATCCCTGCCGTCTCCTTCCCCATCCCTGTCCACACCGATGTCCCTGTCCCCATCCACATCCTCATCATTGTCCACCTTCTCTGTCCCCTGACTGTATCCTCATCCCTATCCCTATGCCCATCCAGATAACTGTCTACCTTCCCTGTCCCCATCCCCCTCCCATTGCCCATTCCCAACCCTGCCCCATCCCATCCTCATCTTCATCCCCATCCTCATGCCCATGCCTGCCTGGCCAGGTGGAAGTCCCTGTGGGGTGAGACCCCCCTGCATGGCTTTGCCCCCTGTCCAGGTTCTGCCTGATGGTGAAGAAGGGGTACCGTGACCCTCCCTACCACAACTGGATGCATGCATTCTCTGTCTCCCACTTCTGCTACCTGCTCTACAAGAACCTGGAGCTCGTTAACTACCTGGAGTAAGGCCAGGTGCTATCCCTGTCCCTGTTCTCCATCCCCTGGCCTGGCTGGGGTGCTCCCTGCTCTCCTGCCTGCCTCAGTTTCCCTCCTCCCTCTCCCCAGAGACATCGAGATCTTTGCCCTCTTCATCTCCTGCATGTGCCACGACCTGGACCACAGAGGCACAAATAACTCCTTCCAGGTGGCCTCGGTGAGCTAGGCCCAGAGCTGAGATGGGCAAGGGGGAAGGGAGGATATAGGGACAGCTGTGGGGGTCTTCACCCCCACAGTTCCATCATTCCAGCTGCTCTACCTTGCAGAAATCAGTCCTGGCTGCGCTCTACAGTTCAGAGGGCTCTGTCATGGAGGTAAGATCCCCCAAATCTCTCATTGCCCATCTCTCCTGGGTTCTGGCTGTGTGGTAGCATCCTTGCCTGCTCCCTGCCTGCTTTCATGGTCCTGGCTTCTCCCACAGAGACATCACTTTGCCCAAGCCATTGCTATCCTCAATAGTCAAGGCTGCAACATCTTTGACCACTTCTCCCGAAAGGTGAGCCCCCCACCTTAACACGTCTGTCAGGCCACCCCCGGCCCATGCTGAGCCTGCATCCTCTCTAGACCTCCTGCTCCCCATCCCTGGATTTAGGGGATGTGGGAGCTGGCAGAGCCACAGAGATGATCATGGCAGCTGCCTTGCCCACAGGACTACCAGCGCATGCTGGACTTGATGAGGGATATCATCTTGGCCACTGACCTGGCCCACCACCTCCGCATCTTCAAGGATCTCCAGAAAATGGCAGAAGGTAAAGCTCCTGGGATGGAGATTGGGACTGGGATTTGAGGGATGCTAGGAACTCATCCCACCAAGGCTGGGAGGTGGCACAGGACGTTCTTATGTTGGGGGTGATAAAGATTGGGATGTGACACAGTAGAAACAGCCATGCTTCTGGCTGTCCCTAAAGTCCTCATGTGTGGTGTGATGGGGGCTATGGAGCTCTGTCCTGAGCCCCCCATCCCAACCCCTGCCCCACACTCTGCCCACAGTGGGATATGACCCCAAGAACAAGCAGCACCGCAGCCTGCTGCTCTGCCTGCTCATGACCTCCTGTGACCTCTCTGACCAGACCAAGGGCTGGAAGACCACCAGGAAGATTGCAGTGAGTGCCACACCATGGAGCTAAACCCTCTGAATGCCACCTCACAACCCATGTAGGCCACCTGCATGTCCCCAGGCATACACCTTCCTCTCATGGAGTGGGTCCCTCCATGCAGGACCCTGGACCATGCAGCAGTCCCTCCAAGCCAGGACCATGTCCCTGCTTGATTCAGAGCTGTGGGGAAGGGTCTGGAGGGCAGGGGGGATGGGGGATCATCCCAGGCTGCACCCCCTGTGCTGACACCTGTCTCTTGTAGGAGCTGATCTACAAGGAGTTCTTCTCCCAGGGTGACCTGGTAGGTACCACGTGGCAGGGTTGGGCTAGGCCAACGCTCCTAGAAAGCACCGATGGGATGGGGGGTGCGGGCAGTGAGCAGAGAGGTGTTGCCTGGGAATGGGGGGAAAGTGCCACTGGCACTGACTCCCCTCGCCATTCATGCAGGAGAAAGCCATGGGGAACAGCCCACTGGAGATGATGGACCGGGAGAAAGCCTACATCCCCGAGCTGCAAATCAGCTTCATGGAGCACATTGCCATGCCCATCTACAAGTGAGCTCCAGCACTGGTGCTGGGATGGGGAGGACCCCCTGCCACCCCCACCTCCCTTAGTGTGGGATGGGGTGCTTTGTGGGAAGTCTTGCAGATGTTGGGGGGGTGTTCCAAGCAATGGGGATGGGGTCGCACTCAGCTAAGGGGGTTGCATTGAAGTAAGGGGGGTGCAGCCCTGTGCTGATGGAGTGCATCCCCCACTCCCCAGATTGCTGCAGGATCTCTTCCCCAAGGCAGCGGAGCTCTACGAGCGGGTGGCCAGCAACCGGGAGCAGTGGACCAAGGTCTCCCACAAATTCACCATCCGGGGGTTGCCCAGTAACAACTCCCTGGACTTTCTGGATGAGGAATATGACCCACAGGCCCCTGACCCCCAGCTCAACGGCTGCCTGGAACCTGAGGCGGGGCAGCCCCCTGAAACTGGCGCTGAGTGAAGGAGTGATGGGGGGGCCACAGCCATGGCTGGGCCAGGAGCATCCCCAAGCCTCATCCCCTAGCCTGTGGGGAGGAGGTTTGGGGGGTATTACTGACTCTGGACTACTACGGCAAGGGCTGTGTGCTGCAGGCACCCACCACCGGTCCCTCCCCACCACCGGGTGACTATCTCCTCCCTCCGGGGCAGGTGTTCAGGTGTCCTGTCCACCCGGTGGTGCCTGGGACACTGCCTTGGTGGCTGGGAGCACCAAGGGACACAGTGGGGCTGGGGGATGGATGTGCTTTAAGCTGCCTTAAGACTGCAGGTCCTGTCCCCATGGGGTGACAATAGGAATGATGTCCTTGGTGGAAGCACCCATAGAGTGGTCGGTCACCATGACACGGGGGTGTGTGGGTTAGCAGGACAGAGCGGGGTGGTGTGGGGGCAGGATGGTGAGTGGTAGTGGGAGAGCTGTGGGGTGGCTGTAGAGCGTATGGGGGATGTTGCCGTGGATCAGGTCCACAGAAGAATGTTGGCTCCAGCTGGAGGAGGGAAGAGACACCAGAGTGGGATGGCCATGGCCGTGGGGATGGGCCTGCATCCCCTGCTGGGTTCCACACTAGAGAATCAGCTCTGGCCTCTTCCTTGCAGCTGCTGAGCACCCGTGGCTAAAAACCCCACCCCTCTGGGACCCCTGAACCCACTCACCCATGGAAGGGCTCATATCTCTCACACAGCCCAGTCCCATGCAACCACACAACCACATCCCCTACCAAGGGCTACACACTTGCCAAGGCTGGGGGGTCCTGATGCTGGTTTGCATGCACAGGGGAGGCTATGCTCCACAGGGGGTCCATCTGGTCCCATACATGTCCTTGCCCTGTCTCCACTACATAGGTGTTCCTCTGAGGTGTCCACCTGGGAGCCTCCTCACTACAAGCAGCTTCTTTGGTGATCATGTTGTGAACATCTCTAGCTCACAGTGGTTTCACAACTCCTGCCATACCAACCTCTGTGCACGGATCCTGCTGACATTTTGGGATCCCTTTGGTCTTGCAGACCACTGGACACAAACCTCAGTGGTTTCCTGTGGTCTCTCTGGTCTTGCAGACCACCATGCATGGAGCCTGCCATTTTCCTGTGGTCCCTCTGGTTCTACTTGGCACCATGCATGGATGCTGTTGGTCAGCCATGGTTGATCTGGTCATGCACGGACCCTGGTGTTTTCCCATGACTCCCTTCTTGTCCTGACTGCCACGCATGTACCCCACCCACCTCCTGTGGTTTTTCTGGTCCTGCAGATCACCATGCATGGACCCCAATGCTCTCCTCTGGTTCCTCCTGTCCTACAGACCACTGTGCACAGACCCTGCTGATCTTCCTGTGATCTCTCCAGTCTCACAATCCAGCCCATCCAGACCCTGTCAGTCCCAGGGGCTCCACAAGCCTCCAGGGTTTGACCAACTATATGTGACCCGGGGCTCCGTCACCCCAGCCAAAGCCACTTGAAATACCCATGACCAGGGGAACTGCAGTGAGTAGCTTGCCCTGCTGGGGCAGAGCTGAAGAGGGGGCTGGGGCTGAGGGGGGGTGCTCAGCCTCGAGGGATTAGGGTGCACTGAGGCCCCAGGCTGCATCATCCAGCTTGTAAGAGCTGGATGAATCCACTACCAAACCAGGGAAAGGCGATGGCAGCAGCATGGTAAAATTCTGGCACTGCAGGCATTGGTGTTGGTTGTGTTGGGATCAATAGTGGACATGCGGCCATTTGCCGCCCCATCCGCACTCCTCTGCAGTATCCCATGGCACCATCCCAAGTGGTGCCACAGCAGGTCCCTCCTGGATTTGGGCTACACAGTGGCTGCTTCTCTCCTTGGCTTGTCTGTTAGTGATGACTTGCCTGTGTTCTCGAGATATGTGGAGTGTCTGTCTGCAGGAGCAATGGGAGACCCCAACACTGAGCTGCTCCACGTGGATGAAGTGACCTGAATTCCTTTTGCCTTACCTACTCGGAGATGCCTTTAGTGAGATGCTTTGCCCGAACCCTGGTGGGACCCACCTAGTGATTGAGTCTGTCTGCTGGCCCATAGCTTTGCCTCCAAGACCCCCTTAAGCTCTTCTCCCCCTCCCCACACTGCCATAGGGGGTGGGGATCATCCTGGAAGGCAGCAAACCCCCAAGCTGCAAGAAGAGGACAGCAGTTCCATCCCCATTGTGACACTGGTACAGCCCCAGTACCAACATGCCAGTAGGTACAACTGTTCAAAGACAGTCCCTGCCTCCCAGAGCTGATCCAGGGATGCCTGATGATGCATGGATCGCTCCATCCAATTGATGTGGGGGTGTCCTGCACTTCGGTTTTGCATCCCGGGTACCACACCATGGTGAGGGCACACAAGGATGCCCATTTCCCAGCTGTATCCCACTTCTCCAGCCCCTGCTGCTGGTGTGTGTAGGTAGTCAATGCTTTCCCAGCTCCTGCCCCTGTATATACCCCTCTGGATACTGGGGAGTGCAACTTGCACCCAGCCCATCTCACCCACGAGTGTGCACAGGCGTGTGTGGGTGTGCAAACCTCCTCCAGCTTTTCTGTCCTTCTGTCTTGCGGCACTGGTTGTTCTGGACTCCAATGGAGCCTGAGGAGGAGATAACTTCTCTTTCTTCCTCTCCTCCTCCTTTTCTTATTCTCCTGCTTGTCTTCCTCCTCCTTCTTCCCCTCTTCCTCCTCCTCATTCTTTATTATTATTTCTCTTTTTTTGGTGGGTTTTGGTTTTCCTAAATAAATTTCATATGTCAACCTCCCCGTGACAGGTTGGTGGGTGGCCTTGTTGCGGTCTGGGGCGCTCCAATTAAGACTTACGAACCCTCAAATCTCCCTCAGGGGGAGAATCCAGCTTGGGCCATGTAACTCTGACCCCCCAGGACACTCCAGCCCCTCCCTGGATGTTCCACCCTCATGAAATGCTCCAATGCCCCAGGATTCACTGATCCCCTCTGAGTGCTCCAGCTGCTCTGGTCCCTTCCCAGTGCTGTTCCCTCCTGAAATGTTCCAGAACCCTAGGATGCTCCAATCCCCTGGGATGCTCTTTCCATCCCCATCTGCCAGGCTGGGACCACCCCCATGCCTGGACAGGAGCCATGTTGGGACCCATCCAGCCTGGCAGCATGGGGAGCTGGGCCCATGGCAGGATCCAGCTTGGGCTGGGAATGCAGTGGGATCCTAGGCTGGGATGAAGGATAAGGCCTGTGTCAGGACCCCTCTGTGCCTGGGCTGGGACTGGGGCAGAATCCAGATGGTCCTTGGGCTCCTGCAGCCACTCTTGCACGGACTCAGAGGGGATCCCTTAGTCTGCCCATCATCCGTGCATCAGGGCTGTGGTTTTCATTCCCGCCATCCGACTAAGGAGCAATTTATTACCCAAGATCAATGCAGCACTTTCATCACAGCCCAGTGTGACAGCTTTATCCCGGGCGTTTGATACCCAGAGGAAGTCCCTGGGGGCTTTGGTGCTGGCATCCTCTGGCACTCCATGAGCTGCCAAAACTGGGGTGAAATACTGCCCAAACTACCAAATGCCCCCATTCTGCTCCAAGCACCGGTTCAAATCCTACGATTAAATCCCTTTAATCCTCCGACTGTAAGTCCCAGAGCAGGGCTTATGGTCCCCAGCCAGGAGCTGCCCCACTTTTGCCTCTGCCACCGATGGCTCCATGCCCTTTGGTGACATCCCTTCCTGGATGCATCAGGGTATCATGACCTTCCCTCCAGACCCTCACCGCAGCCTCAGCACGTCATTGCTTTCTGTCCTTTTGTCCCAGCTGATCCCTAAGGTGGGATGCAGGTTTCCCCAAGGATGGGGTAGAGCAGACACCACTTGTCCATCCTCAGTCCCCTCCATCCGCCCCACGGTGGCCGTGGGGGCGGGATATGAAGGGGATACTCCAGCTGGGGATTAACGTACCACTGGAATCATCTGAAGCCCGTACCCCATGGGCAGCTCTGCGACAGGAGGCGGGCGGGAGGGGGACGCAGCCAATGGGGACGCCAGGGGGGAGGACGGACGTGTTGTTACTCCAGGGAAGGCGGATTCCATTGGAGGAGGCGAGGGACACCTCGGGGGCGGAGTGTGCGCAAGTGTGTGTGTTGGGTGCGCACATGTGTGTATGTGCGCACGTGTGTGTGCGTGTGCGTATTC
>VXBB01025223.1:115425-127695 GCA_013399915.1 Illadopsis cleaveri | reverse complement strand
CCCGCCTGCTGGGCGACCTCGCCGCCAGGTAACACCCCACTCCCCCTAGCACCCCTCAATCCTCACTGCAGCCCCCCACTGCACCCCCCAGCGCCTCAGGACTGATCCCATGCCTGTCCTTGGGATTCCACTGTGTTGGGGATGCTGTCTCACCTAGAGTAAAAGCCTGGCAGAGGTGGGGCTGGGGTGGTGGGGCTGGGGTGGTGAGGCTGGGAATGCTGGCAGGGTTTGAATCCTGCATCCTCTTACTTGTGCTGGAGTGAGAGGCCTGTGGGTGCTGCTGGGAAAAGCGAGCAGGGCACAGAGGTGGCTTCATAGGGCTGAGCATCTCTGAATGTGGGGAGGCAAGTCTCTGGGGCTTTCCAGGTCTTCATCCGCACATCACTTCCCTTCTACAGGGTCCTACGGGGACCACGGGACTACTCGTCCTCTTTTGGGACACTTTGTCTGAGCTCTGTCCTACCTGCCCCTGGGACAGCTCGGGGCTATGCTTAGGCTGTCACACCCTGATACCACCATGCCTACTGAGCACTGGGAAAACTAGGTGCACCTCCTGCCATTCCCATGGCACTGCCAACTGCAGCCTAAGCCCAAGGGATTTGGATCCTCCCCAGAGCTGCTAAAGACAGATTTTTGCCATGCTGCTCTCCTTCCTGATGCCCTGGAAGTATCCCAGGGGGCCTGTGCTGATCCCTCACCCTGGAGTCCAAGCTCAACTAAGAGGCATGAGAGCTGCTGAGCAGCTCCATGGAGGATAACACAGGGGTTTGCCCAGCTTTGTGGTCCCTACAGCAGCTGTAATGGGGGGTGCTGTTCTGCTCCCCCTCCACAAATCTGCCTTACTCTGCATGTAAAGTGCAGGCAGGCCCGTGCTTTACCCTGGTGTCTCTTGCAGTGACGTTGCAGTGGAGCTGCCCTTCACACTGATGCATCCCAAACCCAGGGAGGAACCAGTACACCGGGACAGTGAGTGTCTGTCCCTGGGGGTGGGCGGGGGAAAAGGGTGCCAGTGAGGCTGTGTGGAGGGAGATTCTTGGCTCCTGTTGACCCTGTTCACAGGCCCTCAGTGTTAAAATCATGGGGGTGCTCCTATCACCCCAGTGCAGCCAAACTCCAGGAGGGGTGCATTCACACACGGGTGGTGATGACCCTAGGGGAATCTGCCCCCCCAGTGGGATGACAGTGATGACTGCAAGGGGGGGGTCTCACCCACCCTGGTAGGAGGGCAGAGATGATCCTGGGGAAGGTGTCCCCCACCTTGGTGGGATGGCAGTCACAACCCTGTGACTAATCCTCTGTTATCCCTTTGTTCAGTTCCAGAGAATGAAGCACCCATAGATACAAATCTGATAGAGCTCGATACAAAGTAAGAGACTAAACTACTCCCTTCCCCGTTCGTGTGGGAATGTGAAACATGGCGGTTGCATAGCACACCCCCAATCCTCTAACACCTGCTGTGCCATGGGATTGGCACGTGTGATTAACCCCACGCACATCACCTGTAATGCATGACGCATGCTGTTCCCCTCTCTCTTCTCTCCTTTGCCCTTCCCTGCATGGCTTTCCAAAAAACAGGAGAAACTGCAGTAAGAGGCCGCCGGGATCGTGTTGGGGGGTGGGACGTTGTTGCCACAGTGTTCCCTGGGCTGGTGATATGTTCGGGAGGTTTTAGGGTGCTTTACCCATCCAGCTACTCCCTGCCACTCTGTGGTTCCCCCAGAGTGGGGCAAATGCCAATGACCCTGGTAAAGCTGCACCTGCTGGAGAGCTTGGGGGCTCTTTTTTTGGGTGCATTGGGCAAATATTAATAAGGCTTGGAAAACCGAGGCTGTTTGCTAGGGATGGAGGGTTTTGGGGCCCCCTGAGCTGCTGTAGCATCGTGGCGGTGCAGACTGAGGTCACTGGGCAAGCTGGGACGGTTTTGTGGGGCAGGGAGTGTTTCACCTTGCACCCCACCTAAACCCTCTCCCTTGTGTCCCCACTAGCGATGATGACATTGTGTTTGAAGACTTCGCCCGCCAGCGACTGAAAGGCATGAAGGATGACAAGGAGGATGAGGAGGAGCGGACAAATTCCCCGCAGCTCAACGACAGATAAGCGAGCCCCCACTGCTCGCCGCCCTGCCCCAGGGACACCCCTACATTAGGCTGCTTCTCTTTTCTATAATTAATTAATTTTGTTTTCTACCTGTACTGGGAGCCTACAAATCGCCCGATGGCCACAGGACCTATAACCGTCCAGCTGTGCCGTGTTGTCTCTTCATCCAGCTGCCAGAGCTGCTGTTTCCCGTGCAGGGCACGGCCAGGGGGGTGCTGGTGGCAGTGGGGCTCACTATAACCCCGTCCCTGTCCAGCCTCCTGCCACTTACCAGAGCCCTTGCCTATGAGCTGCCTCTTTTATGAGTTTTATATAAGCCCAGTCTCAACACCAGTTTGCTATGGGGAGGGCGGTTGCAGCAGAATGGGGGAGGGGTGTGTGTTTTTTTTAGGCAGCCTTTTCATGGGAGGAGGCACCTGTGCACCTCGGTGTCCCCTCCTTTCACCCATGGCCAGTCCCCCTCTGTCCGGCCCTGCTGCATGTGTTCCCTCCCTGGGATGCACGAGCCTGGCTTTGACTTTGGCCCCTGCCCCAGCTGCTCCAAAAAAGGGGG
The DNA here is from genome assembly GCA_013399915.1 of Illadopsis cleaveri. Classification (NCBI taxonomy): domain Eukaryota; kingdom Metazoa; phylum Chordata; class Aves; order Passeriformes; family Timaliidae; genus Illadopsis; species Illadopsis cleaveri. The sequence goes on along the minus strand of VXBB01025223.1, from coordinate 125,045 downwards.
TGGGCAGCACCTGCCCTTCTCTTCCCTCAAGTCCCCCCAAAGTGGCCAACCTCAGGGGTCCTCCCAGCTGCATCTGTTTTCACACCAGTATAATCTCCCTGGAGGAAACCAGCTCAGAGCTGGAAGCTGCTGGGGCCAGGTTAAGGTGGCAGAGGGAACCCTGTGGGTCTGTGCCATCTGCCATGCACTGCTTGCTCTGGGAGAGGCCTCAAATGCCTCTTCACAGCCATGGCAGTGTTGTGGCAGAATAGCCTTGTCCCCAGTGGGATGTTGCCAGGGATACTTCGTCCTGCAGAGCTGCAAAGCCCTCCTGGTTGATGTTTTGCTCTGCCTGCATGGGATCTAGCACCTGTTTGGGGGTAGGGGAGAAGCAGAGTGTTTGCCACCCTAATCAGTGTTTCAACAGATGCTTGTACCTCCTTGATTGGTGGTGCCTGGACCCCCGCCCCCCTCCAAGGGTCTCTGGTCTCCGACCACCCACTGAGAGGCCATTCCCACTATTTATTGTGCTGTTGCAGTCAGTGTTGTCATCTGAGAGCATTTTGTGGGGATAGCTCCATCCCCACCACCCCGTTTGTGAGGTGCTGAGCTGAGCCCACCCCCCTCCTCCCATAATTTTTGGGTAAAGCTGATGGGCAGCGTGGTACTTCTTTTTGTAAAGTGGTTCCTTTGTACTGATTGATACCTGCTGCTTTGGTTTCTCCACCCTGTCTGTGATGTTTCTGTGTTCTGTCGAATAAATTATTCTAGTTTATTAAACTCAGAAAAAAACCAACAAACCAAAAAACCCCAGTAAAATATAGTCCCAATGCCTCGAAACTTCCATTGGCTAAGGATGAGGAAACTGGCACAGGCTGCAAGTCACAGAACCATGGAATGGTTTGAGTTGGGAGGGACCTTGAAGCTTATAGAGTTCCATCCTTTACCTAGACACCTTCCAGTAGAACAGGTTGCTGAATAATCCATCAAACCTGGCTTTGAACACTTCTAGGGATGAGCCAGCTTCTCTGGGCAACCTGTGCCAGGGCCTCACCACCCTCACAGGGGAATTTTTTCCCTTCTGTGCAAGGGCCAGGGAGCAGCAGCTACCTGCCCTGCTCATGCCACCCCATCCCTCCACTGATGACAGCCTCCCTGGTGTGCAGAGACATGCAGAGAGGAGCCAAGGAGGAGATGAAGGATTCTGTATCCTGCAGCAGGGACTGGGCATTATTTTGGAGATGAAATGCATGGCCATGCAGTACCTGATGAGCACAGGGCACTAACAAGCTGCTTGTTAAGCAAGCCATGTTCAGTCTGTGTCCTGCTGAGGAACTGCTCAGAGCTGATTGTTTTAAGGATCACAGAATCATGGAGGTTGAAAAAACCCTCTTAAGATTGTAGAGTCCAGTGGTTCCCCCAGCCCTGCCAAGGCCACTAAACCATGTCTCCAAGAGCCACATCCAGACATCTGTTAATGCTGCAGGGAGCTTCTCATCTCCTGCAGGAGCCAGGACTGGGGAATGAGCCAAGTAACACCTCCGTTTTTATGGGCCTGAATTCACAGACAGTCTCTCATAGAAAGGCTGTGGCTTGTCCCCTCACCGTCAAGGAAAGAGAAATCCTGCCTCAAAGTTGTGTCAGAGGAGGTTTAGATTGGATATTGGGGAAAATTCCTTCCCTGAAAGTATTGTTCAGCCTTGGGACAGGCTGCCCAGGGCAGTGGTGGCAGATGGTTAAATCCCCATCCCTGAAGGGATTTAACAGATATGTAGATGTGGTAATTGAGGACATATATGGTTTAGTGGTGGGCTTGACTGTGTGTGGGTAAAGATTGGACTCCATGATATTAAAGAGCTTTTTCAACATGAATGATTCCATGATTCTGTTTCCCCAGCTGTGTTACCTTGCCCAGGGGTTAAAACTCTGTGGCTTCAGTGAAGACAGGCCTTCTGGAGGACCTTTCTGTGGTCCCAGAGAGAGCAGAGGTTGGACACATTCATGCCCCAAGCAGCTTGAGCTCCCCTTGCCATGCTGATGTTATGGGGAGGGAGAGACTGTCCTTAAGTTGGTTCACTTCATGGGTGTCAGCATTTGAGCCAGAGGCTGTCCCAAGCTTCCCTGCCAAAGACAAATCTGGCTCCAGCAAAGCCAAAGTCTCCACAGTCACACAAGCAGACTCTGATCCCACATGGGCATTGCCAGAGGCTCCATGTGCTGCATTCCTGGGAGCAATGTCCCTATTGCCCAGCACAACTCTCTAGATCCTTCCTGTGTGCATAATCCCTTCCCACAGCATCTGTGAGTACTTAATATTTTTGACATCTCCAGTCCCCTGTCAAATCTGGTTCAAGCTGGACAAGAAGGCTTAATTTATTTTAGGAAAAAAAGGGGAAGTTTAGATGGCTACAAACTGAGCTATTGCTTAAGCCCCATTTTGAAAGCCAAGCACATTTGGTTCCCTGTCCTAGTTGCACTGTCTGCATCACTGTGATGTGGGCGGGGTCAGCTCCTCCACATGTCCCGGCAAAGGAGGCAGTGAGGTGCTTGAGGAAAACCCACTGAAGTCCAAGCTCCCTCTCTGGGAACCCTTCATGTCTGTGTACGACATGCTGCCCATCCTGTGGCTGCTATGGGTCTCAGTCATGGGGCAGAAAGGCCACCTCCTAAACACAGGAACCTGCGGGTCTTTGTGCAGGGGAGGGGCACGCTTGGCTCTACCACAACCGGAAGGAACTGACTCAAGAGCCGATGGAGAGACTAGAGAGTCAGGAGCCCTCCCTGCTGCCTGCACTGGGGCAGAAATGCTCCCAGGCTCTTGGTCAGAACCCATTTCCCCCAATTCAGCTCTAGTTCAGATGGTTTGGTTTGGCTGTGGACCCTTGGCAGTGGAAAGGATGCTCAGGCACTCCTGCAGGAGAGCTCAGCTCCTCCAGGGACTCAAACAGGCTTTTCTCTTTGCTGATGGTGGTGACACAGATCCATGCCTTTAGTAAGTGACAAAACATCAACATCCCCAGCCCTTGGGCAGGACGTGTTGTCCCTGCTTTAAATGCTGCCAGGTGGAGTTTTGGGACGAGTGGAAGTGCCCACACGGCTTGTCCTGGGAGAAGAATGAAGCAGGTTCCACGCTCAGTTGCCAGGCAGACAACTGTTGCCACGGCACAGAGTGAGTCAGTACAGCACATTCCCAGCATAAGGTTTCCCCAGGTGCTCTTGAAGTACAGCCTTCACCTCACTGCACCTGTCTTCAACCGCTTCTCACCTCAGCCGACACCCAGAGCAGAAGGGAGCCTTTTGCAGGCAGGTTGTTACTTCCCAATTAACACCTTGGTAACAGTGTGGGTGTTGCAGGAGTCATTGCCCACTTCCTCAGCCCAGGAAATCACATCAGTTCCATCAAATCTAAATGTGCAGTTGGTGGGAAAAGAGCCAAAGGACACCAATGCCTTATCTCAGACCTGGTGCTCTCAGGATCTAGAGGGGGAGGGGCAGAGCTTGGAGTAGGCTGGGGCTGGAAAGGTTCCTGTTCCTTTGGCAGGCTGCAAGCAGGAACACAAGTGGTCACACTGAAACTTCCTGAGCACAGGCCACTGCTCGTGACATATGTGCACGTGATAAATGTCAACACCCCTCAGGGAGTGCAGCTTCCTCTTGGTGCTCTGGGCCTGAAGTATAGTGGGTAAATATCCCACAGAAGAGCCTGTTTCCTCAAACTTCTGATTTTTTCCATGAGATTGGAGAATGGTTTGGTTTGGAAGGGACCTCAAAGCTCATCCAGTTCAAACTCCATGCCATGGGCAGGGACACCTTCCACTAGACCAGGCTGCTGAAAGATCCATCCAGCCTGACCTTGGACACACCCAGGGATGAGGCAGCCACAGCTTCTCTGAGCAACCTGTGCCAGGGCCTCCCCACCCTCACAGGAAAGAATTTCTTCCCAATATACCATCTAACCCTGCCCTCTGGCAGTGTGAAGCCATTCCTTGTCCTGTCACTCCAGGCCCTTGTCAAGTCTCTCTTTGTTCCTCTCCCTTTCTGCAGACATGACACAAGCCTATGACCAAACAACAGCAGGACATTCTCTGCCAGCAGCCACAGTCAGAACCACAGGCACAGCTCTCATCTGAAGTCTGGTATAAAAGAGAATAAGTAACATAGCCAAAATTTTTACTATTATTAAAATAGAAATTTTACAGTTGTTCTGCTCACTGCAACAGTCTCCAAACAGTATCTGCGGGCAAACACACACCCTGCAACCCACGCAAACTAGAGCAGAGGCAGGAAATGCCCCAACTCACCAAAACACCACCTACCCACACTTCCCACAGGGCTGAACCCAGTCCCAGACATGCAAGGAACCATCATTTGCTGCTGACAACAAAGTTCTGGGTTTCTGCAGATGCCATGTGTGCACAGTGACCAGGGGAAGCTCCCCACTGCCACCTGCTCCGCCAAATGCGTGGCCTTTGTGAACAAAGATGGGCTCTGCTTCCCTGCCAGAGCTGTCCCAGCTCTGCGTGTCATACACATGCACGGTGCCATCAAAACCTTGGATAAAAGGGAATTAGAGAGTGCAGAAATTAATTGCTTTGCTCTAGTCCAGGTGGGCTCAGGATCACCTCCCAGGAGAAACAAGGAAAAATGGCCCAGACTAGAAACCTGTGAGAAGAGAGCAGCTCTGCCTTGGAGGAGAGTGTCTCAAGTAAACAGCTGCTGCGGAGAGCCCAGACCAGATCCCTAAAGTTTGTGGAATCATGAGTGTGATGTTCACACTCTGGTCAAGAGGCAGCCTTGCTGCCCAGCTGGCATTATCAATGCTATACCCTGCAGCCAGGCTGTCACTGGCACTATCAGGGCAGTACTTGTGGTCAGTGTGGGGCCTTTGATCTCACAGAAGGGCAGCAGGCATCTTCCAGAACCCACCCAGGCCCTTTCCGCACTTGTTGGAAAGAGGCAGCTGCAGAGGATGATTAGCTGGCATCTCTGCTGACTCCAGGGGCAGCTCTGAAAAGCCACCCTGTCACTGGGGGATTTTAGGTGGAGTAAACAGGGCCTTGACAAAAATATAAATCAAAAAAGCACCCAGAACAGGAAACCTCTGCCCCAAGCACCTACCTGAAATGGCAAGGCAGCCTTCCAGAGCAGGAGCCCAGGAGACGCACAGGAACTCCGTACCTGAGCCAGGAGAGGGGACTCTGGCCTTTGCCAAGGCCAAGAACTCAGAGGTTTTCCTGAGGTCTGTCAGAGTTAGGAGGCCCCTGCTGGAGAGGCGAGCCACAGGCTGGGAGCTCGGCTCCAAGCCCTGAGCTCCATGCCTGGTGCCCACGCACCACTGCTCGCTGCATGATGCTGCGGGCACTGACACGGCCTCCACGAGGCCCTGCGGCTGCCGGATGTCGGCCAGGCACAGCCGGCCTGTGGCGCAGCACACGAGCAGCGTGTTGCAGTCCAGGAAGGCCAGGCCGCTGAGCTCCTCGCTGCCTCTGGAAGCTGGAAAAGAGAGGCAGGTCTCAGGTCCAGTGAGGACCATTTTCAGAATTTCTGTGCTGCAGCACTGCCTGAGAAAGAATGCAGGATGTAAGCTCAGGAGTAGTATGTCCAGGTCCAGGGCCCCCAGTGTCAAAAAGACATCGAGCTGCTGGAGTGAATCCAGAGGAGGCCATGGAGGGGCTCTGAGGGCTAAAGCCCTTCTGCCCTGGTGACAGGCTGGGAGTGTTTGGGGTGTTCAGCCTGGAGAAGGCTCCAAAGAGAAGGAGCCCCGTCCAATGCCTAACGGAGCTCCGAGAGAGCAGGAGAGGGACTTTGGACAAGGGCCTGGAGTGACAGGACATGAAAGGATGAGTTCACACTGACAGAAGGCAGGGTTAAATGGGATACTGGGCACAAATTCTTGTCTGTGAGGGTGGTGAGGCCCGGACAAGGTTGTCCAGAGAAGGTGTGGTTGCCTCATGCCTGCAAGTTGGTCAGGGCTTGGAGCAACCTTGTCTAGTGGATAATGCCTCTGCTCATGGCAGGAAGTTGGAATGAGATGAGCTTTAAATTTCTCTTCCAAGCCAAATCACTCTAAGATTCTATGAGTCCCTGTGGCACAGGGACAAAGAGACCTTCCTTTTCCTCAGTGCTGTGATACTGCCACTGGATACACACATCCCCTCTTCCCTCCCCGGTGATGAGCTCAGTGGGGACTGAGTCGCACCGCAAAGGTGAAGGCAGAGAGTCCACAGACCCCCAAGGAAACTAGACCTGCACCCACCACCTGTTGTAACCAGGCTCTCACCTCCCTTGTTTGGGACAGCACCCCTCGGTGAACCCAGTTCTCCACATCAAAACTATCCACAGGACTCTGGTAGTGCCCAGATTTGGAGCAGAAATGTGAGAAATCAGTGTAATGTGAGTGGTAAGCAACTGGAGATGGACCTGATCATTGTCACCTCTTTCCTCAAGACAATATAACCCCCTGCATATGCCCAAAAGTACCTCTTCAGTGAAATGTTAGCTACTCAAGCAGTTAGCATTGCTTTACCCAAACTCCACCTTTCAAAAGTAAGACATTAGGCTTGCCTTGAATACCTGCTGTGTAGACACTTTTCCTTGATTCAACCTCTGTAATTTGGACTCTGTCAAGTCTAGAGCCATGAAGGACCCATGGGGCTCTGGCTGAAATGGTGGCAATTTTAGCCCAGGATTGCCCAGTGCAATTTTCTGTTGCTAAGGTGCTTACAGATTTAATAACATCTATTAGGAAGAGACAGAAACAAATGTAAAACACATTGAGAACCAAGCAATCCATCCAATTAAGCTGCTTCACAACAATACCTCACATAGGTAAAACTGACCTACAAAACCAGTAAGAAATCTAATTATGCCTAACCCCCACTTCAGGGTAAAACCCCTTTCCAACCCATCCTGCAAGGACTGACAAAACGCCAAAAAAAACGAAAGAAAATTTGTGAATTGAGATGTCTATGTTCAATGATGAAGTTTTCTTCTTCTTTTGCACTTCCCTTCTGGTGGTTTAGAAGTATTTCTCAGTAGCAGCCTCAATCACAATTGTGATCCTTTTTGAGAGAAGTAAGGTGGATCATGGTGTATCCCAAAAGGCAATGGATGGAGCTTTATTTCTAACCATTGGAGTTACTAAGTGGACACTGTGCCAACTACATGCAGTACAAGGCTACTGTGACAGGCCTAAACATACAGATCCTCTGATGAGGTTTGTGCTGTTAAGTCCAAACAACCAAAACTGGTGTAGACTCTTGTCTTGTAGCCTTCTTCAGCTTGTGCCACACAAGGGTGGTCACTCAGGACGTGGAAGTGGCACTCCTGTCCTCATCTGACACACACAGGAAGAAGGAGAAGCTAGAGAGGTGAGATGCAATAATAACTGCATTGAGAAACTACTTGAGCTCAGAAACCCTTACCTGAGTCCTCTGCTGACACCTGCCAGACCTGGAGGGAGCTGTTGGGTGGGCCACTTGTTACCATCAAGCTGAGAAAACAGAAAAGTCTCACAAAAGAGTCTCCTCAGGAGCAGATAAAAGCCTTGTTTTTCCCAGCCTGGGAAAAATTGTTCTGCTGCTCCAGCAAGCAGGAACTCCTGCCTCTGCTTGGAGCAGAGTGGTGGCTGGAAGGACTATAATCCCAGAACTCCTTGTGCAGGGATGCTCCACACAGCCCATGCAAATGTAGTCCCAGGCAACAGCATTTATGAGGATATTTTATGCGGATCTGATGAGGAGTGGCTGAGGGAGCTGTGAGGAGGCTCGCTGATAAGAAAAGGCGGCTCAGGGGGCACCTTTTTGCACTCTACAGCTCTCTGACAGGAGGGTGCAGCCAGGTGGATTGGGCTCTGCTCCCAAGGAACAAGGGACAGCACAAGAGGAAATGGTCCCAAGTTGCACGAGGGGATGTTTAGGTTGGATATTGGGAAAATTCCTTCCCTGAAAGTGTTGTCCAGCCTTTGCAACAGGCTTCCCAGGGCAGGAGTGGAGTCACCATCCCTCGAGGGATTTAGAAGTTGTGTGTGGCACCTGGGGACATGGGTTAGTGGTGGACTTGGCAGTGATAGGGGAATGGTTAGAATCAATGGTCTCAGAGGGCTTTTCCAACCTAAATGATTCTATGATTCTGTGATTTAATTATCACACACTAGAAGGACTAGACTAAGAATGATGCAGACAGCCCAAAGGAGTCAGTGGGAACTTGTGTAGGAAGACAGACTGAACAAGGGATATAAATCAGCCAGAGGGGGTTTGTTTGGTCTAAATCCAGAGCAGGAAAAAAGGCTTCTGAACCTGCACACACATGGCCTTGCAGAGCAGTGGCACCAGCCACCGGTGTCCTATTCTGCTACTGAGCACCTCCCAACAGTGCCAAATGCAGAAGGAAGGGAAGGCAGAGCAGGAAAACTCTACAGACCCCTGCTGCTCAGAAGTGGGGTAGGAAGCAGCAACATCAGCAGTTCTTGGTATGTCACTGGCCCAGACTCACACTGGTCTTAGAGCTGGCAGGATTACCAACTGGGTTGGGAAGCAGGCAAAAGGAGTTTGCTCTCAGTGGGTAAGTCCCCTTTCCATCTCCAATACACCCTGGGAAAGACCTTGTGGTCATACCTGGTGTCTGGCACGTATTTCAGGCTGTACACTGGGCGCTCTGAAAATCCACCACATTCTACCTTGAAATCTCTCTCTGGACACAGGCCCTAGAAATGAGAGGCAAAGCCGTTTCTTCACACGAGGTGCACAACTTGTGCTCAGGTATCACAAAATGACAGAGACATGAGGCAAACTCTTGCTTGGTATAGCTCTTCCTGGTCCAGTGCTGTCTTTTTCAACAGGAGATATAGGGCTGAAGGATCCCAAAATAGTCAGAGAGAACAAAAATCTGGAGAAAGCTTCTGCCAAGTGCTCTGCCTGTGTTTGTTGCCATCTGTGCACATCTGGCTCAGGAGCTTTCTACTTACTCATTGACCAAACACCACCTTCTACTCTAATGCAGAGAACACCCACCCAAGGGCCAACCTTGGTGCCCTGCAGGGTGGTCCCCCACGTCTGCGCTGCTCCGCAAGCCCTTCTTCACTTGGCTCGCTGTCTCCCTTCCCATGAAATGCCTTCATTCATGTATCTGGAGGTGAAGTGTCCACAACCCAAGCTGTCTGCAGAGCAGCTGCAGGATAACTTGACTAGACAACAAACAGGTAACTTATGTGCTTTACCTTTCAACCAAAGCTGCTGAATCCCTGGCCATGCCCTTGTCACAGTAACAGGTAACAGCTCATTAAGGCCACCAAGCCCTGGCTTGGTCTCTGAAAATATCAGGGCAAGGAGGTCAGAGACGTCTGGTGCCACCCTGGTTGCAACACCCACCTGGGTCTCCTTTGTTAGCAGCGTTGGTGGTGGGATCAGCTGCAGGATCTCGTTCCCATCAGACTGTCCATACCCGGCTACACAGACACCTTGGTGGGGTGGGCATGAAGAGCCAGGAACACGGTGAGGGCTGTCCCCCTGCCCAGCCCACCCTCCCTGAGATAAACCAGAGTTACCGCACAGTCCATGGACCTCCAGACCCTGAGCACGAGCCCAGGCTGAACCCGGAACAGCTCCAGCCACTCAGCCCCACTTCTGGGGTCCTGGCCCTGC
>VXBB01025223.1:98426-114059 GCA_013399915.1 Illadopsis cleaveri | reverse complement strand
CCCTGGCCTCCCCTCCGGAACCTCAGACAGGCCCAACCCCACAGCCTCCTTTCCCCCTTCTCCCTCTACACGGGCCCCGGACCGGCCCCTGGGTCTCCTTCTTTCCTCCGGCTAGGCACAGTCACCCCACCCCGCCAGACCCCAGCGCGGTGCCTCTCCTCCCCTCAGCACTCCCTGCCTCCCACTCACGGTTCCCGCANCACCCTCACAGCCAAGAATTTCTTCCGAATATCCCACCTAACTCTGCCCTCTGTCAGTGTGAAACCATACCCCCACGTCCTGTCCTTCCAGGCCCTTGCCCAAAGTCCCTCTCCTGCTCTCTTGAAGCCCTGTTAGGCACTGGCAGGAGCTCCTTCTCTCTGGAGCCTTCTCTTCTCTAGGCTGAACCCCAAGCTCTCCCAGCCTGTCTCCAGGGTAGAGGGGCTCCAGCCCTTGAAACATCTCCATGGCTTTCCCTGGACTTGCTGCACAGCTGCATGTCCTGATGTTTGGGGTCCCAGAGCTGAACGTGTTAATCCTAAACATAAAACTTCTTTCCCCCTTGTTCTGTTGCTCCAGGCCCTTGTCAAGCCTCACTCCTTTCTGTTCGTCTTCCTTTTGGTTTGTTTTATTTTACAGACATGACACAAGCCCATGATCAAACAACTGCAGGATGTTCTTTTGTTAGCAGCCACAGACAGAAGCAGTTACCTCTCTCATTTGCCAAATCATATCCAGCTTTTCATCTAGTAGAATCTTCAATGCTTCATGCTTGAAATTCTTTGTCCCTCCTTGGCAGGGGTTTGGAATGACATATACTTCAAGGTCCCTTTCAACCCAAACCATTTGATGGTTCTGTCACTGTGTGGCAATGGCATCTTTCAAAAATCAAATATTAGGTTCCTTCAACTGAATGCAGATGAGTCATGTGTTTTCTGACATAAATATGTAAAATTACAAGAAAATAGATACATGAAATGGGTTAAATCCTGTCTCTTAGTTGAGATGCCATGGCTCACTCTATTAAGGGGAAAGATTATACCTCTTCTGAAGACTGTCACCTAGGGTAAAGATACCTAAATTAGAGAGAGAAATATTCAGAAAGAGCAGGAAAAAAGGCACAGATTGCCCAGAGAAGCTGTGGCTGCCCCATCCCTGAAAGTGGCTTGGAGCAAACTTGTCTAGTGGAAGATGCCCCTGGCCCATGGCAGGGAGGTTGGAATGAGATGTCCTTGCAGGGAGTAGGATGAACCATATGCAAATAGAACTGTNATGCTTCATGCTTGAAATTCTTTGTCCCTCCTTGGCAGGGGTTTGGAATGACATATACTTCAAGGTCCCTTTCAACCCAAACCATTTGATGGTTCTGTCACTGTGTGGCAATGGCATCTTTCAAAAATCAAATATTAGGTTCCTTCAACTGAATGCAGATGAGTCATGTGTTTTCTGACATAAATATGTAAAATTACAAGAAAATAGATACATGAAATGGGTTAAATCCTGTCTCTTAGTTGAGATGCCATGGCTCACTCTATTAAGGGGAAAGATTATACCTCTTCTGAAGACTGTCACCTAGGGTAAAGATACCTAAATTAGAGAGAGAAATATTCAGAAAGAGCAGGAAAAAAGGCACAGATTGCCCAGAGAAGCTGTGGCTGCCCCATCCCTGAAAGTGGCTTGGAGCAAACTTGTCTAGTGGAAGATGCCCCTGGCCCATGGCAGGGAGGTTGGAATGAGATGTCCTTGCAGGGAGTAGGATGAACCATATGCAAATAGAACTGTATCTGAGTAATGTGATGGAACACTAGTTAAATCAGACTCTGGGTTATTTGAAATGTGCATTACTTGCTCACACTGGGATGCTGTCCATCATCAGGTAGAGGTAATAGGCTCACTGGATTTAGGGTGATGCATTTTCTTAAATCATCTTATGCTTGTTCTGGTGTTAGAGTTGCTGCTGCTGCCACCAATTTAATGCAGTGTGGTGCTCCTGCAGCACCTGGGTCCAGGTGTGGCCAGCTGTTCTCTGTCTCTTCATTCTTGGTTGCTTTAGTCAGAGACTTTGTCAATTCCCCCAACCTTGGAATCCACCACACCTCCAAGAAAACCTTTTTGTGACCAGACATGGGAGCTCAGTTATTGCCTCTGTTCTTTCTGGACTTATCATTTATTGCCCCTTCCCCAAAATAAAGCCTAAATATTTCACCTTCCTTTGGCACAGCTGAAGTTTGGATGGACAAACTGTTACATTTTTGCTAAAACAATACATAATGTACAGTGTACACAAGTAGAGTAATTTTATCCCTTAATTGCAGCGCATTAAGTGCCAGAATTCTCTGCAGATACAACAGGGCAGTGAGATGGATAAGGAATTGGTTGCATGATCACATCCAGAGCCACTGATCAGTGGCTCAGTCCTGATGGACATCAGTGACCAGTGGTGTCCCTCAGGGGCCTGTAATTGGACCAGTGTTATTTCATATCGTCATTAATGACACAGACAAAGGGATCGAGTTGACCCTTGGCCAGTTTGCAGATGACACCAAGCTGAGGGGTGCAGGTGACCCACATGAAGGATGGATGGGATGTCATTCAGAGGGACCTGGACATCGAGAACTGGCGGATGGGAATCTCGTGAGGCTTAACAAGGCCAAATGCAAGGTGCTGCATCTGGGTTGAGGCAAGTCTGAGCACAAATCCAGACTGGATGGGGAGTGGTTTTGAGAGCAGCCCTGCTGAGAAGGACTTGGGGGTGCTGGGGGGTGAGAGGCTGAACATGCATCGGCTGTTTGTGCTGGGAGCCCAGAAAATTCTGTATGCTGGGCTGCATCCAAAGCTCCGTGAGCAGTAGGGAAGGGGGGAATTCTGTCCCTCTACCCCACTCAGGTGAGACCCACCTGCAGAGTTTTATCCAGCTCTGGGGTCCCAGCACAGGAAGGACATGGACCTGTGGAGCAAGTCCAGAGGAGGTCATGGAGATCATTAGATGGGTGGAGCACCTCTGCTGTGAGTAAAGGCTGAGAGAATTTGGAGCATTCAGCCTGGAGGTGAGAAGGCTCCAGAGAAACCTTAGACCCCCCCTTTCATACTTACAGGGAGCCTGCAGGAAAGATGGAGAGAGACTATTTACAAGGTCATGTAGTGACAGGACAAGGGGTAACAGCTTCACACTACCATAGAGCAGAGTTAGATGGGATACTGGGAAGAAATTCTTGGCTGTAAGGGTGGGGAGGCCCTGGCACAGGTTGCCCAGAGAAGCTGTGACTGCCCCATCCCTGGAAGTGTTCCAAGACCAGGCTGGCTTGGAGCTTGGAGCAACCTGGTCTAGTGGAAGATGTGCTTTCTCATGGCAGGGAGTTTGGAATGAGATGATCTTTAAGGTCTATTCCAACCCAAACTATCCTGTGATTCTATGATTCTACTTCCTGAAGACCACAACAGAACTTTAAAGCATTTTCTCATTTACTTTTTTTAATAGCAAAAGTCTTTTCCATCCGGAGTGTGATAGTCTGGGTTCTTCCTCTGGAGTCATTGGATCCTGGTGTCTCTGAGTGGCTGCTCACCTTCCTCTGGCCTCAGGCTCCTGCCATTTCCCACCATGCAGCTTGCACACTGTGCTAAATGTATTCCTTAACAGTTCATTTCCTAGTCTGGGATTTTGAACATTTTCCTGGTCTAAGCCACGTTTCCGTAGTCTTTCAGTTAAGCTTATAAACCCATCTGACCTGCAAAAAATGCATAAAACGGTAAGAGGATAAGAGAGAATTTATTCTCCACACACTATTTTAAAGGTTTTTTTGTTTTTTTTTTTTCAATATTTGTTTACATTTCTCAGTGAGTCATAGAGTGGAAATCAAAGGAATGCCACTTGAGTTCCCTCCCAAGGGAACAGAGAGGTGAAATGAGAGGTCACCATGGGTTAATAATTCAAGAATGATTGATTTGATCTATAAACTGTTACATGCCCAAAACAGTTGTCATTCTGCAGTGCCACGGAGTCTCTTCCTGCCTGAGCAAATGGCCGTTTCTCTGGCCAAATAGACAGCAGAAAGATCTTATAGTTCTTTGTCAGTAGACGAATGAGCAGAGTGTTGAGGAAAAGGTGAAAGGATGTCAGCTGTTGTGTATGATGGGTTTGTGGAGCACTGCTGAGTGACTTAGAACACCTAATGTTTAGGAAGGCAGCAAAATATCTCTATATGTCCTGTCCTCTCAGGATTGGAGCTCAGCCACATACTCATGTCAAGAGAAAAGGAGGATTTTCCCAAGAGGGTTTTGATGAGCTCAGAACAACACTCCTCATAAACCATCTTAATGAACTATTTGTTGGCTGCTTGGCCTCTGTGCTTAATTGAATTGATCTGCAGCTGAGAGAGCAGTCTGATAGGCAAGAAAAGCACAACTGGAATGATAAAAAAGGCAAGAGAAGAGGAAATAAATAACCTGATATGGCCAAACAGCAAGGGACAAAAAAAATGCCTGAACAAAGCCTAAAGTGGTTCAAAAGTATAGATGGGGAACTTGCTGGAAAAATGAAGCTGAGACAGGCAGTGGGGTGTGCAGAGAGGTCCCACCAAATTGTGCTGACTCTGCAAAGGAGGAGGTGCTCCATTCTCAGCACTGCCTTCAAATTCTTCCAGCTTGCGATCCAGAGGGGTCCATGCAAAATCACAGTGACAATCCTTATGGTCACACACCTAAAAGAAAACATGCACTTTATGGTGTGAAAAATAAATTTTAAGGTGGGCCTGTGTTGGTCTGCGGAATAGCACAGCAGACAGGCTGGATGAAATCCATCTCCTATGATGAATTTGTTACTCTGCTTTAGCTGCCACTCTAGTAATGTTCAACCTGTTGGGTGCAAAGGTGATAGTCTGATGCCCTTGGTCACGGGCTGCCATGGGTTATGTGGCTTGCACTGATCCGTTGGTGTTTGCTCTGTTGGTGAGAGGAGGGCAGTGGAAATTCGCAATCTACCACTGAGGTAATGGTCAGGTTGGAAAGTGCTACAAAGGCAGCAGGGAAAAGAGGACAGCACACAGAAGGTGAAATATGGTTGTAGTTGTCTTTTTGCAGCTTAATAGGAGTGCTTTTTGCATTTCTCAAGCCATTTTCACCTCAAAGTTGAAAAACACTTTTGTACTCTTTATTAATTGCAGAGCACCTGTGCTTTTATAAATGTTCTGTTTCTGCCATGACAACATTCACAAGTATGTTCAAAATGAAATTGTTACCTTCAGTTTCAAAATTGCAGGTTATCCTGCAAGACAGGCTCATGACTCCCTCAGTTGCACATTTATTTTCCCTGTCCAGGCTGGACTACTCAGCTCATGCTCATGAATCCATTCCTCGGTTCTCATTCATGGTCTGTGTAACAGCTAAAAAGTTTTCATGGGGGGCAGTGAGGGTGTGGCCCATAAAACCACTCTGTTACTCCCCTCCCCAGCAGGGCAGGGGAGAGAAAATGTACCAACAGGCTCATGGATCATGATAAGGGCAGAGAAATATCACTCATTCATTACCGTCTTGGGTAAAACAGACTTGATTTGGGAAAATTGGTTTAATTTTTTATCAATCAAATCAGAGTAGGATAATGAGGAACAAACCCCAAATCTTAAAATACTTAAAATACAGGGAAATACTTTCCCTGTATTCCTCTCTTCTTCCACTCTTCCTGAGTTCAGTCAAGGCTCAGCTTAAGTGGCATGGAGTCCTCTAGCTGCTGTAGGTGGATCTCTGCTCCCCCACGCCCTCCATGGGCTGCAGGGGCACAGCTGCCTCACTATGGGCTTATCAGCTGCCAAGGAATCAGCTCTGGCACCTGAAGCACCTCTTGCCCCTCCTTCTGCACTGATCGTGGACACTGCAGGGCTGTTGCACTGACATATTCTCACTCCTCTGTCCCAAGGGAGTTGCTCAGTATTCTTTACTTTCTTGAATGCTTTGTCTGAGAGGTGCTCCCAGTGTTGCTCATGGGCTCGGACTTGGCCAGCAATGGATCTGCCTTGGAGCTACCTGGCATTGGCTCTGCCAGACATGGAAGAAGTGTCTGGCATCTTCTCACAGAAGTGTCCCCTGTAGCCTCCCCACTATCAAAACCTCCCCACACAAACCCAATACAGAGGAGTTGTCAAAGAGTCTGAATATCCCCAGAGCAGAGGGAAGACTTCCCCCAGGACAATTGCCCTGATTTTGGGTTGTGCTGCTTTGTGGGTCTGCACTCAGCCTGTGCCTGTGGCGTACCCTGAGGTGCTGCAGAAGTGAGCCTCTAAGCCTCTTGTTGCATGTTAGTTTGGGGTTAGAACCCTTCTTTCTGGGAGAAAGTGAAAAGCCAGCATTACTTCAATGACTTTGAGAACACTGATGCCAAGAACATAACTTGTATTGGCCGAGCGGAAGGAAAGCAGACCTCAGATCCTTCCAATTACAGCTCAACAGTCTACCAGTAACTTTTCTTACTGGCCCTCAGCAGTAATAAAGGACAGATGGTTGCCAATCTTCCCACTATTCTGCCTTAGTGTTCACACTAACATAGACAGATCTGGTTATCTACAATAATACTTGTCTGGGAGGGGGCAGGTACCTTGAAGTGATTCAGAAAGAAAAATGCACCTGTGAAACAGTTTTGCCAGTGTTAATGCCTGAAAAGTAGGGTTTATATAAGAAAAAGTGCAGCCTGTGTTGTACAAGATGTGCCATTTCTGTCACATTTGTAAGGAAAGCAAAGTGACAGACCTGAGCATGCATTTTTTATAAGATCTCTCTGACCCCACCTAATTTAAATTCAATAGCAATGATAGATGCAAGGAAGGATGAAGTGTTATGTTGTGGAAGTTGGTTCTTGTTGCTGATCTTGGAGACAGGAATGCAACAAGAACACACTAAGTTGATGCAGCAACAACCGAAGATTATTGATGGGAGTCCCCTTTTATAGGGGCTTCAAATTTCCTGTGCTTTCACATGTGATTGGTTAGAGTCTTAGCACTGCCCAGCTCACTGGCCAATGCTATGGGTGCATTCATGGTTCAAAGGGATTGGCTGGGGTCCCCTGTTTGAGTTTGAATCCGACCTGTCGTTAACGTACCTGGGGACTTGTTTACTTCCATTCTCTAACAAACCAGGCTGGTCCAGTTGGTTCATGGCCAGTTTATCTGTGCAGCTTACAGACCAGCTGTAACTTTCACTGGTTTTCACAGTATTTGAGAGAACAAGGAAGAAAAATGGTACAAGTAAGCAACAAACACTGCTGTGAAGAGCTGAAGGTGGCCAGAGCAGGATCTCTGAGGACAGTCATGAGTGAAAACCAAGATAATCCCTGTACTGCTGACCCAGGAATGGTTCTTGACTTCTGAGACTGCTTCTGAGATACAAATTTACACTTTGTACACTCTGTTATTCAAAAGATACTTAGGTATTTTTAACTTAGCCCTTTGCCATCATGCTTTTTTCTCACTACAGTTGTTAGTAAGAGCTACCCTGGTACATGTTCTGTTCCTACAAATCTGCAGAAAGAGGCAGATTTATACTAATGAAATGATTCCATGACAGATGCCATGAAAGGACATTAACTGGATAAAACTAGTGAGAAACAGTGGGTTGAGTCTCTTCAGTCATTCATTTAATTATTTAATTTCATTCCAGACTTTTCTTTCTCCAAACAAGCATTGGTTTAAAGTCTTGGTTTAAAAGACAGGTGTCTGCCAAGGGAGGTGGGCACCTCCCTCGAAATGGGGCATATGACCCCCTTCCCTCCAAATTATTATTACTTTGAAATTAAAGGGCTTTCAGGCAAAGACATGAGAAAAGGAATAACAGGTTTTTTACTAGTATGTAACTAGTATGTATAACAAGGCAAACAAACAACAACAATGGTAACAATAACAAACAAGAAAAGAAAACCCGATAAACAATCTCTGCCCTGCTTTTTAAGCCATTTCCCCTTCAGTGCAGTTTCAGTCACAGCCAGCAGGGGCGCTGTTGGCTCCTGGCCGGGCAGGGCAGGTGCGATGATTCCTCCACGGCTGCAGGGGCGCTGTGGTACACGGGGACAATGGCGGATGGGCTCAGCAGAAAGGGATGGAGCCGGGACTNAGAAAACCCGATAAACAATCTCTGCCCTGCTCTTTAAGCCATTTCCCCTTCAGTGCAGTTTCAGTCACAGCCAGCAGGGGCGCTGTTGGATCCTGGCCGGGCAGGGCAGGCACGATGATTCCTCCACGGCTGCAGGGGGCGCTGTGGTACACGGGGACAATGGCGGATAGGCTCAGCAGAAAGGGATGGAGCCGGGACTTCCTTTACAAACCCCCATGGCAGCTGACCCGGTGCCCGCTCTGGGTAGCAAAGAGAGCTGTAGCAGGAGCCTGGGGAGCAGCAAGCTAAAACAGCAGGGCGGGGTCACCCGAGGTGGCAAGCAAGAGGCAGCAGAAACTCCGCACATAGCACGTGGGGTGTCCCAGCAGGCTGCAGTGTAGCAAAAACCCGGAACAGGGACAGAGGAATAGCAGGGGCTGGGCAGCAGCAGCTGTTCTCCCGAACATGGCCAGGAGACACTCCCTGGGAGGGGAAAAGGTCTCGGGATCCCGGGTTTTCCTCTGGGGCAACATAGCAGATGGTGAAAGTCCTTTTTCTGGTAGGGTAAGGTGTTAATAAGGTCCCACTTTAGTGGCTGCTCTCACGAGCAAACGAGCAAAGGCTCACCCACAGCAGGGGACAAGCAGGGGACTCCAGCGGCGGCAGCGAATTCTGCCTCCTCAACCCCCCCCAAGGCAGCAGCTCAACCATCCTCCTTTGAAGCTGAGAGAGCGAGAACAGCCAGCAGCTGCCCCAGCCCCCTTTTCCCAGCCCGATTATCTGAGCCCAATTCCTTGGAGTGAAACTCTCAGATAAGAGAGTAGCCAGCCAGATCGTTCCCAGGGCTACTTCTTTTGTCTGTCTTAGGTACCTGGTCCTTATTGTCTCTTAGCAACAAAATGGGAGAAACTTCCCTAAGAGAAAGAAAACAAAAGGAAAAACCCTAACCTGCAACAAAACATAAAATTATGGTCTTATGTTCCAGGTTCAAGACAAACTAAAGGGGAGACTGAACTGGGTTACAAAATGCATAGAAACCACTTCTCCCTCAGGAACTGAGTAATTAAGAGCTGAAAATAATTGAAGGTAATGTCAGTATTAGTAGAAAGTACCCTGTGTTCCTGGTCTATTCATATTCTTCTCAAGGTACCTGTCTGAGACTGGTGGGGGACTGGGGCTGAGTGGACTCTTGGACTGACTCTGCACAACCATTCTGAACTTGGTACAGGAATGCAACACCGTTTCCCCAACTTCCACAAGTATGTGGCTCAGAAACTCTGTTACTGTCCTGTCCAGATCACAATGTGAACAAGACCTTGGAAGTACAGATATTTGATGTGTGCAGTGAATAACTTGTGGTCTGGGAGACCCAAATACATCTCTTCTGTGCCACAGGAGAGTGAAGGAAAGAGATTTTCAACTTTTCTCCTTGCAAATTATTTTATTTTTGGAATGTATGTTTGCATTTGGTGCTGTGAAATCCATGTCTCCTGAAAGGAGAACTATACTAAAACCACTTCTGATCAACTCCTTCGCTTTTAGTGGAACTCAGCACCTCTGTTTTCCTCAGAAATTTTTTCCCTGCCATATACAAGCAGGAGAGTCATCCTTAAGTAGGTCGCTGTCTTGTCAGGAACTTGGTCTTCCATGTGGGTAAAAGGGAAGGAGTTAGTCTGTTCCTGGGACTACACCTCAAATTCATTTGAATGTACAACAACATATAAACTTCGACTTTGGTTGGTTGCCTCAAAAGAAGAGCACAACCTTTTTCTTTTCCCTTCTAATAGAAAAAAAATTAGCAGCAGGAATATTTGAACATTAAAGAAATGCAGAACAACTTTGTCTTAATAATGTTGAGCCTCACCTGAACTACAGCTGGAAAATAAGGGGTTTGGGTAACAAGGAGATCCTTTCTTGGGGAAAAACCCAACCATCATCCATTTCTCCTCTGGGAGCAGCCAGGCAGGTACCCCGGGCAAAGTGTGCAAGCAGCAGTGATTTATCCTGCTACCTGGGATGTTAAGGCATATCATGGGCCTCCTCTCTACTTAAAAGAGAAAAGTAGGATATAGGATAGGATATTCAGTATAATGTAATTGTTTCAAAAAAGATTTTGCTAATTCAATAAAATAGAATTATTCAAAAGTATTTTTAGAAGATTTGGCAATACAATATATTGAATTTGAAAAAAAGAAATGTTCAATAAATTCCGAGTTATTTTACTATGCAGAAAGTTTCTTTCCCCCAAATTGAAGGAGAAAGGAATAGAAAAAACCAAAATCCTGAACCAGAAACAAGCTGCTAGGTCCTAAAAAAGCGAGTGAAATAAGTGATTGAATACAGAATCATGGAAGGGTTAAGGTTGAAAGAGACTTTAAAGATAATCTCATTCCATCCCTGCTGCCATGGACAGGGACACCTTCCACTACACTAGACTGCTCCAAGCCCTGTCCAGCCTGGCGTCATCCTATCAAAAAGGTTTAATTGAAATCTCAAGTTGTAAACCACATATATAAATTATTATATCTTAACAAACAAACAAACAAACAAACCCAGTGGCTTGTATATATGAAAATGAATAAAGCTAAAAATGAGGTGGAAAATATTCCGTTACAGACAACTATATCAAAATCAGAAATGAGCTGTGCCCTTTGGGTGTGTTCATGAGTGGAAAAATACAAGAGAGGACTCTGAAAGGGAAAAATGAATTCTTGTAACAATTTACATGACAAATATGTGCTGATTAGTACATGGACTGATTAAACTATTACATTTTTTCCACCACACAAGGTATCACTGGGACAAAAGAGTTATCAGCATATACATGTGAAAATTAGTAAAAGAAGCAGATGAAAATATCCTTGCTCCATGCTTATCTCCCCAGAGCCGGTATGTGAGTTGAGTGATTAACATGAAGTTCTCTTACAGCAGGGACTGGACATAGTTACAATTAATGTGACTGACAGCATTCTGGCACCTGGTGGCCAAGGCCTGTAGGGTCCAGGGCAGGTGGGGAGCAGATGACACCTGCCCTGTTCTGGTCCTTGTCTTGGTGTTCTGACCATGGTCTGCGGCTTTGTGCACTTACACACCTGAAAGACTCCACCTTGCAGAGCTGCCTCCAGCTCCAGGGCCCCCAACACAAGAAGGACATGAAGCTGCTGGAGCAAGTCCAGAGGAGGCCACAGAGATGTTCTGAGGGCTGAAGCCCCCCTGCTCTGGAGCCAGGCTAGAAGAGCTCGGGGTGTTCAGCCTGGAGAAGAGAAGGCTCCAGGGAGACCTTAGAGTCCCTGTCACTGCCTGAAGGGGCTGCAAGAGAGCTGGAGAGGGCCTTTGGACAAGGGGCTCCAGTGACAGGACAAGGGGCAATGGCTTCCCACTGCCAGAGGGCAGGATTAGATGAAATATTGGCTGTGAGGGTGGGGAGGCCCTGCACAGGTTGTCCATAGACGCTGTGTCTGTCCCATCCCTGGAAGTGTTCAAGTCCAGGTTGGTCAGGGCTTGGAGCAACCTGGTCTGGTGGGAGGTGTCCCTGCCTATGGCAGTGGGAATGGAATTGGATAAGCTTTGAGGTTCCTTCCAAGCCAAACTCTTCTCTTATTCTATGATTTTCTGAAGACAATGAGAGCTGGCATCCCTGGCAGCCCATGAGGTATGCAATGACTCTGGGCTCCATGCTTATCCCTGCTTTGTTCCTGCAAAAAACAGTTTCTTGCTTAAGCTGAAAGGGCTGGGCATGGCATTTATTTTCATGCATTCCAGTAATTTAATTGAGTCTGTGTCAGTCTCAATTCTGTGTCAGCCATCTTTGAGTAATTTGTGGCTGATGCACCAGCTCGTTATTGGTACATTTACCCAGAAAAGGCAGAAGATGGAAAGTTATGTGGTGCTTTGGAGGACTCAGAGCAAGAGGGAGGTGAAGAGACAGGTCAGTCACAATTAACTACCAGGAAACATTTAGTAACAATAATGTGTATTCCCAAGCAACTGTTTTAAAGATGTGGTGACAAAATTATCTTTACACTTACTTCAGTCATACTTGAAGCAATTGAACTGTTGAAGTGGGTGTTGTAGCATTGAGGAACACATTGGTTCCTGGTCAATTGGCTTCAATCAGGCACAGATCATTCCTCCTTTTCTCAGGGCAATGGCTTCAACAGCCAGCCAGTGGTACAAAATGGTGATTTTTATTACCCTGTCATTAAAACTCACTGTGTTCAAGAGGTTTTTTATGGACATGAACTGATCATCATCATCATGGTTTTGTTGCAGGTATTAGCTTTAAAATGAAAGGGGGTAGGGCTATGATACAGGTTAACACGTGGCCAGAGTGTTATGAACCACGGGCAAATGTATCAATCTCTGTGGGTCCAGCCCTTGCAGATTGGTTTAAAATAATCTCAGCGAGACTGCTCGTCAGAGGTGTTTTGTAAAGTAAAAGGTTTAATGAATTAAAAATAACAAAATAACAGACGTTACAGAAAACAAAAGATGAGCCGTGCATAGGTGTCTGAGAAAACCTCTGACACCCTGCTAGAAACACTCCAAAAAGCCTCTTATTTCGTTTGTGCTCCTTCCTAAATACTGAATGTTTTAGGAGGGACAATTTGGCTTGCTGCCAACAGGGAGAGATACAGGATTTGAAGAAACAGCGAAAAGGTTCAATAGTTGCTTATCTCTTGAGCCAATTACTGTCCGAACCACAAAGAAGTTTCGGAGTTCTTTACCTTATAAGAAATGCAAGGGGTGAGTCTTAAACTTTTCCCTACATGGAAAATACTTGCTGGCTGTGGGAAATGCATTCCTACAGGGCTACATTAGAATAGTGTCCAGTGGGCACAGGCAGGATCTGGAGATCAGAAACCTCCTGGAAGTGAAAAAATGATTCTGCAGTTATTGACGTAGGTTCAGGAGCTTTAAAGCTTACACCACAGTGCAAAAGCCCAAAGTGGTGTTACTCAAACTAATCCAGAATTTCCCTTAAGTACAAGAACACAGAGCAATTATGCATTAGAGAAGGATTAATGTAATGGGTAATAAGTGTGAAAGCAGAGAGATCCAGAGACAGAGCACAGTTGTTGGTGGAGTTTTCTTGGCAGCTGGGGGATTACCTGGCACTACCCATGCTAAATCAGCTCACTGCTGCAGGCTCTTGCATGTGCTTAGACCACTTTTTAATCATTACTTTTGATACCACAAAAACTGCATCAAAGGGAGAATTCAGTCAAGCCAAGCATTTCTTTTTTGTGCCCTTTGCACATATATCTCCTCATGGGCAGCTCCATGGTTAAAATCTGCTCTTAAGTGTGACAGGCCTGGGCTGGGTAGAGCCGATTGACTTCTACAGTTTGTACACCTGGCATGTTAATTGCTGGTAGCAATTGGTTAATGGGTAATCTGGGGAGGGTATTCCCAAAATCACAGAATCACAGAATCACAGAAGAGTTTGGCTTGGAAGGGGCCTTTAAAAGGTCCTCCAGTCCAACACCTCTGCCATGGTGTCTTGGTTTAGACAAATTTTAGGAGAAAACCACCCTGGAATGAGCGTTTCATCTAAAGAGAAGGGTTCCAATAATCTCTTTTTGCCAATGAGAGGACTGAATGCCTGTGTGTGAAAGTGAAAAAAAAAGTAAAACTGTTTATTAACAAAGCAAGATACCTGCAAAGCAGAGGAAAAAAAAAAAATTGAACCTTACATCCCACCCCTACCTCGCCGCATGGCCAGGAGGCAAACATGGCAGCTGCCCTTCTTCATCTCAGGAAATGGAGGAGAAAAAAGTTCATGCAGCAGCTGAGAATCTGTTGGATTTCTGGCATGGGTCTTCTTACAGCAGGTGAAGTTGGTGGAGTTGAGTGTCCCTTAATTTGCTTTGTGAGAAACAACCATTCACTTTAAAATTTTAAAGGTTTATTAAACCTCAACAACACAACAAAGGGACTGAATAAAGAAAAAGGGACAGTGCTGGGTGCTTAGCTGCAGCCAAAGGCACATCCACAAATTGGCAGCTCCACCTTTTATACCCCTGGTGTTGCCAGGGTTACCCGAAATAAGGAGAGAGTTGGACAAAAGCAGTGCAGGTCCAACCAGTATGGTTACCACTGCGTTCTTCCTCTATTTCACCTAAGATGGCAGGTTATATAATCTTCATATAGTTTACAGTTACAGGCATTCACTGATTG
Organism: Illadopsis cleaveri; assembly: GCA_013399915.1. Taxonomy (NCBI): domain Eukaryota; kingdom Metazoa; phylum Chordata; class Aves; order Passeriformes; family Timaliidae; genus Illadopsis; species Illadopsis cleaveri. Next base: position 99,830 of record VXBB01025223.1, on the reverse strand, counting down.
GTATACAGTATGAGAAGGAATGCAAACAAACATTGTTTAACTTGTCCTTAAGGTGGCTAAAGTGTGAACACTACAAACTATACATATTAACTCTTAGAAAAACTCTTATCTCACAGTAACTCCTTAACTGAATTTCTAACTGCGCCACAAGGCTTCAGAGGCCTCAGGGTGAGGCCTCAGCTGGGGTAACTCAGGTCTGGGCAGCTCATCCCTAAGAAAATCTGCTACACCCTGGTGTTGCATCAGCCAAATACCTATTCATAAGCAGTCCTTATATACCCCTGTCCCCTTCCAAAGTCTGCCAGTTGACTCTTCTTTGCCATCCATTGCTGGAGACCTTCTTGCAGTCTGATTGGAGGTGAGATGTTGTCATGCCAAACCTTCCCAGCAAGAAGCTTTCCCCATTCCCATCTGCCCCATGCAAGTGGCACATCCACATGCCCTCCCTCCACATGTCCCTGACAATTGTGACAACCAAGGTTGTCCGATGGCAACAACACAGAGGGAGGGAAAGGGGATTATAGGGAGAACAGAGGGTGTCCAAAAACAACCTACAATAACAGTTACACATCAAAAGAACCTCAAATCTCAACAAAACTTCCCTTAACACACACACAATATTTATTTCTTAATTGTGAGAGCCAATCATCATTTTACCCATCTATAACAGCTGTCTCAGTCTCCTGAGATTTGGACTGTCTGTGGCCACCCCCTGTAGGCTCTGCAGATCAAAGAAAAACAACAAACTAAGACAGTTCAAAGAAAAAACCCAAAAGGCCGCTGAAAGGATTTGCTGGTGAAAAGCCCCCAGGCCAGGGGAAGGAAAAACCCCAAACCCCTTCTTGCCTAAATTGGTGAAGTTGATCCAGCAAAGGCAATGATGTAACAATCTGTGTAGCCACCGACCATGCCAGAGAGAGAGATTGAACAGAGCCTGTGCCCCGGGCTCCCCGTCTCTGGCCCTGCTCCGTGGTTCACCTTGAAGCTACAGCAGCCATTTCTGGGCATAAAGCAGATGATTAGAGAATAAAGTATCATCATAAAATCACCTCAAGACACATGGGCAGAGACATCCTCCACTAGACCAGGTTGCTCCAAGCCCTGACCAACCTGGACTTGAACACTTCCAGGGATGGGACAGACACAGCGTCTATGGACAACCTGTGCAGGGCCTCCCCACCCTCACAGCCAAGAATTTCTTCCCAATATTTCATCTAATCCTGCCCTCTGGCAGTGGGAAGCCATTGCCCCTTGTCCTGTCACTGGAGCCCCTTGTCCAAAGGCCCTCTCCAGCTCTCTTGCAGCCCCTTCAGGCAGTGACAGGGACTCTAAGGTCTCCCTGGAGCCTTCTCTTCTCCAGGCTGAACACCCCAAGCTCTTCTAGCCTGGCTCCAGAGCAGGGGG
>VXBB01025223.1:52973-87504 GCA_013399915.1 Illadopsis cleaveri | reverse complement strand
AACACGCTAACATGCAACCCAGCACTTTTGCACAGTACAATATATGATTAAATTTCATGCATATTCATTACATTGCTTGGGATAGGAGTGGTTGTACACATTACTTCTTGGAAATCATTAATATCATTAGCATATGTGAGGTGCAGGCTCAGTGTACTCTGGTGGTCGCACTGAGGAAGACTCCAAGTCTTCGTCAGGGGTGGTTCCAATTAAGGCTGGCAGTCTTCCTCACTTTGCACTTTTCACCTTTCTTTCTGGAGCATGCATAGTCCTGTGCTGGGTAGTTCAGCGTTTGTCTTGGCAAGGTGCGTTCTGTTTCTCTTATCTTGGCAAGGCTAAAGTGCATCCTGCTTCTTAGGCTTGTGATTAATATTTGCTGACTCTTAATGATTAACTCATGCTTACATGAGTTAACTATTGATCAACTCCTTTCAGGGCAGCCCCAGCTTCTTTGGGCAGCTTGTTCCAGGGCTTCCCCACCGTCACAGGGAAGAATTCCTTCCCAATATCCAATCTAACCATACCCTATGGCAGTGTGAAGCCATTCCTCCTTGTTCTGTCACTCCAATGCCTTGTAAATTGTCTCTCTTTGTCTTTTTGTAGGGTCCTTGAAGAAGCCTGAGCTGCTGGAATGGGAAGGGGCTGCAGAAGGGGAACTGACATCCCCAAAGATGAAGTGGAGTAATTTAAGTGCAATAAGGTGTAATAGGTAAGAAAATTTGCTGCTTGGTTAGGGAATAAGGTATTTTTGCAGTGCTGTTCTGGGTAACATAATATTTGGGTATTGTAAGTATTTAGGGGTTTGTATTCATCAGCAGAGTGCCTTTCGTAGTTCAGTTATGCCTGGAAAAATGGGTACTCAGAGCCTGCAGCTTCTTCTGCTTGATGTAATTATTTTTTTTTGTTTGTTTCATATATAACTCAGATGAAGATGTGGAGCAGAAATGCATTTTAGGAATGCAATGTCTTGTACAAGCAGCTGCGTGACCCTGTGGATATTAGGATAATGCTATTGCTGCAGATAAATAATATTAGTTGGAAATGTTAGCTGTTAGGCAAACTTATTATATTGTCAGATGTGATGAATGAGGGAAGTAGAAAAGTATTTAGCATCCCATCTTGGGAGTTATATTCTGTGATGGTGTTCTTTATTGGTTGTAGGCCTCTCAGCCCTCCCTGCTCTGACCTTCCCCTTGGACACAGATGTTAAGCACCAGCTGAGGTATTTGCTTCCTTTTTGAACAGCCAACAGCACTTCCAGGTGAAAAAGTCCAGGTCCTCAAAGTGAGGGAACAGGTTACACTGTAAAAGGGGAAAACTGTTTCAAAACTATGTCAAATCCTCTGGGTGGATTTTCTTCTTTTATATAATGTGATGGTTTAAAACCAGATGGGAATTAAACTCTAAATAAGCTGTTCCTTCTCTCCCCTGCACCCTCTCCAGTTAGAGAGGGGCAAAGGCAGAGACTGTGGGTTGAGATAACAATTTACTGAAAGCAAACAGCAATGGGATGAACAGTATGAACAGTAACAGCAATATTAATAACATGAGTATACAAGAGAGAAGGTGCTTTACACATCAGAGATGTTCACTGCCTTGACTCAGTTCATGTGGCCACCAAGACAAAGACAAGGTGGTGGGTGTTTCCAAAGCCTGGAAGGGACATGCAGTTTTTCCTGAGACAAAGACAAGAATATTGTGTGCAGTTTTGGGCACTACAGTATAAGAAAGACATTAATAATTGGAGAGAATCCAAAGGAGGGTAATGAAGATGGTGAAGGGCCTTGAGGGGAAGGCCTAAGAGGAGCAGCTGAGGTCACTTGGTCTGTTCAGCCTGGAGAAGAGGAGAGTGAGGGGAGAGCTCATTGCAGTTANCTAAGGCTGCCAGAGCTCAGGAAGTGTTTGGACCATGCTCTCAGACACAGACAATGCTCTCACCCGCTCTTGGGGATGGTGCTGTGCCGGGCCAGGAGTCAGACTCGATGATCCTTATGGCTTCCTTCCAACTCAGAATGTTAAGTGATTCTGTGAAGATGTCAGTTGTTTCTGCAGTTGGCGTTCCCCTTCCCCAAGCCTAAGACAAAGAAAGACAATGATGGACATACTCCCCAAACCATCTTGTCCAGGCTGCACTGCTCTGACTGCTCTGCTGTGCTTGGCTGTGTCTGGCAGTATTCAGCTGAGCTTGGCTCAGCTCAGCTCAGCTCTGCTCCGCTTGCCACTGCTCTGTTCCCTGTGGCATCTTCCAGCACTGATGCCTGTGCATATGCACTCTGCTGGACCTGGCTGTGTTTGCTGCTTGGAACTGTGCTCTCCTGAGGGAAGAGAAGGGACAGGCAGCAGTGGGAGAAGGGCAGAGTCCACAGTGGCAGCTGTGACAACTTCTCCGAAGAAGAAAAGGAAGAGAATGGCACCACTTCTGGTGCGTGTTCACCTTTTCCTTCCCCGTGAAGCCGCACCATGGTGATGACTTGAGTGTGTAGAATAGCAACCTTGCCATGCCCACACGGATCAAGGCTTTGCCCATTTTCCATACCTGCGAGAAAAACTAGGACATTATCCCCCCTGATTCTGTACCATCTACTCATGCCCAAATCCTATGCGTTTCAACTATATACATAGACATATAAATATACACAAGCACAGGTATAATTTTTGTAGTCATGGCCATCCTTCCCAGATGTCTACTGAGTTCATTCAGTCCATGACTGTGGGTTCTATCCCTCCTAGATATCTTCCAGGGCATGAGGGCTGGTGTGCTGTTGGCTGGTTGCTGCATCAGGAGCTCCCAGCTGGTGTATCTGGAGCAATCCATCCTCACTGGCCATGGCAGTTGTGACATACAGTATCATTCAACAACTGATATTATAGAATTCAACATTACAGACTGTTCTGAAAAATCAGATTCCCATCCAGGTACACATTGTGTTTCCCCACCCCCCTGCATTACCCACCAAGTACACCCAGTCCCTTCAGCAAAAACAATCCCAAGGATGGGTTTGCCTTTACTTGAGGCAGGATTAATCCAAACTGTCTTCCCTAACACATTTCTCATATGCACCATGAGGACTTTATCCCTTTCTGTGGTTCGTAGAGGTTTTGATGGGGCAGGGCTAGCTCAACGGGTGGAGCCTCAATTCTTAGCTAACCACATGGCTTTCTCTAAATATATATCCCAGTGTTTGAGGTCCCACTACCCATTGCTTTCAGTGTAGTTTTTAACAGACCATTGTACCATTCAATTTTTCCAGAGACTGGTGCATGACAGGTAATATGATACACCCTCTCAATCCCAAGGCCTCTGGCTCAGGTCTCTACAAGGCTGTTTTTGAAATAAGTTCTGTTGTCTGACTCAATTCCTTCTGGGGTGCCATGTCTTGCTTTTCAAGGCCCAGGATGATATTCTGGGCAGTGGTGTCAGGCACAGGGTATGTCTCCAGCCCTCCAGTGGTTACTTCTAAAACTCTTAAGTGCCAGAAACCCCTTTCTTAGTGGATTTGTGTGAGCGTGATGTAACCAATCTGCCACATAGTCATGCTGGCAATGACGGGCTGCACTTGGGCTCTTCCCTTCACTTCAGGGTCCTCTCCTTCTCAGGAAGTCCCAGGAAGGTCCCCTCCTTGAGGCTAAGTCCCAGTGATACTGCAGTGTGCAAGGGGAGACTGAAGTTCAAGTCATGGCTTTATGTTAATAATTTCAAGGGACAAATGTACTGGAATGATGCCTTCCGGTGTAGCTCCTGTAGACAGTCCCTGTGAGGCACCCAGAGGGGACACCTGTGGTTTGGGGGAGGTTTATTCCCTTATAATCATAGAATCACAGAATCCTTAAGGTTAGAAAAGCCCTCTTGAGAGACCATTGAATCCAACTGTTCCCCTAGTGCTGCCAAGTACTAGTGAACATGATTTAGTGATGTGCTCGGCAGTGCTGGGGGAACGGTTGGACTCAGTGATCTCAGAGGGTTTTTCCAACCCGAATGCTATGAACCTATTCCCTGATAGCTTGGGAGACACCCCTCTGGGATATGCATCTCCACGATGCCAGACTTTGCACAGCTCCTGTTTGATGTGCTCTTTCCCATCCTTGGGGCACTTGTGAACATCCATGCAATCCAAATAGTGCCTGAAATCCATGTATTTAGGGCTTTTTCCTCAGGAACACTTGTCTCTGAGAAATGACTTGTTGAGAAGGGTCAAACTATCCTATATATATCAGGAGGGAAATGCTGGAACCACTGGGTAAAGATAATCTCTGTTTTATGATGCTGCAACTAATATGGGATTATTATACTGAGTATTCATGGTTATTCTTTAAAAAGGATATTAAAACACAAAGAAGGTTGGAAGAAAAATCCAGAGAATTTTTGAAAGTTTGGGAAATGTGTCTTACAATCTGAACCTCTGGGCACTCATTTCATATACAAGAGTTGGATCATCATGTGAATTTACATAGGCCACAGGGATCTGGTGTCAAACAAAAAATAAAAAAAAGGTCTTGTGGTGGGAAATGAATTACACCAAAGTGGGAATAAGGCTTAAGTTTTTAACAGTGAGAGTAAAACAAAAAGAACATTTAGCTGGTCATTATGAACCATTCTTCATTGCTAAACACTTTGCTAGGGGAAGGATTTCAAAACCGAAAACAATTGAACTAGATGAAACTATATTGTTGTGCTGCAAGGAGATGTCAGCTCTCCCAGACACAAAGGTCATAGTCTGCAAAAGTGGCGTCCAAGGGAGAATTCATGATACATGGCACCTCTAACTCAGGCTAATCCTGCAATTCCTCAAAGCTCATTAGAGACTTCCTTGTCCCATTAAAGCCCTTCAGGCATCTCAACGTGGTGTGCTTGTTAGTGTGTCAGCACTGTGGTAATCTCTCCTTTGACATTTGTGCAGGTCTCCCGTCTTGCAAACAGGATCAGTGCTGAGTTTCCATGTGCTAACTAATACATAGGGATCTTATGTTCCCTGACCGGATCCCATGGTGCCTCCTCATGTGGAGGAAGAGCATCTGTCCCTGAACATGATAGCGACTTTTAGACAACCAAGATGATGCTATGCCATTGCCTATGGTGACTCTCTATCATGCTTGTGATAGAGAGGATGCTCTGTCCATTGGGGACACAACAGGGCACAGTGAAAGTCTATAGACATTTTAAAACCAACATCTTCCACTCAAATCAAAAACTGTGTTTAGATTAATTCTTTCTCATCCTTTTTTTCAATGAATTCCAATCTATGTGTACATTTTTGGTACTGCAGGAAGGTCCATGTTGTAGACAGCACATCTGGCTGCTCTCTTCTCCAGCACCCTTGGCTGGAGGTCCATTGCTTGGAGGCAGGCAAGAGATTGACCACAGGAGGGTGATATCACTGCATGGAGCCACAGAGACCCTTCTAGGCTTACGTGGACTGTTGAAGCAATGGGTTGAATGTGGGCTGAATCATCATCTCAAAAATACTAAGAATGAGCGAGGAGATAGCACAAGGCTACTCCCATATCTCTGTTGCACATCTCAACACCTTTAATGAGCTTTGAAAGGTTTTGTTAGATGGATCCCATGGGAAAGGCATAAATTTCAGTCTGCTAATCTCAGAAAAATCCAGGCATGTCTCAAAAGGGCAGAGATTTGCACTAGACTAATGGCCTGCTCTGGAGGAAAAAGGAACTGAATGAACTCTAGATGAACAATCCCACTTTCTGATGCTTGATAGCATTGACAATTGGTGGTTCATGGTGATTTCTTGTCTGTTGCTTCATGTTGGCTTCCCTATGGCAGGAGCCTGTGAATCAGGCTGTTTGATGTAAGAAGTGGTTGATAGCACTGTATTGCATACAGACATGGTTTCATCCAGCTGTGCCTGCTCCCTTTTTAATTATCTTCTACTTTCCCCACAGTTCTGCAGTCCTGTGAAGTGATTTCGTAGTTTCCTTACCTGGGAACAATGAGGTCCAGGGTATCCTCTGTCGTTTGGAGGGAAAATAACTTCTGTCACCCCGGAAAGTGTTAAAGGGAGGAATTAAAAGAATGCATCCTTCATAGTGGAAAAAAGTGTAAAGAAACATGGTAATGCCCTAGTTTAGCTTTATTTAGTGCATTCATGGCTTTATTTAGTTCATTAGTGGTTTACTCACTGAAGGACAGAGGACAAATAGATAGAAATTTATAAATATTATAGCAAGCTGACTAAAAGAATCATGGAAATAGTCTGAAATATATTAACAGCATATGCCCTAGTTTGGGGAAACCACACGAAATGTCTAAGGTGATGGTGTCTTAATTAACCAGAGGTGTGAAGTAATAAATAAAATAAAGGTTTCATTCCTCCTTTTGAGTTGATCTGTAGTATTGAGGGGATGATGTGGACAAATGAGTGTGGTGAGGCCAGAGGGATGACCAACGCTGCCACAGCAATAGGGAACCCCAGGGCGGGAAATGGGCACTGAAGTCCAAGCATGTGGCTTGTCCAGCTGCCAGTTGGTCACAAAAGCAGTGGTGACCCATGTTTTTGTGTCTGTAAGCTAGTGAAGAGGTCAGTGTGATGATAGGCCTAGGTGTTAGCAGTGCCAAGATCCAGGTGCTCACTGCTAGCTGGATGCTCACTCTTCTTTGTCACCTTGACTGGCTAATGGGGGAGGTTGCAGATGGCAAGGGTAATGGTCATAAGCCCTCCAGTGCTTAAAAGGGCTCCAAAAGAGCTGGAGAGGGACTTTAGACAAGGGCCTGGAGAGACAGGACAAGGGGAATGGCTTCATGCTGACAGAGGGTGGGTTTAGACTGGATACTGTGAGGAAATTTTTTCCTGTGAGGGTGGTGAGGCCCTGGCACATGTTGCCCAGAGCAACTGTGACTGTCCTATCTGTGGAAGTGTTCAAGGCCAGGTTGGATGGGTCTTGGAGCAATTTATTCTGGTGGACGGTGTTCCTGTCCACAGCAGTGGGGTGGAATTGTATGATCTTAAACCTCCCTCCCAAACCAAATCATTTTGTGATTCAATGATGATTCCACAGAACAGGCTGATTTTTTTTCAAGATATTTTCCTAAGGAAATTTACAGAGCTTCTGTGAGGAAAACCCTTACTGGACCAAGACTTGTAGAGCTGATCACTTTGCAAGATACAGCTCAGCACCTCTTGTCTCTAACTTATAATTAAGATAATTTGGATTCTCTGTTGGAGGTGTGGAGTTTGTCTGTAGATAGTACGTTCTTCAGCTTTGGACACAAAAGTCAAGGATTTGACCCACCTTGCTTTGGGTGTTCTCCATTCAGAGTCTTTCCATATGGACTGGCCATTTGGGATCCCTTTTCTGGTCTGTGGGGAAAAGGCACATTTGGAGCCATGCAGGTCCTTTGCCCCATTGTGCACTGAGGAGAAGATGAACCATCTTATGGAAATGCCCACTTCTCTAAGGGAATTCAGGGAATTGGCTCAGGAGCAATTTTGGCAGTTGGCTCAGAAGCCATCAGCCTTCTTTTTTTTTTTTTTTTTTTTTTTTTTTTTTTTTAAAATTTTNTTTTTTTTTTTTTTTTGCTAGATTACAATCTTTACTACCCAAAGTCCTCCTTACTGTTTTTCATACTCAAGCTGCTGCTGGTTGGATACTTGCAGCCTTTCCTATGGCTATTGCAGTTGTGTTCTGCTGTTGTTGCTGAATTTCAGAGGAAAATGTAGAATTACTTTTGACTTCCATGTTGTTTCCTGGTACATAAAACAGTAATGATAATTATTTTCACTGTAATTCTTTTGTCTGATGGAGGTCATCATCATGTCTTTTACCATGTAAGAAATGTTTCCTGCCATTCAAAGACATTGTAAAAAAAAGTAATCATGAGCTAGTGACTTCAGCTCAGATGAAGGGGGACACACCCTGGCAGTTTACAGTCATTACACATCTTTTTTTTATGTAATGTAGCTCTACAGTTGTGTTGTTCATATAAACTTGTGATGCTTTTTGGATTTTTCCAGTAAGGTTAGACAGTGTGTGCAACTCTTTCTCATTTATTTTATATTATGAGCTTTTAAAATTCTCGAGGTACAAAGATTTTCTTCTTCTCAACAGAAATACTTTCTTTGTTGCTCAAAAAGATTTAATGCAGAAAGGACTGTTCTCCCAAAACCTATGGAATATGCTTATTTGCTGCAAACTCCCCCCCCTTGCATTTTGGAAAATTCCAACAACTTTGATTCAAGCCACAAAAGAGCTGCTGCCCTTTCATGGGCACAAAGTCCTTGGGAATTTATCTCTTTTCTCTAACAGTGTGTAAATCATAACTAAGGTAGTGTTTGTAAGAAAAAAAACACTCTTGTATTTGTTAGGTTTAAGCTAAAAAAAGAAGGAGATTTTAGGCTTAATTAAGGTTTTATGCTTTTCCTTGGTTTCCTTATCCCAGTTTAAGAGAGGGGAAATAAAGCTCACTGGGAAATGTTTTGTGCATGACCATGAGTAGTTTAGAGTAATGGTTGATCTCATGCAATTTCTGAACTTTATTAAATCTCTGGTAATTTCCAGATGGTTTTACCTTTCACCTAGAAACTCATCTCCATAACCATAGAGGAGGAATCCATTTAATATTACAAATAAATAGATTTTTTGCCGCTTCAAGATTTAAGTGCAATTGATATTTTGTTTACTCTCTACCTCTCATCTAGTCTAACCTTCTCCACTTCTCATCCTCGGTTTTGTTGTTTTTTTTTTTTCAAACTGGTAAGCTTTGAGGATGTAATTTATACAAAAAAATTCTGTGATATTAAAGAACCCAAGATAGTTTATTGTACTGAAGTAATATTCCCAGCATGTAAAGTTCTTAAAATTAGCACTGATTTGAAGTTGTTTTCAACATATTAGATAAAATTCTCATCCCTTGGAGCCTGTTGACGTGGATTACAATAATATTTTTCCATCCTGGACCCCAACAGAAAAAATAAATCAAAATGAAACACTTAATTAGTCTGAAAAATATTTTCCTATTAACTGAATAGTCGCAGCAATAACTCATTTGTACTTTGGAGTTAACATGGTTTTTCCCTTCCTTAGTGTTATCCTTAGTGGGAAGTGCATAACTCCTGCAATAAATCAACGGGCACAGCTACTGCTGATAGTGATCATGTCTGAGCATGCTGCCCTGCTCCCCAGAGATGGTCACTGGGAGGTTTTCTTGGCTTGAGCCCACACATTTATTTAATCCACATGTTATTTTCCCAACGGAGCATCTCAACAGTTTTGAATCTCCCTCACAGCAGATGGAGATGGTACAACCATATACTCAGGAGCAGCAAAAGAGGAATTTCCACTACCCAGTATTTGTCATGTAGTGGAAGTGAGCTGTTGTGTCAAGGCCAATGGGAAACTCTGAAGGAAAATTGGTCGTTTCTTCCCACCCGGTATTTTTGATACAAACCTGCACTCTCACAGTGGGAAGCCATTACCCCTTGTCCTGTCACTCCAGACCCTTGTCCAAAATCCCTCTCCAGCTCTTTTCGACCTCCTTTAGGCACTGGCAGGGGCTCTGAGGTCTTCCTGAAGTCTTCTCTTGTCCAGGCTGAACACCCTCAGCTCTCCCAACCTGTCTCTGGAGTAGAGGTGCTCCAGCCCTTAGAATATCTTTGTGACTTCCTCTAGACCTGATCCAATAGGTCTATGTTCTTCTGATGTTGTAGCCAGGTGAGGATCAGTCTTTTCTCTCAAGTAACAAGCAACAGGACTAGAGGACAGAGCCTCAAGTTGTGACAAGGTTTGGGTTGGACATTGGGGAAAATTTCTTCTCGGAAAGGGCTGTTCAGCCTGAGCACAGTCTGCCCAGAGTACTGGTAGAGTCTCCATTCCTGGAGGGATTTAAAAGCCACATGGATGTGGCATCTGGGGACATGGGTTAATGGTGAGCTTAGAAGTGCTGGGAGAACAGTTGGATTTGATGATCTCAGAGAGCTTTTTCAACCCAAATAATTCTGTGATTTTATATCCTATGATTGTGAGAGCAATTTCCCACTTGAATTTCTGATTGCATGCAAGCGGTCATGGTGGCCCTCACGCTGGAGTCCCTGGACACTCATATTAAAAATCTTCTCTCTAAACATTTGGGAGAAGTTGTATTTCCAAATGTGGTTGTTTTGAAATACTAATTCTTCCACTTGGGTGGCAATACCAGTAAAAACAGTGCAAATTGGTCTCTCAGTGACTTGGAGATCTTTGGAGTTTTAGGAATGCTTTTCATAATAATTAATATCCAGGGACAAACAAAATCAAGGCTTGCACAGCTAGGGCTGGAACATGCTGAAGCCTCAGACAGCCTGAGCATCAGATGGCCTGGGTCCTAGAGAGCATGCAGTGGGACTTCTAATGAGATTAAATCCTTTCAACTCTATTTTATTTTGTAGCTCTGCCACGTGAAGGATCTTCAGGGGACTTGGGCTCTAGAGAAAGATTACACTTCAGACTGCTTTGCAGATGCAGGGCATCATCTAGAACCATTTTTTTGTCCAGCTGTAAGTAAACTCTTGAACACCATTGTGTTCTATGAATGTCCCAGGGTACAGCAAGGGTTTTCATTCTCCTAATTATGACTTGCTGGGAAATACTTTCATTTTCACATACATCCCAGAGTTAAAGATAAAAGATTCAGTGAAGCATTAATTTATGTAAAAAAAATTTCTTACATTGATGCTATCTGAATTAATTTTTACTCTCTTTATTTAATTTTTTCTTAAAATTAAAATAACACATCTGCATATCTGTTTTTAACTATTCATAGAATCACAGAATCACAAAAACATAGACTCAAAGAATGGTCTGGGTTAGAAGGGGCTGTTAAACATCATCTAGTCCAACCCACTGACATGAGCAAGGACATCTTCCACTACACCAGGTTGCTCAGACCCCTATTCTCTCCTTCAGTAGATTCCTTTACTGATTTTGTAAAGCATCCCCTTCTCCTACCTTGGGAGGAGGGAGTGGGGGATGGAGGGGAGTTCAAATGTCAGCTCTACATTCAGCTTATCTTCTTCCCCTCCACCCTGCTCCCTACTAGAGCTGGGCATGATCCCATATAGGAGCAAACAAATGCCTCAGGAATAACGAACCCTGCTTGCTCCAGTTTAAAAAATTACTTACCACACCATTGATTTTGAATTTCAAAAGTTCTGGGTAGGAAAATGCTCATTTCTTTTTATGGAAATAAAACACTTGGTATCACTCTTCAGCTCCCCACTTTGACCAAGCGTGCGCAATCAGTTCTTAATAAAATAGTGGAATAAGGGCAGATTAATTAATGGATATGCTATGAATATGGTGAGTGACATGGCTGGATCTAATCTGTATTTGGATGCCATAAAAATGCATTTCCCTATAGCATGTGAATTTTATATAAATCATCCCCAGAGCTCAAATTGCAAGAACAAGAACTGAGAGAGGTACAGAGTCAGGGGGACAATGACACCCTCCTTCCCCCATCGTCTTTGTGTTTTTCCTGTGCACCAAGCACATGCCATCCTTTTACAAAGGGGTAAAGGACCTGGTGATTCCCAAATGCACAGTTTCTCTTGTGCAGCTCATGCCACACAGCCTCCAGGATGCTGTTCAGGTGAGCAGCCCCAAATTTATAGAGATGTGAGTTTTCTGGGGAGTGGGTTGAGAAGTGGGTATCAGTGGGTTGATTCATGGGGCAACTCATCTGAGCAGCCCAGACTGGGCAGATGGGGAAACTGAGGCTGGCGAAAAGCCATAGGACCCACTCAAGGTGCAGGTGTGGGTGATCCCAGCTCATACAAATCTGTGAGCAGTGGGAACCCAGAACCTGGTGTTCTGTTTTTCATTTTGCTTAGATAAAAATTTTCATTTAAAGTCATTATTTTTAATTTCCTCACCTGTATATGTATGTATAGAAATAAAATTCAACTGGAGGCCCAGAACTCTCTGGAGAACTGCTGGGCTGCAGGATACAGGATGGTCTATGGGCATTCCAGTTCTGGGACTTCACAGGCTCCTGACTGGCATGGAGGAGTCTCCTCCTTCTGTGCTCTAACACTGCCACCCCCTGGCACACAGACACTTCCAGGGATTGGGAAGCCACAGCTTTTCTGGGCAACCTGTGCTGGTGCCTTGCCACGCTCCCAGGGAAAAATTTCTTCCCAATATCTAATGTAAATCAGAGAATCACAACTTGGTTCGGGTTGGGAAGGCCTTTTAAAGTTCATCTCATTCCAAGACCCCTGCCATGAGGGATCTTTCCACTTTCCACAGGCAGGGACACTTTCACTAGACCAAAGTGCTCCAAGTCCTGTGCAAACTGGAGTTGAAGATTTCCAGGGATGGGGTATCTACTACCTCTCTGGGCAACCTAAATTCCCAGATTTTGCACTGTGACTCCAGGGAGATCCAATGAAGCCACCAGTGGGTGCATCAAAACATGCAAGACGAAGTGGCTCTTCCTGTGGTGTCCTTGGGTCCTGCAGCCACCCATGACCCTGTGGCCCTTGGCTGCCCTTGACTGACCCCTGACTGCTCAGCCACCTTTGACCACTGAGTCCCCTAGCAGCCATTGACCCCAGGGTTGCTTGGCCTCCCATGATTCCAGAGTCCTCAGCCACCCTTGACCCACAAGTTCTGCCATTGCCTCGACCCTGGGATGCCCTCCCTAGGTTGCCTATGACCTGGGTTCTTTGGTTGCCCTCAATCTCCAGATCTGGCAGCCACCCTCAAACCCTGCCCGCCCTGGGCTCCTGACCACCCTCTGCACCACACTTGAGCCCAGGTCCTCAGCTGCTCTTGATCCCAGGGTCCTCAGCCACCCTCCATAACCCTTGACTTCTGGGTCCCATGTCCTGTCTGGACCCTGGGGTCCCCAAGTGCCCTCAGCTCTGGGGTCCCAAGTTGCCCTTGGCTTCCCTCAACCCCAAGATACCCAGACTGCACTCAACTCCTGGGTCCCCAGGTTACCCTGGCCCCTCAGGTCCCCAGCTACCCTTTGCCATCCTCCACCCTGTCTGGTACCCCAGCTGTCCTTGACTCCCGGGTCCCTGGCCATCCCCCAACCACCCTGGACCCTGGGCTCCCCAGCCACTTCACCACCACCCTTGATCCTTGTTACCTAGACTGCACTTCATTCCTGTTCTTCCAACCATCCTCAATTCACAGGTCCCTGTCTGCCCTTTGCCACCCTCGAATCCCAGGTCCCAAATTTTTAGTGGGTTCTCCATCCCTTAGACCTCCTCCCCATCTCCTTCCTACCCCGCTTCCTCATGGGAGTTCTCCCAGATTTCTCCCTCTCTTCCAGTCACTCCTGACTCCTATCAGCAGCTCTGTGGCCAGGTACGCAGGTAAGGGGGCACCACAAATTTGGGGTGGGGATCCCCTAATTTCATAGGCATTCCCCAAACCCTCCTGCCCCTCTCCTGCAGCTGCTTAACACCCCTGGAGACCCCCTGTTCCTGCAGCACCCCAACAGAGCAGCTGAGATGCCCCTACCCCCCCACACTGGCACTACCCCAAAGTAGGGGGTGATACCTGCAATGCTTTGCAACCCCCACAGGTGGACGGGGCCTATAGGGGGTGTGGCACTCCCCTGACATCCAGCAAAGATGAGTGACCCCAAATCCATCTGGTTTTACCACAAAACACTGACCACCTCATTCAGGGGATGGAGGGCAGCTGGGGACCCCAAGGTTGAAAGCAATGGGGTATGACCAGGGACCATGTGTTACAGTTCTGCCTGCTTTATCTCGGCCAAGGTCAGGATGAAAGACACGGGAAGCATAGAATCGAGTTTGGGCTTGGTTGTTTNGGGAAGCATAGAATCGAGTTTGGTCTTGGTTGTTTATTATATTTTATCTATTTACAGTGTTTACAGCTTGCGCTCCAACTTGCCAGTTGGAGAAAACGAGACAAAATGGAGAGCCTCTAACTTTCACCAAGACTATTTAAGAGATAGCTACCCAATACCAAAGTGACACCTATATTATTTATGTTCTTGACCCTTGTTTATGTTCTTGACCCAAATAGTGACCCTTTGATGTTTGCAATGCAGAAATCTTTCACCCAGTTAGAGAAAGCCACCCAGATCTGTGAAGAAGATGGAAGAAGAAGGTGAAGAAGAAGAACGCGGACAACACCCTGAATCTTCCATCTTGGCCCACACACATTTCTATATACCAAAAACCCCAAACCTAAGTTTTCCCCCTGTGAGATCACACAACACCATTCTAATTATACACCCACAATCCCTGTGCTATCACACAATCTTGGAAGCCTGTTCCAAGGCCTCAGGTCAAATGCAGTGCCTGCCCAAGGGTCAGCACCCCTCAGCTCAGAAGGCTTTAGCTCAGAAAGCTCAGAAATTTTTAGCTTCCAGGATTCCAACAACCATGGGGTCCAGGGTGACCAGGGGACAAAGGGTTTGAAGGTGGCATAGATCTGCTGGGGACCCAGGGGTGGGGAGAGTGGGTAGTGGAAAGCTGTGGAGGGCCTGGGGATCAAGGAGGACAAGGGCAGTGAGGGACCCAGGGATCAGGATGGGCTTGATGCCAGCAGTGTGCCCAGGTGGCCAAGAAGGCCAATGGCATCCTGGCCTGTATCAGGAATGGTGTGGCCAGCAGGAGCAGGGAGATCATTCTTCCCCTGTACTCGGCACTGGTGAGGACACACCTTGGGTGCTGTGTCCAGTTCTGGGCCCCTCAGTTTAGGAAAGACGTTGAGACGCTTGAGCGCGTCCAGAGGCGGCAAGAAGGCTGGTGAGGGACTTGGAACACAAGCCGTATGAAGAACGTCTGAGAGAGCTGGGGTTGTTTAGCCTGGAGAAAAGGAGACTCAGGGGTGATCTTAATCACTCTCCACAGCTACCTGAAGGGTGGTTGTAGTCAGGTGGAGGTCACTCTCTTCTCCCAGGAAACCACTGACAGAATGAGAGGACACAGTCTTAAGCTGTGCCAGGGGAAGTTTAGGTTAGACATCAGGAAAAAATTCTTCACTGAAGGAGTGACGGGGCACTGGCATCATCTGCCCAGGGAGATGGTGGAGTCACCATCCCCAGACATAATTATAAAAAGACTGGATGTGGCACTCAGTGCTATGGTTTAGTTGATGAGGAGGTGTTAGGTCATAGGTCATAGATTGGACTTGATGATCTCAAAGGTCTTTTCCAACCTAGTTCATTCTGTGATTCTGTGACTGTCCAATAGAGATGACAGCCATGAAAACTCATGTTGGTTCCTTCTCCCCAGGTGCTCCCCAGCCTGAGTGTGTGCCCCAGCTGCCCATCTTGCTGTTCAAACCCTGTGCTATTTTTCCCAGAGCCTGGGGATAGCATCACCACCCAATTGTTCTGGATGTGTGGTGAGGAGCTGAAGGCACGTGGCTTTCTAGGTTCTCTGCATCTTGCTGAGAGAAAGAGTGTGTAGATGAGGCTTATTTTCATGGAAAACAGAGATGCCACGCTGAAAACAGAGCTCTCATTTTCAGCTTCAAGCAAGCGTTTGCCAGCAAAAAAGGTACTGATGCCAATTTCAGTGAAAATAAAGCTGGAGCATGAGGATTCAAAAGACACTCTCTCCCTCTCCCTCCCAGGCTGGATTGGGTGTTGAATCAGGAAAAGGAAACATTTTGTGTGTTGACACAAGAAGAGTTTAATAATTGCAACAAAGTAAAATATAAAACTATTAATAATTATGATAGTGATAACAACAATAATAATGAGAGCCCCAGACAGACAAGTGATACATACGCAGGACAATTACTCACCACCTTCTGACTGATGCCCAACTTGTCCCTGAGCAGTGACCATCCCCTCCCAGCTGACTGCTGCCAGTTTATATATTGGACATGATGTTCTGTGGTGTATTGGATTTTCACAGCCTGGTTTTTGATAGCAGGGGAACCACAGAGGTGGTTTCTGTGAGAAATTGCTAGAAGCTTACACAATGTCTGATAGAGCCAGTCTCTGATGGCACCAAAGATGGATGTGCTGCTGGCCAAGGCTGGGCCAATTAGAAATCGTGGTAATGCCTCTGTAATAACATACTTAAGAAGAAATCAAAACAAAGGTTGGGGGTGCAGTTTTAATTCCTGAGTGAGAATATGTGAGACAAACAACTGTGCAGACACCAAGGTCAGTGGAGAAGGAGGGGAAGGGAGTGCTCCAGGCACTGAAGCTGAGATTCCTCTGCAGTCCATGGTGCAGCCTACGGTGAAGCAGTTATCCCCTTGCAGCCCATGGGGATCCACAGGGATACAGAGATCCACCTGCAGACTATGGAGGAGACCCACACCAGAGTGGGTGGATGCCTGAGAGGAGGCTGTGACCCTGTGGGAGACCCATGGAGAGAGAGCCTCTCCTCCCATGCTGGAGCAGCCTGTCCTTGAAGGACTGTACCCCATGGAAAAGTGACCTATGCAGCAGCAGTCTGGGGAGGACAGATCCCATGGAATGGGCTCTGGTTGCAGCCGTTCACAGAGAGCTGTTGCTTGTGAGATGGAGCCATGTCAAAGAAGTTTATGGAGAACTGTCTCCAGTGGGAGGGACCCCAGTGCAGTGGGGGAATGACTCCTCTCCCTGCGCAGTGGGAGAAGCCATGGGTGATGAACTGACCATAACCCTCATTCCCTGTCCCCTTGCGCTGCTGGGGTAGGTGGCAGAGCTGGGAAGGAGGGAAGGCTGTGGGAAAGATGCTTTTAAGGGCTTGTTTTACTTCTCATTATCCTGATCTGATTTTGTTAGCAATAAATTCATGTTATATTTCAAAGCTGAGCCTGTTTTGCCCTTGATGGTATTCAGTGAGTGATCTCTCCTAGTCCTCATCTCAACATATGGACCTTTCATTAAATTTTCTCTCCTCTGTTGAGCTGCAACAGCAGAGTGAGTGAGTGGCGTTTTAGAGTTCCTGACATCTGGCCAGTGGCAACCCAGGACATGTGGAATATCACTCTGGCCAGTTTGGGTCAGCTGTTGCAGCAATGCTCTGCCCCGGCTCCTTGAGCAGCTCCTCACGGCTTGAATTCCACAGCCTTCCCCAGCTCTCTTGTCCTTGTTGTTATTCAGCTGTCCCTAACACAATAGCTACAGTTGCCTTCAGGAGCCAGCTCCATGCACACAAGATTTCAGATGGCTTCATGGAGGGGGTCATTTTTCAAGGCTAAGGAAGTGCAACTGCAGAATGAAAATCTACTCTTGCTCTCTTAGCAGAGCCAAATTAGGGTATCCTTCCCCACTGCAGCCCACAGCACCATCCAGGCAGAATTCCTCTCCTCATCCTTTAGACCTCTTTTACAAGTCAGTCCCAGGGAGAAGTTGGGAGACTGGGCTCAGCCCAGTGATTAGGCCAGTCCCATGAAAATGAGGGGCTGCATTGTTTGGCAAGAGTGCACAAGGTGACCATGTTGGACATGTGATGTGAGTTGGTCATGACAGATACCTTGAATGGTCCACGGGGAGAAGCAGGAGCTTCCATGAGTTCATTCAGTCAAAGGAGATACAAGACCAAGGACCAATTCTGACATATTATATCCACATAAGCCTGATGTCCAAATGAAGGCCAAAATACAATGCTTGAAATTCCAGTTGGTCTTCAATATTTATTAAGTGTTAAAATTTTTTTGCTATTGTTCGAATTTGCCAAGCGGAAGATGTTCTGCAGTTTTCAAGTGGAAAATGGTGGAAAATGGTCTGGTTTTCATAATTTGTTTGCCAGACACCTCAGCTGCCTGTCTTCTGTGCTATCACAGTCACTGATTCCAAAGCAACCCTGGAGGCAGTTTGCTTAGATCCAACCTCCACATCTGATTTCCTCCTTTATTTATTTTTTTGTTCAAAAGCTTGAACTGAAATAACATTTCAAAATATTGAAATGCTTCAGGAAACGACTATATTTTCTCCACTCTAGTCAGAAAACTGTGTGCAGGAAGAAAAGGCAGCAAACTGATTCTGCATGGCTGAAGCTCCAGATTTGAGGCCTTCACTCACTTGGAGCAATGTCTGAGCATTGCAGAATAATATCTGATTGCAGATGTACTGAAATTAACACCTTTAATAACCATGGTTTATTGAATATTTCTTCTGCCATAGTACTAGATGACTTAAACCATGGACTGGTGGTCCATGGTCTGGTGCTGTGAATCATAGAATGACAGAATATCCTCAGTTGGAAGGGACCCACTCAAGTCCAACTCCCAACCCTGCGCAGGACACCCCAAAAATCCCACTATGTGCCTTAGAGTGTTGTCCAAACAGTCCTTGAGCTCTGGCAGCCATGGGGCCATGGCCATTCCCTGGGGAGCCTGTTCAGTGCCCAGCCACCATGAGTGAAAAACTTTTTCCTGATATCCAAACTAAACCTCCCGTAACTCAGCTTCATGCCATTTCCTTGAGTCCTGTCCCTGCCAACAAGAGGGAGGAGATTGGCACCTGTCCCTCCGCTGCCCTTCATGAGGATGTTGGAGGTCTTTCCTCAGTCTCCTCCAGGCTGAACAGACTGTTATGAATGAGGTGTGGTGACTGGCTTTTGCAGATGAGGAAGAGTTGTTGAGTATGGTGGGGAGATGTTTTGTTCTTTTGATGTGTACTTTTGTCGTTACAATATAGTTTTGAACCCTTGTCTGTTCTCCCTTCAGTCGTCCCCTCCCCTTTTGTTGTTCCTGCCTGGCAGCTCTGGCTGACAGGGCTGTAAAAACTTGTGGGAGAGGGAGTATATCTGCCCCTTGTAAGAGGTGGCAGGGAGTGTGGGACACTTGTTGCTGGGAGGACTGGCAGGGTAAGGTGGCACCGCCAATCGGGATACGAGAAGGGCTCCACCAGTGAAAGGCATGGAAGGACTGACTGACAGGCCTTGGGAGGAACCAAGTGTACATATGTGGGCAAAACTACAGACTGTGGGAGGGGCCAGAAGGACATAGAAGGACTACTCATGAATATTAAAGAGGCTGATACAATCTCAGCATCTAAAAGGCAGAGATGCCATTTTGTGAGCTGAGCCTCTGGTGGGCAGAAGAAGTCCCATTAAGCTCCCAGTGCTGTTCCCTCCCTTTGCTTTGTAATTTTAATTGTTTCTAATTAAATTTTATTTACTCATTCCCGCCTGGTTTTTGAGTAGTTTATAACAATTACAAGAGACCTCAGCTGCTCCTCATACGGAGCCTTAAGGCCCTTCACCATCCTTGTTGCCCTCCTTCAGATGCTGTCTAATGACAATGTCTTTTTTATTTCATGATGCCCAAAATTGCCCCAGCACTAGAGATGAGGCTGCCTCAGTGCAGAGAAGAGCAGGACAATGCCCTCCCTCACCCAGCTGGCAATGCTGTGCCTGATGTCCCCCCAGGACACCATTGGCCCTCCTGACTCATGTTCAACTGGCCATGGACCAGGAACACCAGGTCCCTTTCTACAGCTGCTCTCCAGCCTCTCGTTCCCCAGTCTGTACATACAGCCCTGTCCCAGCTGCAGAATTTGCATAGACAGAGAATCACAGAATGGGCCAGGTTGGAAGGCACCACAGTGGGTCCATCTGGTCCAACCTTTCTCCTCAATCAGGATCATCCCAGAGCACATGGCACAGGGTTGTGTCCAGACAATTCTGGAATATCTCAAGTGAGGGAGACTCCACACTCTCTCTGGGTGATCTGTTCTCCACACCCTCTCTGTGATCTGCTTGGTCACTGCACAAGGAAAGAAGTTCTTCTTCATGTTCAGGTGGAACTTCCTGGGCATCAGTTTCTGCCTGTGGCCTCCTCCCTTGTCCCATTGCTGGGCACCACCGAGCAGAGCTGAGTCCATCTTCTGAACCCTCCCTGCAGACACTGTCAGACATTGATGAGGGCCCCTCTCAGTCATCTCCTATTGAGGCTAAACAGCCCCAGCTCCCTCAGCCTTTGCTCCTAAGAGAGATGCTCCAGTCCTTTCATCATCTCTGGAGCCTCTGCTGGAACCTGCTCCAGGAGCTCCATGTCTCTCTTGTCCAGAGGAGCCCAAAACTGGACACAGAACTCCAGATATGCCTCATCAGGGCTCCGCAGAGGGGCAGAATATCCTCCCTTGACCTGCTGTCAATATTTTTTCTTCCTAATGCCCACTGGGATTGCCCCATTGCCCCACTGGCCAGTACACCCCAATGCACCCATTGGCCTCCTTGGCCCCCAGGGCCCTGCTGGCTCAGGGACAGCATGGTGTCCATGAGGACCTTGAAGTCCTTCTCCACAGAGCTATACTCCCTTGCATGTGAACTCTGCTTTGGTACATTATTGCTTTAAAGAACAAACCTGAAAACTGTTAATCTGAACAGTTCTGATTTTAAAGGAAGTTCAGGCTTGGCTCTGAACATACGTTTTGTGACTTGTGGCTGTTTGCAAAAAAGAAGCATCACAGGAGCACAGCACTGCTTGCCAATCCTCGTTTTGAGCTGTCCGTGAAATCTTGGCACCATGTCCCAAGAACACTGTATGGAAATAAAGCTCTTCTTTAACCTACCTACGTGGGCTCCCTATGGAGGTGATTGTCTGCTGGCCAAATCTGTAACTCTGGCTGCCTGAACACTGTCATCACATAGAAAGCTCTGGGGGGAATAACTGCGGGTTGTTATCCAAATAAGGTGCTACAGTTTATTCATGGAGAGATGTCATTGAGGTTGTTCCAATTGATTGCAGCACAGCCAGGACAAGAGGGAAATATGATCCCCTACTCATGGTGGGTTCAAGCCTCAGGTCCTGTTTGTAGACTGACCCCAAGTGTCACAGCTTAACTTTAGCTAAGACAAAATAAATCTGGTCATGACAAGTCCAGTTCGGCTGACCTGGCTTGTTCTAGAAGTCCCCAGCTGAATGGGAGAGCTTGTGCACAGACCTCAGCCAATCAGTGAGTCCAGACAGCAGACATATCACTGGTCAAGGAGCTGAGCAGGGGTAAAACACAGACCAATCAGTGTCTAGAACTTGGAGTTTTGAACTTCCTATGTAAGGGAGTTCCAGACAATAAAATGAGGCTATTTGTCTCATGATCAAGAGGACACGAGTCATGATTTCTGTCTCCCTACTCATGACTCATCACGGTACACCCAAGGAACTCCATTTCTCACACAATGGAGGGGAGAGATCAGCCTGAAAATCTTCTCCTCCTTACTCCTGCTGCTGTAGCTTTGTCCTTGTGGTTGATATTATGAAGACTAAAAGACTGTGCACACTGGTGTCTGTGTATGTGAAGAGGAATAGGAAACATGAGAATAATACCCTGACCAGGCGAGGTTAGAAGATAAAAAGGTGTTCATTTAGTTAGGATGAACCTGCCTTGGTTGCCCACCCAGGCACTGTTGTCTGCATGTGCCCAGCCAGCAGACAACGGGCAGGAAAGAAAATGAGTGAAGAATCTCTCCAGACAGAAGTCCTCCAGCTGTAATGAGACAGTAGGTTTCACGTCTTGAGAGGTCTCTAGCAGATCATTCTCCACATCTAGGACAACAGGAGGCCCTAAGCAATGAGAAGAACAAGCCTTGCATGTTGCTTCTGTGGACTCAGAAAAGAAAAGGCACAAATGGATGCTCCTCAGAAAGCATTGGAGATGCCTTTGTGATTAAATGGCATCTGCTTGATACCTTTCACTGGCACTGGAGCCAGCTAAGAAACTGCTTTCCTCTTCTATCTTGGTTTGAAACACAGGTATCTGCTAGGGAGGGGAAGGGCCTCCCGCAGAATGGAGAATTCAAATCCCCTCCCTCCAAATTATTATAATATAGAAAATGAAAGTGGCTTTCAGGCAGAGGTATGGGGATAGGAATAACAGTTCTTTACTAGTATGTATAACAAGGCAAACAAACAACAACAACTTACGACATTAATGTCAAAAATAGACTGAGCTGCCAAATTATCCAATTAAAAAAAAAACCAAATAAAGTTAAGTGTAGCAGCAATTTTAATTAAAGCAGCTTAAAGATTACAATAATTTACTGATAATGATTAATATGAATATATGGGTTCTAATAATACAAGAGCAATTGGACCGTGGGGTACCCTACCGCGGGGTACGGTGCAGGGCTTCATCTCCTGTCCCCCNGGTGGAAAATCCCGGGCTGGTGGATGAGATATATCAAAAGCTTCGCGGTGGTAACTGGAACGGCAGGGATGTCCCGGCAGGCCAGGGCAGTGCGGGGCCACAGAGTAGCAAAAAAGCCTCAAAGCAGTGCCGAAGAAACGGCGGCAGCGGCACAGGGCTGGCCCAACAGGGTGGGAGGAGGTGAGCTCAGAATTCCAGGGCACCCCAGCAGATGGTGGTCGATTTCTCAGGATCGGACTTGGTGGTAACAGTGAACTCCTCCTGCAGCAAACAGCAGCCTGGCCGTCCTCTCTCCGATGTCGAGAACAAGAGAATGTAGCTGCCTCCAGCCCTGTCCTTTACCTGCCCCAAAAAACTCTCATCATCTTCCCCCTCCTGACTTTTGGCCACCTCTGTTTTGATCAAGCACCCATAAGTACCCAGTCGTTAGTCTGCTAGCAACTTATGAGGGAAAATTCTATAAGTAATAAAGGAACAAATGTAACCCCCACATCCTTCCAAACACCCAAATTACATGTTTGGAATATCCATGGCCCCAGACATGCCCCAAGGTTGTTTAGGATGGTGCTTGTTGGGCTAGGGACCACTGGTGGTACCAATTTAACAGGTGAATCCAGCACTCAGGAACTGGTGACCTGTTCAGATGAAGTCACCACAGAAAGGCAAAAAAGTACTGCCTCAGACACTGGACATGGTGCAATAAATGGTGGGTTTGGACAATATGGAATCATAGATTAGAATCACAGAATATGCTGACTTGGAAGGGACCCACATGGATCATCAAATCCATCTCCTTGCCCTGCACAGGGCCATCCCAAGAACTCCACCATGTGCCTGAGAGTGTTGTCCAAACACTTCTCCAACTCTGGCAGGCTTCGTGTTATGACTGTGTCCCTGAGGAGCTTGGGACTTGGGACATAATCTCCATGTTGCCTAAGGCTATGCAAGTCCAGAGACACAGTGTGCTGATCTCTGTACATGGCTTCAAAACAAAATCCCAAGTAAAAATCCAAGTAATCAGGATGATGATAGATTCACTGAGTGATGAATTAAGGTGGTATTGAGAAGTTACTCCTGTTCACTGTCCTCTGGACATAGACAAGGATCATCAGTATGAGTGTCAACTTTGCTGTCCTTCTCACTGTAATAGGTCATCCGAAGAGAAAAGGCTGGAACACCATGTTTGGGCAATACCTCTGATATTTATGCATGCCATAGGAGATGAAGTGTTGAACATATTTACCCTCAGTACCTCACACCCAGTTCTGGACAAATTTCTAGGAGATGTGACAGGATACATGGCAAATCCCTCTTTGCAGCTACAAGGGGAAATGAGTTTAAAATGACTTGAAAATAAACCCCACCAAAGGTGAATGACTATATCTTCTCCAAACATTCACCTTCTGTGCCCCTCTGCTATCCCACACTGGCATTGTGTAGGAAAAGGCAGATCCATGCTTTGGCAGTTGTTTTTATGCTGCCCTGTATTTGCCAAAAGAACTGGTCCCAGAGAAACATTTTGCTCTTGATTTTGTACAGCTTACCCAGTTTCAGCAGAGTTTATAGGGAGGAAAGGGGCACATGGAGGCCTCCCTGGTCTCTCTAGGCTGGAAAAGAAATTTCACTATAGTCCTGTTACTTTCATGCTGAAATATTTTAACCAATCACATGAAAATCTTTAGCATTAAAAAGACCACCTACAGCCAATGGAACAATTAACTACTGCTCACTGTTGGAACATCAAACACAAGGTACAAATCTGATGAAAGTGTTTTCTGCTGTATATGTCACTGCATACATAAATATGTACATATACATTCATATGTGTATATAGAAATAGATATGCATGCATACACTTAATCAGCACCCATTCACCACGAGAGGGCAGGCAAAGAATATGAAAATCAGTTGTCGTGTGTGTTCCCTGCACATGCCAATGAGCAAATCATTCAGTGGCCAGAAAATATCACCACTGTTTTCTTTAATCATCTCCAATGACTTTCTTATTATAGAATCATAGAATAGTTTGGTTTAAAAAGCACCAAAGTCATCTGGTTCACTCCCCCTGAAATGAGCAGGGACATCTTCAACTAGACCAGATGGCTCAGAGACCTGTCCAGCCTGGCCTTGACACTTCCAGGGATGTGACAACCACAGCTTCTCTGGGCAACCTGTGCCAGTGTTTCACCACCCTCATAAAAAACATTTTCTAAATATCTAAACTAAATCATCTATCTTTTAACTTAAAACCATTACCCCTTGTTCTAGTGCTACAGGCCCTTCTAAAAAGTTTTTATCCTGAATCTCAACTTTTACAACAACCTCATAGGGCACATTTTGATGGCTATTTTTTGTTTTGTTTATTTGTTCAGAAATTCTCTGCATTTTTCAAGGATGAAATGGTCTGAGCTAAGAGTGGTTCATCATGGGTTAACCCCAAGAAATGTCACAAGTGAAAGGTGAGAAACTTCCTCAATGCTGTGGCTAGCACCTCTTTTGTGGATGGCATGGGTATTGTCATGTGTATGTCTGGAGAAAGGGAGAGGTCAGTAGGAGCTGTATGTCTACCCATTTTTTATTGAGCATAAGCGGGTATTCACTTATGTATGGTAAAAGGACTGGTCTCCTCATCAAGAATGACTTACCTGAGAGCTGAAATGACTGAGATCTAAACCTAACATGGATAGGTTTGTCCATTCCCACAGTCCTGAGTCCTGGGAACAGCTAATTTCATCCACTAAGTTGTGAAGTGTGCAATCAGCAAGAGAGACCTTTCGAAAATGTCCAATGAGCAAAGAAGAGCTTCTCTTCTTTTCACTCATGATATGGAGAGGATAAAAATACAGTAATCTTGATGCCAGAGAGCGAATCCAAAGAAGCATGCCCCTTCATCCCAGAGATGTTTAAAATATGGCATAGATAGACCTTCTAGATGGGCCATGAGAACTGTAAGGATCACTGTCTAAAACCTGTCTAAAAGGAACTGTCAGTGCCTTTGACCTGAGGAGGAAAAGGCATGTACAATCTAACCCCAGAAACTGCATCCCAATTTCTTAACAAAGATCTTTGCATTTTTATATGAGGACATGCTTTATAGGGGTACTGAGGCTCTTCATGGAGAAACCCTGTTCAGGGCTTTGCTCAGTGGGATGATGGATGTCAGACTGTCAAAGCAACAACAGAATGGCAGAATCACTTATAACTTTCGTAACACATCCAGAAATACTATCCCCAACTGGCTTCTCTCAACCTGGAATTTATCTTAAGGAATTGATATATCCAACCTTGGCTGAAAAGCTGGGATTTACACCAGCAAGAGGTACACCCACAACCTGCAAAAAAAAAAAAAAAAAATCCCCGAATTCTCTGTTTCCTGACTACAAGAGGGACTAATTTCCCTTATTATTGAATCTATGTCTGTGTTACTCATTCACCACTCCCTTGTTCACAGGAGAAATTTGGAGGTCCTTGTGGGTGACTCATCTGCTGGAGAATGAGATGAATCACAAGCAAGAAGATGTATTTCCCTCCATGAGCTGTGGAGGTTATCAGAATCAGTGTCCTTTGATAGACACTGATCTTGTACATGTCTACATTTGATCAGAGATATCACATCTTTTTCACATCTGACATCATTCTGGGGTTGCAGTTTTCTGTGAGAAAAAGGAGACTGTGCATTTACTCAGCTCTTCAAACCCTCTGCCATCACTTCTTTTACCTGTCAGGGAGCTGGTGATACATATTTGAGCATAATTATCTGTGCTTCTGTGTTGCCCATATTTCACCATGTCAGTGCACTAAACTTCCTAGTGGAAACATAGCCTATACACTGACTCTGAGTGCATCCTACCTCTGAAATCTAGAAGATGTTCAGCAGCAAATTAGGTTTCAGTGTTTGGAAAAATCAGATAGATGAGCAGGATTGTTTCCTTCAGATTGTTGCCCTATGTCTGCTTTCTCAGTCCATTGCAATAACTCCAACAATTCCCCTATGTCTCCCAGTGTATCCCCAGCTTCATTCTTTGGTCCAAAGGAGTTGTTATGATGCCTTAGGATTTTAGCCTTTATATTTTTCAAATCCTGTACTGCATTACTGCATAAGTCTAAACTCCATATATGTAAATGGACTGAACATATATCTGTCTGAAAAACTCATGACCGTTATCCATCTTGGGTGTAGCCTCTCTTGGAGGCTTTTGACTGCCCAAGGTGTACCTATTTACACCCAAAGTGTGCCTTTAATAAATACCTACTTTTCGTTCTCTTAATCTTGTCTTGTCTCTCTTCTAGGTAGTCACTCCAAGGCATCAGTTATATGGTGCAGATACTTTTCTCCTCCTGCAGTGTGTTCTACCTGAAGCAGTACACACAGGGACTACCATGACAGACTGTCTGCACAGCAGGGACCATGCTCAGGGTTTAAGTCAGGGTTTCAATCATTTTCCTTCATGGAAAAAAATTCCAAATATGTCATTGTGGGTGGAAATTATATTCAAGAAGAACTAACACACTGTGCAGGAAGCAGAGGCATTTTGGAAACAACACACCTGTGAGCTATAAAAAAAATGATGACATAGTGATGGAACAAGGGCTTGTTATGGGAAGGATCAAAGGGTTTAAGGAACATGACAAAAATAGAGCATTTCTGACCAATTTCTTCTTTCCCGAGGATTATGATTGCAATCTTCTTTTCTTTTCAGCGCTTGCCTAAAAAAAATGACATAGAAGGAGCAAAATCACACTCTCAGCCAACTGTGGTGAAATCCTCTTCTGCATGATCTGAAAATTACCTGTATCATCAGCAGCTTCAAGGTCTTGTATACAGAATGACAGTAATCCTTTCGCTATAGCTTCCTTCCAGTAAGACATCACCTAGCCAAAATAAAGAGGTGGAAAGGAGGGGTATCAAAAAGGGAAAATTGATTATTTCCATGATGTTTGATATTTAAACTGATTTTCATAATGTCTGAGTCAATAGCAGGACTGAAAATGCCAGACATGAATGACATTCATTCCCCCACCCAAAAGGAAGCCAAGAGAAGGAAAAATGGATGACATTTCATACTTTAAATGGAGCAAGAGGTTTAGAGTGGAACACGATCTTTAACCCCATTAGAACAGACAACAGAGAAAACTGTTCTGCTGCTTGTTTGGCACCACCTGATTCATAGATCCTCCTGCTATTGCACTGGTAGAGCAGAGCTGTGAGAAATATTTGCAATAGAAACCACATCAGTCTCATTTGATGTGCGTTTCAAGATTAAGCAGGCTTGTTCCGTGGAGCAGTTTCCCAAACCTGCTGATTAAGCTTTGGGATGTTCAAACACAGGCTAGACGATGTCTCTGGAGATAGTAGTGGGCAGAAAAAGTGGTGGGCATATAGCAGTGGACAGAAACACCTGAAATCTGGGTTGGATGCAGACTGACTCCAACCATCTGAGCTGGCAGGCAAGTGCAAGTGAGGCAGGATCTCTCTGTCCTTATTTCCATCTTCCTGAGACATTCATTTGGCAACTCTGCTTGCAAGCCATACCTCAAAGTCTTACTGGGCAGTGGTGTATGTCTGGGGTGCACAGGGGATAGAAAATAAAACTAGAGGGCCCTGGAGACAGTTTTGGCCTTTCACAATTCACATGCCAATTCCATTTGCCTCATTTCAACCCTCCAAAAATTACGAGATTCTGAAACTCCTGTGATATGAGTTTACTTGTCTGAAAGTTTTGCCCAGGTGAGGTGAGGTGGACCTGAGGAAGATTATGGCCACAGGGGACTGAGCCAAGCCTAGTCTAGGGAGATGCCAAGAGCAGCTTCTTCTTCGAGTTCAGCTGAAGACACAGTACCTGAGAGCTGTAGGCACCATATGATGAGACTGATACGGGACAGGAATCAGAGCTGACCAGGACAACTTCCCTGTTCTGCTCACCACCAGCATCAGTATCAAGACAAACCAAAATCCCAGCATGTGATGCATCATCATATTCCCAGCATCAAACTTCCCTCAACACCAGCAGGAATAGAAAATGGGGCCAGAGCAAAGCTCTTGGACCTCTTGTTCCTCGTGTTTGTTTTTTTAAAGAACAAGCTATAATTGGAGCAGGAGGAAATGGAGCATAAATGTTAAACTTTGTTTAGTCTTGGGAAATATAATTTATAATTAGAGTTGGG
This sequence comes from Illadopsis cleaveri, assembly GCA_013399915.1. Classification (NCBI taxonomy): domain Eukaryota; kingdom Metazoa; phylum Chordata; class Aves; order Passeriformes; family Timaliidae; genus Illadopsis; species Illadopsis cleaveri. The sequence continues at coordinate 59,318 of VXBB01025223.1, read as the reverse complement.
CATCCTGTTGACATGATAGAACCTATTTTAAGTGTGAGGTGAGCACATGGTCAAACTCTAACCTTTTGCAATTGATAAAAAACTGCCAGTTCTTTTCTTCTTGTCTTCTTTCTTTTGTCTTATTTTTCTTCTATTTTTTTTTCTTTTTAATGTAATTTCTAGAAAGCAACTGGGCTAACATCAGTTCAAGATAATGATACTTATAGTGGCAGTGATGTCATAGAGTATCTCAGCAGCTGGAAATCTTGCTTTCTGTTCATGCACTTCTGCTTGTCTTCATACCAGCCCCACCAACCAGGCCTGTTCACCTCTACTGTGGAAGAGTGGGAATCCCATGAGACTTGAAGGGTGAGGAAATGGTGAAGATTGACTTTGCATGACCAGCACTGACCTGTGGGCTTTTTGTTTTGAAGCGGCATTTGCCAATTGCCACATGCTGCTGCCCTAGTGCAGAAGAATGTAGGATTTGTGCATGGCAGGTACCAGCAGAAATTATTGCACGACTGGTGCTTCCAAGCAGTTTTGGAGGCAAGATCCTACAAGTCTGCAGGGTGTGCTGTCCCTCCTAGAGTCTTCAGGTTCTTTCATGGGGTATGACATCAATGCTGTCAGATAACCTGGCTCCTCACATCGACTACATTAAGGGTTAGCTCTCTCATGGGCACCCTTCCCCACCAAACCAATTGTTCCCTCCAAGCTGGGTGTAGTCCTTGTATTTTCTTCAGGGCCTGGATCAGGTTGGCTGCTTCTGCTCTGAACACTCCTTCTACTCTATTCTAGAGCACACTGTCTCCACCTTACTCAGGGCACACTAAAAGAAAGTGAAAAAACAATCTCAGAGTAGTGGGGTCACCATCCAGAGGTAGTTAACTGAATGTTACACAACTGGACATGTCCAACTTCCCCTAGAGGAGGGTGAGGTTTGTGTGGATCAGGCCAGGGATCACTCCTTGGGAGAGATATCTTTAGTGGGAGAGATGTAACTGGAAAAGCCATCTGCACTTAGGTGTCACTGGGAATAAACCATAGGCTGACCCAAGTTTCTGCTGCCCACACACCAGAAAGGAGTGTAACAGCAGCAGGATCTGTGGGAATTATTCCTGCTGCTTCCATGTAGTCTGAAATTTCATGCTGGGAGACTTTGTATCCTTTCTGTGATGGACTATTTTCCTGTTAGTTAGCCATACACCACCTGGGAAATACAACTGGATCTCCATCTCTAAGCAGCAGGTCCACAGTCATCCGCCAAGCTTGGCTACTGTGACATTAAGTTGGCCATCAGGTTGTCCTGCTGTGGTGACAGAAGGGGATACAATATATGCTTGTCCTTGGTGAACTCCCTTTGTCAATCTGTCTGATTAAGCTATGGTGGGCTATGAGGTGAGTTTTGGCCCATAATAACAGTAGTAACAACAACAATGCATATACAGCTACACCTGTACATAGGCAATAGCCAAGGCAGTAATGAAACCATTATTGTTTCCTTTGTTACCATTATGTACGTGTTGCTATTAAATTGATTAGTCTTATTACAATCTTATTGCAACAATATGAGCAGAGTGTATTTACTGAGGTATTTAACAAACCACCTTTTTCCCATCTGTAGCTGTTTTCATCTTGAATCTCCCAGTATGATGCAGTTCTGAAGTAACTCTGACAGAGGAGCTGGTGTGCTACAGAGGATGAACCTGTTGCAGAGAAGCAAAAGCTGGAGCCTGCAGATGTTTAGCAGAATTCACGAAGCTGTTTGGCACATGGTATTAAAGGATGTAGCTTTAGCTTTCAGCTGATTTTAATAAGCATATGTGGGAGAACGGGACAGAATTGATGCTGTCGGGGAGAAGGGAGCCAGCACCTTTTTTTTTTTTTTTTTTTTTTTTTTTTTTTTTTTTTTTTTTTTTTTTTTTTTTTTTTTTTTTTATTTTTTTTGGCCCTCTTTTATATNGGGTATTTTTTTTTTTTGCTTTTGTGAAGATTCTTGGCCACTGTTGCATATCTATGTGAAAAGGACAGAAAACACAATGCTGAAGGAAGACCTCTCCTCTGAGGGAGGTCACTTAGTTGAGATGTTCACTGTACATGCAGGGGAGAAGGTGGGAGGTTTGCAGTGGTCCCTGGGATGTTTTCTTTGATCCCTGGTGCCTGTGGGAGCCCTCCAGCTGGGTGGCCCAGGGGAGGTCTTAGCCTCACTGGTGAAGCCAAGACTCAGTTTGGTCCTAAGACATCCACTGAAGAGCTGGCAAAACCCTGTCAGGGTTTTACAGTGCTGCAAATGAACATGCAGAGCCAGTGAACAGCTCCCCAGATATCAGGGCACATGCAAGCAGATGGAGACAACACAGAAAATGTTCATGTCCCCAACCAACTTACACAAAAGCATTGCATCTGAAATAAAAGAGAGCTTCACACCCAAAGTAAAGAAAGCAACATTCATCCCACAGCCCTTCTTAGAAGGTATTTTTGTTATTACCCATTCAAGCATTAAATTGAATTTATCCTTTCCCCAAAGGCTGTGTTTGGCCATCCCACTGCTGTACTATCAAGACACAAATGACCTGTTGGGAGACCAAACATGATGTGCTCTCCCTCCTCCCATATATCTACCTTTTCCTACAAACCCCATCCTGCATGGAATTGAAATGTAAGGTTTGCAGCCAGCTCAGCACCCCTGATTTACCCCAACCCCTGAGAATCTCCAGGTTGACAGCTGTGGGACAGGCACAGATGACTTCAGAGACACGTGTCCCCAGAGCCTGTGGAGGGGATTTTTTGTGGTATTCACAGACTGTTTCATGTGTCAGTACGAGAGGAGCGTAATTACCAGCTGAGAAACTGCAGGAAATAAGCCAAGACTGAATGGACGAAATGGAAAATAAAGAGAAGCGCAGAGGACACACATATTTTAAAAGTACTACGGAGGTATGTATTCACGTGCTCCGGGGAGCCTGGGAATGTATAAAAGCTTAGGACTGCAAAGGAGTGAATTCAAGGACTAGTCTATGGGGAGCATTTTTTTTTCCCTGTGACTTCAAACTTCTCTCAGCGCTCGCAGAGTTTTAGTCAGCTGGCATGCAACAGAGGTACAACTTCCCCAAGGAAACTCTTCCTCGGCTTGCACTGGAAAGGCTGCTGGGAAAGTTGGGGGGAAAAAGGGCTGCAAGCAGAGACGAAACCTCCTCCTCCAGCCACAGAGCAGGTATGTGGAGATGTGTGTGAACCCAGGAGCCTGCTGGAAAGTTGCACTTTAAACTGTGGGAGAGATGAGAGCTCTGGTGACTTTGAGCTGCAGCCTTTAAAACTAACACAGATGAGGAAGGTACTGTATAAATAAAATGTTCTGTGTTTATGAATAGGCTGAGAAACTGGCTAAACACGCTGTGTAGATGGCTCTATCCACCTCATTGTATATTTAGTCCATCAGGGACTTGCACTGTGTGAGTTAGATCATTTATATTAAGGAGACACCAGTTAGTTTATAACAGTACAGTTGTCATACACTGTATTTGTTATTATTCTCCATGTTTGCAGGAATAGAAAATGGGGAGATGACTGGTTTTTTTTTTCTTCCTTCACAGGACTTCAGTCTATTTATGGTATTACTGCATTATAGCCTTCTGAACTAGGAGTGCTGCAGGGATCAGCATTGTACACTAATTAAATGCCACTCACCCAGCTTTCCGATACTGAATCCTAGTATAGCCTTGGGAAAATCACACAGTCCCTGGGTAAAATAGGCAAAATGCTGTTGGCTTGTCTGCTCTTCTTCCTGTCAGTGCTGTCATTGAGCTCTCCATGTTGGAGCATGAGGTGTGAGATGGCAGGGTTATTCTGTTGCTCTTAAGACCCTGACATCTTGAATGTCACCTTGGGTGAACAACAATTTACTAAGACGGCTTTGCTGCATATGGACTGTTATCATGAAAATGAATGTTTAGGCAATATTTGGAAGCAGTAACGTTTTAGAAAATCATAGTTTATATAAAAATCACAGTAAATTTTCTAAGGCTAAGCCTAGTTGTAATTTGGATAAAAGTATTTTTGTAAAAGGCAAATATGCTTCCCTTAAATAGAAGCAATAATTTGGCTTTGCACAGCAGTGAGAATTCAGGTTTTTTACTAAGATGTATTAATTTATACTTTAAAATAAACATATTACTCTAAAACGCTGAAATCCTCTAGTTTTCAAGAACAAAAATTTACAACCTGTCATATCTTTTAAAGCAGATGGTTACATCTTAGTGATTGTATCAGTGCTAGGACTTTTACTAATACATTAATGGGTGGATTAAAGGATGGATATCAGTATTATGTAAATCAAATCTATCACCTCATTTTGTCTCCTACTGGATCTCATGAAATGAGTACACGTTTTCCCAAATACTGACCTCACTATCTGTAAAAAAATAATATTGCTGAATTAAAAGTGTATTTTATAAACTGGTAAGAGAAAATTCTGGTTTGGTTCCTGAATCTGAATTTTTTTCTCCAGGGAGAGTGTTTCATAGTTAGATATTTTAATCTGCACATGCCAGTACAAATGCCATCTTGCTGATGTAAGAGTTTTCATTTTCCCATCTCCTTCTGTCCCTTTGCCCATCTCCTCACTCAATTTCTCCAGGCTTGTGGGTTTCATTAAGTTCTTGTTCATTTATGTTTTCTTTCCTGGAGAGAGTAGGAGGAAAAAGGGTGGATAAAATAGGGAACCTGGCTAAACCTTGATAATTGGAAATGTTAATTTTTGGTGGGGAAATGCATATGGAGAGAGGACAGAAAGAGAAGGAAGGAAGACAGCAGCTTCAAAATACAAGAGAAAAGCTTTGTTGCATTTACAAGAGATGGAGGAGTCTATTTTGATCTGTGGACTTGACATCAAAAAGGCTAGGGGCTGCATCTGCCTATGAGATGCCAAGCACAGTGCAGATTGCACGAGCAAAATAAACCAGGAGAATCAGGTTCTGGAGATGTAGAGTGTCAGGAGCTAGAGCTATGCCTTCTTCTCAAAGTCTGTGGCTCAGGATGGCATTGGCTATTCTTTTTAATAGGGTTAATATTAATGTTGTCTTCAGGTCACCCTGAATCACCAGGGAGATATTCCAGCCAAAAGGGAGCAAGATTTGTCCCACTCCTGCATTTAGAGTTCAGACCCACTGTCTAAGGCAGGAACCTGTTTTATTTACTTCTCTAGAGAGTTTGATTCATTGAGCTTGACACAGGACAAACAAAAGCAGTGCCTTAGAAAGCAGCAGCATTATGGATGAACAGACTCCAAAAGGTCTGGAGACTCAAGACACAAAATTGTCAAGACATTTTCTTGTTCCTCTGAAACCCTTGGGAACCTGCAGCAGTTTACATACTGACTAGTAAGAGCCACCAGCTAGGATTTGCTTTTCCTTCTTGTTCTGAGCCATGCTGGGGAAAGGGTTTGGAGGAGAGGAGGGGTCTGATAAGGTGTCCCTCACTTCAGGTGACAGAGGATGAAATTCAACTGACATTGACAGAAACTGAGTAGGAAGTGACGGCTGAGACACCACTGGAAAATCAGGATTTCACAGAGTTGCAGGTGCAAACCCTTTGGCATTGCTGGGATGGGACAGCCCTTGCTATTTTGTGGGCAAAAAAGCTTGATTCTCCAATCTGTGTGATGGAAATGAGGATGGATGGGGCTTTGAGCAACCTGGTCTAGTGGGAGGTGTCCCTGCCCGTGGCTGGGGGGTCGGATTATCTTCAAGGTCCCTTTCAAATTGGGCCATTGTCTGATTTATATGACTCAGTCTCTGACTGATGCAGGTGACACCCTGGAGACGTGTCCTTACCAAGCCCATACCATACTAACATTTCAACACCACTTTAAGGTGTAAACTGCTGGGTAGCCCGGGCCAAAAATATTGAAAATTTGAGAAATCAGCCAAATGCTTTGGAGTCTTTGAAACTGTTTGCTGCCAGATCCCCTTTAGGAAAGGACAAAGATGGCAAGGACAGCACCAATCTTTCCCACTGCAGCTGGTGTCCTTAGAGAATGTGGTTTTATTGAAGCAAAGCCCTGAGCAGTAGAATCAGTGCATGCCCTTCCCTCCTGGTTTGGCATTTGTTTCTGTCCAGGCTCTTTTTACAGTTCAGCTGGCACAGCTACCTGGTTACTCAGTAAAACAGCTTGAGGAACAGAGCTGGCTTTTTAAAGAGAACAAAATCTCTGCTATTTTTATCCCCGTAAATTCAAACGTCCTAAAGTGCTCTGAACATCCAGGTGTATAAAATTTTGAGCTGCCATCATCTTGGCCACTTGCTGTTCTTTATTAGAAGCATGATATTTGTAGTCCCAATCAGATCAAAATATCCTACTAAAAA
>VXBB01025223.1:2909-44103 GCA_013399915.1 Illadopsis cleaveri | reverse complement strand
CCCTCCTAATAATGTATAATATTATTATACATTAATAACAAGACTTTTTTCCAGTAAATTAAATGCTGCCTAAGCCCTTCACATTCAATTTCCTCCTGCTGCTGTATGTTCTCCTTAACAACAAAATAGAACTTGATGATTATGTAAGGATGGTCGTGTTCATGTTTCCAATGGTCCTTATGAACATGCACACCAAATTTTGCTCTGGAAACAGAACTCAGTCCTAGCCGCAATTAAACACAGATGCATCCAGAAGATGGATTTGACTTTGACACTTGGGTTTTTTTCCTCTACCCTGCTGTTGAGAATTGGCCTGAAAAGGCCTGACCCTAACTATAGATCACATAGTTTTCCCTCTCAAAAACCAAATTTACATGATTTGTGTTTTCAGTGTTGCATCACAGGTGTCTTGTTTGGGTGGCTTCATAAGGCACGCTCCCCATGGAAGTAGAAGGGAACTGTTGCCTTAGGAAAACGATAAACGTGGAAGATAAAAGCAGACTGAGTTTTGAGATTGGCATCAGAAATGTCTCAGTTGTTGAATGACCCTATTTGGTTAAAGCTGCCTTGCTTAACTAAGCCATGGCTAAGGAAAGGCATATTTGAACATGTGACTATGAAGGAGAGACAGGGTTTATGCTATAGGATCCTTACAGGTTTTTATACCTCCTTGCTCTGGAACCCATGTTGCCAACAGAGTGAAGCTCTTCTAAGTACTGCTTACTACTGCAAATAGAGTCTGCAAAATCTAATACAGTGCTGAAAGTGAGAAAATTATACATCAGCACAAAAATGAGGAAATGGTGCTTGATCACAGAGAAACTCGGGGCTATTCAAATGAGTCCAGGAGAAAGGTACAGAAAGGAGAACTTTTAGTAGGTGTCACATGCAGATAAAACTCTAGTGTTTGAAGTCAGAAATCTCTTTAAAATAAAATGAGTGCTGTTAGCTGCAAAGAAACTAATTGGGATTGCTTCCCTTGCTGTCTGAATTCTCAGAAAAAGTGATCAGTGTTTCAGAAGCAGCATCTGCCAGGATGCTGAATGTTATTTTTCTTATATTTAATGCAAAGATGTTTTTCATTTGTCATGTGACAACTCCTTTTCTCTCTTTTTCTGGCAGGCAAACTCACAGGCATTTTGCCACAACAAAGACCTCCACCAAATCCCTCGTGAGCTCCATCCAAATGTAAACAAAATAGATCTGTCGGGAAATCTGATTCAAAGCATTCCTGAAATGTCATTGTCATTTTACACTTCCCTTCAGTGCCTGGATTTAAGCTCTAACCAGATAAGTTTCATCACGCCTGGAGTCTTCACACACATGAAGAATTTGCTGGAAATAAATTTAGCCAACAATCACTTATATGAGCTTGCTCAAAATGGCACAGAAGGGATTGGACTCTTACCGAAGGTGGAAATACTGGACTTGTCCCACAACAGTCTATACAACGGGATGGCTGAGTATTTCATTAAAGAAGCTCCAGCACTGCAGTATCTTTCCTTGGCAGACAACAGTATTATAATGATATCACAAAAAATGTTTCAGGGATCTCCCCATCTTGTAGAAATAGATCTTCACAGCAACATCATCATGGAAATAGAAGAAGGTGCTTTTGAGACTCTAGTGAGCCTGTCCAAACTCAATCTCTCAAAGAATTCAATTACTTGCATCTCTGATTTTAACCTCAGGCAGCTGGAGATACTTGACCTTAGCAGGAACAGCATTGAGACCTTCCACACCACAAAATCAGATGATGAATATAGCTTAAGGTATTTGGATCTGAGTGAAAACAAACTGTTTTACTTCCCAGTGTTCCCTCAGGTAAACAAGCTGGTAACTCTGAATTTATCAAAGAATTTAATCCAGCTCACTGCTGAATCCCCTCATAACAAAATGGACTATGTGAAAAATGAATGGCTAAATGCTTCTTTCCATCCTTTTGATCAGAAGCAAAGTAGAAACAAAAGTGCTCTTTATTTATCCCAACTTGTATATTTAGACTTAAGTTATAATGCAATCAAATCCATTCCAGATGATTTCTTTGAATCAATGTTGTCCCTTCACAACCTGAATCTCAGTAAAAACTGCCTTCAGGCATTTGCAGTAAGTTATGACAGTGCATTGATCTCTTTAACTGTCCTTGACTTGAGCTACAATGCTTTGCAGAACCTTCTCCTTGATGCTGGTGCATTGTCAAATTTGAAGGAGCTCTATATTCAGAACAACTATCTTCAAACTCTGCAGTTTGACATCTTCTCAAATCTTCCTAGCCTTAGACTCCTTAATCTACAGAGCAATAATATCAGCCTTTGCAGCATGTACTCAGGATTAGCTAAGCAAAGACTTGCTGGAGAGGAAAGTGGTTGTGTATCATTTGTTGGTTCTCCTACTCTCCAGTACTTGTACCTAGCTGACAACATGCTGAACATCCTACCAGCATACAGCTTCTACAAGACTTCTTTGGTTGTCTTGGACCTCTCCATGAACCCTGGACTGAAAATAGAACTTAAAGCATTATCAGGTCTGGAAAAGTCTCTGGAATGTTTGTATTTATATGGTAATAGCCTAATAGATTTAAATATTGACTTGCCTTGTTTTAGTCACCTTAAACATTTAAACCTCTCTGAAAATCAGCTGAACTGGCTGCCTAAGTGGGGTAGTGACTCTCTAGTAGAAGTTCTGGACCTACGGAACAACAGGTTCAGTACGTTACAGAACAGCAATATTTTAGCATTAGAAAATTCACTTAAAAACTTGTATCTCACTGGGAACCCACTCAGCTGCTGTGGGAACATCTGGCTTTCATCAATGATCCAGAATAAAAATGTCCAGATCCCCAATGTAGAGCATTTAATGTGCCAGTACACTCAGAATTTTGGGTACCAGGATGAAATGCACATCAGGAACATTAGACCAGAAGACTGTGAAAAAGAAGATCTGAAGAAAATCAACTTCCTTATTATATTAGCATTTGTGTTGGTTTTATCTGTGATCATCATTGGTGTGGGTTCATTTTTTTGCTCCCGCAGGCAAAACTTTATCCATCAGTTTAAAGCATAGTAACACAAAATGCCTTGAAAACTGAAGTAATCAGGTGCTACACTGACAGTGTGTAGAAATGAAGGGTAAAATTCTCATCTTTGATTTTCAGCTGTGGATTTTAAATGCTTTTGAAATGCCCCTGAATTACACCACTGGTATGGGTTGCAAGGACTGGAAGGAGAATTTTCCATGTTTTGCAGATCCACAGTTTAACTCAAAGAGAAGAATTTTGGCCCTTGTGTGCAATATATATTTAACTGAGATTAATGTGAAGAAAGTCATCTCTGGGGTGAAGGCTTTTTAAAAAAAATCCTGGAGCATGAATTTCAACCAGCTAACATTCAACTGAAATGTTTATATTTTTAAGAAAAACTGTTGGGAAATCACTGCATAGGGTTGCATTTCAATACAGAAGAATAGTATATCTATTTTTAAAGGCCACGGGAAGTTAGACTGCAAAAAGGTGTTTTGAAGATACCAGTATGAAATAATGCATAGCGAACACAGTCCTGGGCCATTATTCAGACCTGTCTTTCCACTGTCTTTCCCCAAAGTATATTATTGTCTAGAGGATGTGCTGCAAGAAAATTTCTGTAGGTCTTCATTCTGTGCTGTGTTTAACATGGCCAGCCTGTGTTGCTAAAAGTTGACACTGACAAATGTTATGTCCCATACTCTCACAGAAAATTCACCCTTTTGAAGAGAACCATGAGAGTGAGTGGGAGCCTGACCTGCTATAAGAGGGTTCAGTGGCTTTGAAAAGGAACTAAATCATGTCTTCTGTTAATGCCAGGAACTGTCCACTCAGGCACATAAGAGAAACAGTGGTCAAACTGAAACCTGTCCAGGTAAATAATTCAGAGTCAAATTGCTGCTCCGTTTCTGTTTCTTCCAGCTAGTGAATGTCAAAACTACCACACTACAAAAAGGTGTATAGTTATATATTTTTAAGCAGTTATGTATGAAACTGGCTGGTGGTTTTCATTGTGGAATTTTGTACAATAAAAACAACTGAATTTTGTAAAAAGCACAAGGCTGTGGATATATTAAAGCACCAGCTTGGAATGCTCCACAGATAAAAAGAAATGTCTCCCTATTTTTCTATGGTATTTCTGCTCCACCTAAGACCTTTACATTATGGTCCTGAAGCAGAGACAGCTGCTCCATATTATCAAGTACAACCAATGGAGAATAAGGAAATGTACTGGAGATGTAGGCAAGAATTTGGAACAGGTTGCCCAGAAAAGTTGTGTCTGCCTCATCATTGGAAGTATTCAAGGCCAGATTGGATGGGGTTTGGAGCAATCTGGTCTAGCAGAAGATGTCGCCACCCAGGGCAGGGGATTGGAACAAGATGATCTTTAAGGTCCCTTCCAAACCTAACCATTTTGTGATTTCTGTGACCCTATGAATTTGAACAAACCATCAGCAGCAATAGGGCCTGATCTGACATCTACGAAAGCCAATAGCTCAAGCACCTAATCTTGTAGGAGAAGGCTTGCACAAGCAGCAATCCCAAGGATTAGTTGGAAGTTCAAAAGCAAGCCAAGCTGTGCACCCAGATGCTGATTTGCCACCGACTGTGTTCATGGATTTTGTGTCAAGCATGGCAAGACTGTTTCTCCTGCTATGAGAGCCAGTATTAGCTTGACTGCTGTGACTAGAATTAGTAAATAACCTGATGACAGAGCCAAACCCATTTAATTAACAGTTTTAACACGATTGTTTTGCTCTACAAAAAGGAAGTACCTGTTATTACTAAACATGTGGGAATAATTAGACTTCCATTGGCTTCCCTGAGAGCAAAAATAGTTTTTGGAGGAATAAGCCTCAGAAGTGAAGTGCAGCATGGCTCATTTGGATTTTTCTTGTTAGCAGCATAAGCGGCCAAGTAGCGATATGAGCCTGCTTCAGACAATTCTTTTACTCTGAATGAGACAAGAAGTGTGAGGGGAAGAAAATATGAATAAATTTACAAAGAGAGGGAAAACAGGGAAAATGGGAGCCCTACATTACATTGTTCAAAATTATTCAAAATAGGGATATGTAGATGACAGCCCCACCTCTTGCCTCTCCTGTGTGTTACTGTGCCTGCAAGAAGACCAAATGCCAAAGTACCTGATCCTACATCAAAGGTAGCCATCAGTCAGACATTACACATCTTTCCACCAGTCCCATTGTCCTAGTTGGTTGGTGTCATGATTTAACAAAGCAGAATATGAACCCTATCCCAGTGGAATCAGGACAGTGGGCATGATACCGCCTGTAATTTTGCAACCAAAATTGACACTCTCATTCATTGCTTTTTCATAAAGTCCTTGCAAAAACCTCTGTTGATACAAAGAGCTCCTCCTGCTAAGCCAAGGGATATCCTTCTGTGATTCTGGCACCTGTAATAGAGCATTTGGGATTTATGCTGTCAATGCAAACTCCGCTTTCTTTAAGTTGCCACATGCAACAAATGGCTTCCCTACTGCAGCTGTTTGCATGGGACAGGACAACAGAAACACAGAATCCTGAACTGGTTTGGGCTGGAAAGCACCTTACAGACCATCTCATTTAACCCCTTGCCATGAGCTTACTAAACCAGGTTACTCAGGGCCCCATCTAACCTGGCTTTGAACACTTCCAGGGTCAGGGCAGCCACAGCTTCTCTGGGCGACCTGTGCCAGGGCTTCACTACCCTCACAACCAAGAATTTCTTGCTGACACATGATCTAGACCTCCCCTCTTTCAGTTTAAAACCATTGCTTCTTGTGCTGTTACTCTCTGCCCAGTTAAAAAGTCCATCTCTCTCCTTCATAAAAATCCCTTTAGGTAAAGGAAGGCAGCAATGACGTCTCCCTGCAGTCTTCTGAACCACTGTAGATCTCTCTTAAGCATTTTCTACCACAATTTGCTATGTTTTGTTCCTGAAACAATCCTCTGTAGTGGGATCAAGGAGATGTATGTACTGGAAGTACTAGAAACACTCACAGAGAGGGTCCCAACGAGCTCAGCAAGTCATGATTCTCATTGGTTATCCATGAAAAATCAAGTCTCAATTTCCAGAAACTTGATTTTTTTCTGCAAAGGCAAGATGAAATAACGCCATCACAGGGTGGCCACAGATTTCTGCTGGGACCCTGCTCAGCCCTAAACTAGCCATGATGGGTTAGTATACAAGACAGTAATTGCTTCCTAATATTTTGGGAACTCAAACATTTCCTCTCCCTATCTATTCCCTGTGTCATTCAGTACTCTTTTATTTGCCTGTGGAGAAACAAACTGAAATAAAAGTATCAGTAACCAGTGAAATGCAGTGAAACTAAATTGGGAGGAAGAAGAAACTGAAAACGCATGGAAGAACTTTCTGAGAAGAGTCTGTCAGGCTATACTGCATTCTTTCACAAGCAAAGACATTTGGAGGCTGATGCAACATGATATTAAGCAAAATTTTGGCAAATATAAGGGAACAATCCTGCAACATTGAGTCTCTTTTCTCCCAAGCTATTGATCATGGCTGTTCTGCTGTGTTGTAGAGCCAAGTTAGTTGCACAGATTCCCTCCTCCAGTCCATTTCTAGCAGCTGTCGCATCAGGCACATATTTGGGTTACAATGGGAGAACTGATTGCAGCCTTTTCATGCCTAAAGGGGGCTTGTAAGATGAAGAGTGGCTTTTTACACATGGAGATAGTGACAGGAAAAGGTGGAACAGCTTCAAAATAAGAGCAGAGATTTAAACGAGGAAGAAGTTCTTTACTGTGAAGGTGGTAAAACACTGGCACAGGTTGCAAAGAAGCTGTGGATGCCTCATCCATCAAAGTGTTCAAGGCCGGGTTGGATGGAGCTTGGAGCAACCCCGTCTAGTGGAAGGCATCCCTGCCCATGGCCAGGGACTGGAACTAGGTGTTCTTTAAGGTCCCGTCCAACCCAAACCATTTGGCAACTTCATGATTTTCCAGTTCATAAGCAGTGTACTCTATGAAGAAACATTCTGGAAGGTGACTATAGAAAAGATTCCTCTTTACTGTTCCTGACTTTCCCAGAAAAGGGAGTGGACAAGAAGGTCCCCGGTTCTGAAGACCAGTGAAAGAGAGACTTCCATTTTCAGGTAAAAAACGCACCAAAGACAAGAAGGTTTGGAATAGGCAACTAGGCTGGAGGTATGGCACAAGGAAAAGAGAAGGGGAATGAGAATAGCTAAACCAGGAATTTGGAATCCAAATTACAGAATCACTGAATGTTTAGGGTTGCAAGGCACCTCTGGAGATCATCTAATCCAACCCCACTGCTAGAGCAGGTTCACCCAGAGCATATGGCACAGGATTGTGTCTCCATGGGTTTTAAAGATTTCCAGAGGAGGAGACTCCACAATCTCCCTGGACAGCCTAATGTAATACTCTGTCAACCTTACAGTGAAGAACGGGGAAGGAATGGTCAGGGTGAAATTAGAACCAGAAGCAGGAACTAGGCTTGTTCAGCCTGAAGAAGAGACAGTCCTGAGGGGAAATCTTTGGTCATCACTGGATGGACAGCTACAAGGAAAGGCATCAGCTCCTCCCAGGAGTATTCACTGAAGGGACAAGATAAAACTGCTGAGAGCTGCAGCTAGGGAAGTTCACATTAAACATACGGGAAAAATTCTTCATAATGAGAGAGGTCAAACTCTGGAAAGGCTTTGAAGACCCAAAACTCATCAGGGCAAGGCCCTGAGCAGCTACGTCTGACACTGAAGTTGGCCCAGCTTCAATCAGGGAGCTGGACTGGAGTTCTCCAGAGGCTCTTTCTGTTCTAAATTATTCTCCAAATCTTTGGAAAACAAAAATGGGTCACTTAGGGAAAGGATAGAATAACAGAGAAACAGAGCCTGTAACTGACATCTGTTCCCTAGACTGAAGCAGTAGAAGGGATTTGGCAGAAGTGTCCAGAAAGATGGCAAAAGTGGCTGATGATGTCAGATGTCAACAGAGCTAGTCAGCTTGTGGAAGTCTGAGTTTCTCTTTTCCCCCCTCCTGAGTTTTATAGCTCAAAGTTAAAGTTAATATTACCAAAGTTTTCCAAGAAAATTCTGAAAAATATGAAGTTGGCAAATGTCTTCTTTGTAAGGCCAGATTTTCAATTTTAATTCTGATACTCCTACTGCTGAAAGGACATAGAATAAAATCTAAAAAAATTCGACCAATCAAACAAACAAAAAAAACCCACCACCAACAAAAATACCCATTGCTACATTAAGTTTTTTTTTATTTTTGCTCTAGATAATATAATGAAATATTTCAAACAGCTAATGCTAAATAATATCACTCCCAGTTATCACTAAATTAAGCAAACAAAATAAAATAGGCAAAAAATATTAGGCTGTTAAAATTATATAAGTCTTTTCATGCTTTAAAATATCAAAAAATCCTGTGCTGGGACACAGGAAGAACATAAAATAAAATAATGGTAGTTACCTTTTGAAATCCCAGAAGAGACCCATCAGGTAAGATTTTCATTCAAAAATGGTTTATGTTGTAGAAATTCCTTCCATCATGAGTACATTGTAATTAATGCTTTTTAAAATAATATTTACATGTTTTTTGTCTCCACTGCCTTTCACATTAAAATGTTGTTACAAAAAATTCTGACAAGAAGCATAAATTCAAGGGTTTCAAACCCTGATTTTCACTGATGGTTTACTCTTGGAAAACACTTTATACCAGACTTTAGCATAAATTTCATGCCTCTTATGTGTGATTCAAGACTTAATCTTTTCTTCAATGTGTCCCCGTGTTACACCACAGGCATCAGGCAAGTAATTGAATTGTTAAAATGGACCCATTACCCCTAAATCAAGCTCCTTTCCTGTTAGAAAGAATGATACCCACTGAGGTAAAGATCCAGAAAATTATTTAGGTGCTTTAATTGCCACTGTAGATATTTAAACTCAAAATATAAATCTTTACAGTTCTTATTAGCTGCTGGTTCTTCCACCTGGTGCATGAAGTCTCTAGAGGACTATGTTTGATGTGGAAATTCCCTGTGAATTTCTGCTTCTTGGGATATTCAGAAATGCCACAAATAGCACAAACCCATTTTCATATGTTTGTAACCGAATTCTTATTTTGAACTTTCCTCTACCAAGTCTCCTAAGTGGATAGATATTGCCAAAGCATGGCTTCTGGATAAAGCTCTGTAGGAAGTGTAGCTGGAAATAGAGCTGCCATGATAACTCCATGTCTAGATGGCTAGATGGATGGTTATCTCCCCTACCCACATGGGTGTTTTCTTTTCTTTAAGTGCTGTCCTGCTTTCCAGGCCAAGGGGAGAGCTACATGGATCCTATCAATTTATCCTCAGTTTTGTCTCAATATGAAGAATGTTGTGCTCCTTAAAGGACTTTTAGGTAACTTCTGGATGACAAAACTGTGGGATATGGGGCTATATTTGTTAAAGTTCTTAAGGCTCATGTTCACCAGAAGGCCCTGTTGGAGAGGCACAGCTGCAGGCTGCATGGTTAGAAGTCAGCTGCGGGGTGAGAGGCAGTTATGAGGAGAAAAGTGTGGACAGCACATGAAGGAGAAGCTGATTGGGTGATAGGACACCTGGACAGCAACACTGCAGCTGAGCCAGCCAAGGGTGCCCTTCTTCTGTTAAGTTCTGGTTTTGTCTGGTTGAAATTAAAAGTCTAAAAGGGAGGTGATTTCTACAATTAAGTGATCTTCTTTGGATGCATAAGGAGGCCTGTATCGCTTTGCTCCCCTTTGCTACACAGAACTGTTCTCTCCACACAAAAATCTGGCTGCTGGGACTGCAGAAGGCAGAGGGGAAGAGCTTGCACAAGACACTTGGGAAGTACCGTGCTCCCATATTTATGTTGTAGTAATTAAAACAATTCCTTTCCTGCAGAGGAGGACATTAAGTCATGACGTGTCATGTGTGCTCTGAACACCATGTTATAGGAGAAAAGAGAAAGAAAAACACCACAACCTCCATTTACCCTTTCATAAGGAAGGCTGAGGTGTATGAACCACCAGTGGTCAGTTCTGTGCCACTCAAATTACAGCATTTAAGTCACTGAGGGAGGCTAAAAAAAAGTATCATCATGAAGGATTATGAGATCTGAGTCCCCTGACAGACATCTAAATTCCCATATGGTCTCCACATCTACAAGTTAGAGACTCAGTTTATCTGGAAGACCCACAACCCTGATATGGAATGAGCCAAGTCTCTTTTCAGCTTCATTGACAAGACCTCCACAAATAGGTGTGGAGAGTTGTGAGGGCTCGGTGGTGAACAGATTATAAGTTGACCACAAGCTCATATGGTGATATTTGCATTTATGTGTAAGTATTTTAGAATCATGGAATTATTTAAGTTGTAAAAGACCCCTAAGGTCATCAAGACCAAGTGTTTCCCCAGCCACTAAGGCCACCACTAACTCACGTCTCCAACTGCCACATTCACACGGCTTTTAAATTCCTCTGCAGATGGTTATCACCACTTCTCTGAGCAGCCTGTTCCAATGCTTTCAATTGTTTTTCAATGTTCTTTAAGCAAAGAAATTTTCCTGGTAACCCATCTAAACCCTGCCACAACTTAAAACTATTTTCTTTTCCTATTGTTTGTTACTTGCTAGAGGAGACCAATCCCCGTGAGGCTACACCATCCTTTCAGGGCACTGTAGAGAGTGAGAAGATTCCCACTGAGTCCCCTTTTCTTCAGGCTGAGCCCTCCAGCTCCCTCAGATGCTCCTCATCAGACTTGTACTTCAGACCCTTCCCCAGCTCTGTTGCTTTTCTCTGGACACACTCTAAGGTGTCCTTCTTATCATGAGGGTCTCAAAACTAACCCCAGGATTTAAGGTGTGGCCTCAGCAGCACAGGGGATGGCCACTGGCAGGTTCTGCTGTCCACAGTATTGCTGGTAGAGGCTGGAGCTTAGTCTTACCCCAGAGCTAAACGCTTGAATCAGTTGTCTAAATATAGGCAACTAGTTCAGTCTATTGCAAGAAACTAGTGCCATTGGGGATGTTCCTGGTGTCTGGGCTGTATCAATGCAGAATTTCCAGATATGATACAGGATAGAGAGCTATACTTGACACCCAGCTGGAACTCAGGCAGCAAACTCCAGGGAGGCTCAAAGGCTACTGAACACTAATCTGTGGGTATCCAGAAATTCACTGTTGGACAAGAAACTCAGAATTTGTTTGAAAAACAGATGTTCCAACTGCTTTGCTTTTACTGGTTGATATGTTAGATTTGATCTCTGAAGCCTAATGTTAGCTTGCCATCTTAAAACTGTAATCAAATCCAAAAATCAAGACCAGCTTTCAATGAGGAATATTTTGCACAACTGTCTGCCTGTGCACATCCAATGTCATATCATCATCTTTCCTCACCATGTAATAGCTTTTCCAGCCTCCTGCTTCTTTAGGCTGCTCACAAGGAGGCTTCTGAGCAGATGCAATCAAATGCAATGGCATTACCTGTTTGTGCACTACAGAATGTGTCACTTGATTTGGTTTGCATCACACACTTCCTACTGCTCTTCAGCAGACCTCTGGATTCATCCACACAAAGTATTCTCAGATGTCTTCCAGCAGAGTACCTGAGTGATGCACAGTTAAACAAATAACTTACTGAGGTCTGTGGAGCAATGCTTTCAGCATCTCATTACCCAAACAGTGTTGGTGTTTTTTCTTACAATTTCTTATTTCAGAACTTGTTTGGATTTTGGTCTTGTGCAAGGGTTATTATAGGAATAAAGACCTATCTCAAAGAAAGATCTTACTTTATTTGGATGAAATAAAATGATCAGATGTCCCTAACTTCCTTCCAGTAATAATAATAATAATAATAATAATAATAATAATAATAATAATAATAAAGGCCTAAAAGACATATCTAAGTTTTCCATACAAACATTCAAAACTGTCTTGCTTTTCCACTGCACTATTTCAGATATCCCACAAATTTGAACATCCTATGCACATGGAAAAGGTATGACAGTTATTTTTCTGGTTAAACTAGTGCAGTTTTTGAAGAAGCCTGAGTTGTAAATGAACAAGGTCAATTTATAACCTGTTCACCAGCCCAGCCCTCACAACTGTCTACATCTCTCCTTGCTTGTGAAGTAGTTTAAACCACCAATTTAAACCATCTTCATCTTTCACTTAACAAATGGACCAGGCTAAGACTATGTCCAGTAACATTTACATACTGACTAGGGGTAATTTTTTAGCTCATGAGACACAGCTCCATGGCAGCTGCTCCTATCAGCCTTCTGCCATCTTGCTTTGCAGAGCTCCCAAGTGGGGTTCCTCAAAATCCCTTTAGGTCTCAAGAATGAGGTTATAAAACCTGGAAAAGTTTTCCAGCCAGACACTGTGAGACAGTTCAGAGGGGATCCAGCAGCAACTGGGAAAGGTGTGAAAAATGAGACCTTTGCAGAAAGGTTATGAGAATTGTTTTACAGTGGAAGGGAGAGAATTAAAGCACATAAATAAAAAGGGTTGTTTTTAAACATTCTGAATCAGCAGGGAAGAAGGAAGAAACATAGAAAATGTAAATCAAATGTTGGGTGGATTTTTACAGTCTCACTGGTAGCAGAGAAGTAAATATATGTTGCGATCAATCCTGAACCCAAGGAATCCAACAGAGTCTGTCTTCTGGAAGGGAGACAGATGCATGGGGAAGGGAGCAGATGCTTTCCCATCAGTTTGGACTTACAGATGTAAGAATGCAAATTATTCAGGCCTCCAGAGGCAACTCTCATTATCCTGGATATCAGTATAAGTGCCTGAATAAAAGTTGTCCCAGAATAATTAAATCAGCATTTCCAAATTCCTGCTTGGGGGCAACCTTTTGGTGAGATAGTTTCTGTCACATCCATAAGGGCACTACTGTTGTTGGTGCTCACTTTTTGCTCTGCAAAGGGTACCAACAACATGTAGGAGACTGACAGTGACTGATGCTCAGCAAGTTCAATGCATCCAACAACTGTTTGGACTGTGCTCAGAGGACAATTTGGGTGAAAACCAGTGACACCGTCAAAACTGAGGCTTTGTACAAAATATTCACTCTTTTAATGCATTTTTTTCCCTCCAACTCTTGTGTTTATTCCATTTTGACTACTGCCTTCCTCTCCCTCTGTTTTTCACTGGATTCCTCTTATCTGTTTCAAACTGTCTGTCCCAAACAGGACATAAACTCAACAAAATTTGATCCCAAGCTGAACTTTTGAGCTGTATCATATTTGAGTGGACTGGAGATAAGGTCAAGGGAATTTATGCACACATATTTCATCAAGAGGTGAGGCCTCTCTTCCTTGTTTATTATTTCTAAAATATTTAAGTCTTTAGAAATAATGTTGTTGACTAGAAAAAAAAAAAAAACAAACCCAAAAAAGAAACAAACCCAAAGCCCTGCTCTAATTGGAACAGTCATTTCAATGCACCAAATTGTTATAATATCAGCCAAATCTGTGCTCCAAAGGATGCAAGCAAATATGAATTATGGGCTTGCACTCAGTCAAAAATGCAGCTATTGTTCTCAAAAACAGGATGCAGACCAAGGGGAAATGGTGTCTAGTATTAACTGTTCATAGCATAGGAATAAAACCCCCACCATAGTCCTATTGAAAAGGAGGAAGATCAGATCTTCATGGGAGAATTATTTTATAGACTCATTCTCCTGAATCTGTTGATTTCCACTTTGGATCATCAGGCATAGATGAAAGTATTTGCTTCATCTATCATGTCATGGAGTGTGTTAACCCTAACATACAGCACATGCAGAAGACTTGAAAGCAGCAACTGATAACTTATAAACTTGGAAAGTACTTTTTAAGCCATATTTTTCATCAGAACCTACATAAAATTAATGTAAAAATCAATGCAGCCTTTGAATCTAGGTAGAGGAAGAAGAACTGCTCTTTTTACATTCTTCTGGTGAGCACTAGTCCATGTTACAGTCACACTGAGAGTCCTGGAGGGATCAGGTGTGTTTGGTGTGTATCAAAACATGTCTGAAGATCTTCTTGTCAAACTCAATCAAAAAATAGGTGAAAAGAAAAATAACCTGGCTTCTTCCACATGGGGAGGACCTGCATAAGTTCCGCCAAGTACACAGAGAGACTACAAAATGTGTCTCCATTTGCAGCACTTCATCCAGTAAATATCTGCTTGCACATAGTTCTTACCCTGCAAAGTGTGTTGGTAGCTCACACACCATATTTGCAGCAAAACACATTTTGCATTGGCCAGGGGTGAAACTGTGCACAAAGAGAGGGCTCTGCACTAACCTCAAGGCGTATTTGCCTTTCAGTTTTGAACTGTGAATTTCTTTCAATAGTCATTTCCCAGATGCCCCAGGATTGAAGCTAGACTTGAGACTTCCAGTTTAATAACCAGAGCAATGATCTGCTCCTTGGTCAAAGTTCAGTTGAATGGGACTTCCCTGTATTTTTCTTCTGCCAGGATGTCTGTCCTCCTCCATCCACTGGGTGAGGAAAATCCATGTGCTTCCAAAAGGGTGCTGGACCGTAGGACGAGAGCACCTTTCTGTTTTTAAGCAATACTTAGATACATTCAAGAGCAGATCCTCTTTGCAACAGAGGGAAGGAAGGAGGAATAGAGAAGGGAAAACAACCCAGGGGCCTCAGCAGCAGACTTGCTGCCCTTTTAGGATGCTTTTGGATCCTGTGGTAGGGAATAAATCATGCCAGTCCCAGACAGGGCTGCTCACTGCTACTGTTTTCCTTTCATTTGGTAACATGTGTTACAAAAAATTTCATTATAACACAACCCCATATCAGGCTGTGAGTATATTCCTCAATTTAGAAAACAGCCCCTTGAGGAGGGCTGCTCCAAACAAGTCCTGTGGTGGGGAAAATGCTTCTTGGGAAAGGTCTTGGACAACATTTGCCAGCAGCTCCATCTTTTTCTTTGACCTCCCCAAGAGTATGTCTACAAAGACAGGTGCAGGCAGTGTATTTGAGTGCTGAGCTGGTTGGCCTCAAGCCAGTTCTGGCTGGAATCTGCCAGTCTTCATGTGCCAGAGCTCAGCTTCCACAACGTAGCTTTCATGGGTACACAGCCCCAGACAGGGTCAGCTCATGCCCTACTGCGTCTCTTTACACTGATAAGCCCAAAGAAAGGTCAAGCTGAAGAGCCGGGAGGTGATGGAGCTGTTTTACAGCATTGCCCTCTGTTAAATTAAGAAAAGTCCTCATTCAGCTGCAGCCATGTAACCTCATGGTCCTCTTGGGCTAGCAGTGATGGCTCAGTAGCCAGATAGACAGCTCTGACTGTCTGTTCAGCTCTTTCATCAGTGCTGTTTTATCCAGCATAAGGAGGCCATCCCAGACCGGGCGGCAGAGCATGCTAACATCTCACCACACCCAAGCTGAGGATGGTCCAGGCATTGTTGCTACCATCATAAACCCAGGAGAGGTGGAGTGGTTGGGAGCCGGCATGTGAACGATGAGTTCTTGCTATTTATCATGCATGATTAGTTAACACAAGTAGCCCTATTTCCCTTTGAGGTCTTGGAGAAAGTTGTGGTACTTGCAGAATGGCAATGCTCCAGTTAAGAACTAGGTTTAGTGCCTGTGGATAAAGGAATAAATAAGGATGGTGCCAGTTTTGCAGCCAACTCACATAAATCAGTGGATGTCCTGCCTAAAGAACTGGATTAGGAGCAGTCTCTTCCTTCCCATTGAGGAAGAGTGACCCAAACCTTACCAGGGTTTTTGCTGCCCCTGCAATATTGTGGTTACACTCCAGTGAAGCAAAGAGTTCAGGGGGACAGGGCTGAGGCTTTAGCAGTCCCTGGGAACAAACCACAGCCCATTGCTCACTGTGTGCTGAGAGAGAAGGTGGGCTGGGAGTGCAGGGAGGCTGTACAGCAGCCCAGGGGGAGGTTGTTGGCTAATCCAGCAATGTTGTTCATGCAGAATCTTTGGCTGCCTGCTCCTGACTGGGGATGTTTCACAGATAAGCAGTTCCCTGATTATCAGCTGTAGAATAAGATAATCAATTTAACAAAACAAGTATTACATTTTTCTCACAATGGAAGTATAGTCCCTTTTGTGGTGGCTTGGAAAATGCCCAAATGGGTATGAAAAATCAGGAGTGCAGGCAGAGGTCATGCAAGGTAGCAGATCCTCTTTTTCTGGGGTACTTCTAGTCTTCAGCCTCTGCTTGCAAAGTGTCAGGGACAATCTGAGCATCTTGGGGTGCATGTGGACACAGGATGCAGGACAGTGTTTTTCACTGTTTTTTCTGTTGTCACCTTTTTTCTCTACCCAATTAGCAACCATGTGTACAAAGAAAAACAAACAGCTTTTCTTCTGGAATTGTTTTCCTTTGGTTGTGTCCTTGCTTTCTGTGCAAGGGACTCTCATTTGCCACAGAGCTAGCGAACCTGTTGTTCATTTTTCAAATGAATTCTGGCTTGAATCACAGTGCACATGAATTGTATTGCTGGGAGGCGAGAGGTCTGGAGGAGAGCAAGTAGCTGTCATCACTGAGTAAGAATGGAAATGACAGCTAATTAATCACTATTATTTATTGATTTACAACATTTAAATTAATTAACAGGATTTGAGTATCTAAGCTCCTTTCTTCTAAGGCTGCCAAACCCACCACACTCCAGACACTAATCACTGGACTGCAAAATACTGCAAAATACTGAAACTGAGCCTTGCAGGAGTTAATTAAGTGGAGCAGTGTAGGTGGAAGCTGAATGCAGAAACTGTGACTCACGGTCCCTTGCTTGTCTCCCTGTATTATTTGCATTGCTTGTACTGTTTGCAGACCTCTGACTTCTGAAACCTGGCAGCTTTAGCCAGCTCAGTAGAAATAAACAACAATCTAGAATTAACATCAGAGGAATAAATAACCTAAAGAGTAAACAATACAAAATAAAGGTTACCTGACAACGAGCTGTGAAAGGTTTTGCATGTTGGAGATGTTGCTCTTCACAATAAGGTTAATTGATAGCATAACCGAAATGGGGCCACTTGGGGTTTCAGTTGTGCATCCAAATGGAGGGTGGCAAGAGTCCAGCCAGGACACCACTGCCAAGTCAGACAGGAAATTTGAGGACCCATTAAGGAAACGAAAGGAGTATGAAGAGAACTACAAATTGAAACCTGATAAGGGACACTACTCATGCAGATGGAAAAAAAAAAGTGCTTGTACATACACAGTATTTTCTTAAGGACTCTTAACCCACTCTTGCTGCTATGGAATGAAAATACATCTTAGAATCCTTTTGGACAACACCTAAAGGTCATGTCACTTCAATCCACCTGCCAAGGGCAGGGACACCTTCCACTAGATCTGGTTACTTACTCCAAGACCTGTCCAACCTGACCTTGAACATTCCCAGGGATAGGACAGCCACAGCTTCTATGGACAACCTGTGCCAGGGCCACACCATCCCCACAGAAAATAATTTCTTCCCAATAGCTCATCTAAACCTGTCATCTGTCAATGAGAAGCTGTTATGCCTTGTCCCAAAGTCCCTCTCCAGCTCTCTTGGAGCCCTTTTAGGCACAGGAAGAGGCTCTAAGGTCTCCCTGGAGCCTTCTCTTCTCCAGGCTGAACCCCCCGAGCTCTCCCAGCCTGTCCTCAGAGCAGAGGTGCTTCAGGCCTCAGAACATCTCCATGGCTTCCACTGGACTCACTCCAGCAGATCCTCCAGATATCTTTCTGATGTTGGACCCCAGAGCTGGAAGCAGCTCTGCAGGTGAAATCTCACCTGAGCAGGACAAAAGGGCAGAATCCCCCCTCCCCTGCTGCTGACACAGTGGGGTCAGCCTGGGATATAAGAGGTTTCTGGGTGCCAGCACACATGGCCAGGGCAGGTTGAACTCCTCATCCTGCAGCACCCCCAAGTCTTCCCCAGAGCTGTTCTCAATCCATTCTCCATTTTTCCCATTTTTGTGCTTGGGATTGCCACAAGCCACATGCAGAACCTTGCACTTGGCCATGTTGCACTTCATGAAGTTCACGGCATCCCACCTCTCCAGACTGTCCAGGTTCCTCTGAATGATATCCCTTCCCTCCAGCATGTGGACAAGCTGTTACAGGGATCAGGGAAAACAGCTATTTTTCCCACTCTACTCTGCTGACCTTAAATACCGTGTGTAGGTTTAGGTATCACAATATAAGAAAGACATTTAGCCATTGGAGAGCATCCAAAGGACAGCAACAAAGATGGTGAGGGGCCTTAAGGGGAAGCCCTATGAGGAGCAGCTGAGGTCACTTGGTCTGTTCAGCCTGGAGAAGGGATGACTGAGGGGAGATCTCATTGCAGTTACAGCTTTCTCATGAGGTGAAGAGGAGGGGCAGACACTGATCTCTGCTGTCTGGTGACCAGTGACACTCCTGAGGGAATGGCCTGAAACTGAGTCATGGGAGGATTAGGTTGGGTATTAGAAAAGGTTCTCCCCCAAGAGGGTGTTTGAGCACTGGAACAGGCTCCCCAGGGCAGTGGTCACAGCAACAGCCTAACAGAGCTCAAGAAGCATTTGGATAATGCTCTCAGGCATGTGGTGTGACTCTCAGGGATGGTGCTGTGCAGGACCAAGAGTCAGACTCAATGATCCTTGTGAGTCCCTTCTAACTCATATTCTGTGATTATGTGATATTTTCAGCTTATTTCACTTGAGATAGAAAAATTGAGTTTCAACAGATTTCTGAAGACTATCAGACTGAACTCCAACTGCAGAAGGTATTTTTCACTGGGACAACTATGGTTATTGTAGAGAAACTGACATCATATAAAACTGAGTTGCATATGGTCTTTGTTGAACATTTGCATATGGATAAAAATATCACCACTTTGTGACAG
Organism: Illadopsis cleaveri; assembly: GCA_013399915.1. Taxonomy (NCBI): domain Eukaryota; kingdom Metazoa; phylum Chordata; class Aves; order Passeriformes; family Timaliidae; genus Illadopsis; species Illadopsis cleaveri. The sequence continues at coordinate 25,233 of VXBB01025223.1, read as the reverse complement.
GTTACCATGAAAATGATGAGAAGTAGCAGCATCAGTCATCAGCTCTACAGACTTAATTCAACCCAATGTGCCAACATTATCCCAGAACTACTTACATGGCTTCACATATTCAGCAAAAAGGAAGGCTCACTGCATTATCCTACTCATCTGGGACAAGAGAAAGTAGGATGGAGCTTTGATCACACACCCTTGCAGACTCAAGAAGCCTCACTGTGCAGGTATATGGCTCCAACAAGCCTGAGATTATTTCTTTTTTTTCTAAAAAAACCACATCAGACAGACTTGAAAACATGGCTGCACCTGTGCTGTATGCCCTGCTGAATTTCACCAGGAATATTTGCATCAATAACCACATAACACCAGCATGAATCTGCTGATATCATTGATGACTCTTCATGACACATGTGACACCTTCCCTGATGCTACTACTGGAGTTGCTGTCATAGGGCAGCCTTGTCCAAGGGCACAGATCTGTTGAGGGTTATATTTCTTCCTTTTTTATTTATGGAATTTTTTTCCCATGAGTTCCTAGGAGACTAACTGCTGGCTACTTGTGGGTGCTTGACCAAAACAAAGAGATGGCCAAAAGTCATGAGAGGAGTGTAACATCGGGGTACACTTCTTTGGGTCTCTGCAAGTTTCCCTCAAGGGGGCAGGTAAAGGACGGGGGTGGGGGCAGCAGCAGGCAGTCTCTCGCTCTCAGCATTGGAAGGAGGATGGCCAAACTGTTGATTACTACAGGGGGGATTCATTGTCACCACCAAGGCCGGTCCGAGGAAATCTACCACCTGCTACCATCTGCTTGTATGCCCAGGAGCTCTGAGCTTGCCATCTCCTGCCCTGTTGGAGCTGGGCCGGCCCTGTCCCACCGCCGCTTCTCCGGCACTGCTCCGGGTCTCTTTGCTACGCTGTAGCCCCGGTACCTCCTCCCCTGCCGGGACATCCCGCAGTTACAGCTACCACTGCGGGGCTTCTGATACATCTCATCCACCAGCCCGGGATTCCTGCTCATTCCTGCTCATTCCTGCTGTTCCAGCTTGGTGCTCCTCAGAGTCCTGCAGGGGCACTGAGATCAGACTGCCCCGAGCTTTGTGAAGCAAAGCCCCTCGAGGTTCCTGGTTCTGTCTTTGTTGTTAATGCTGTAGTTGTTTTTTGTTTGCCTTGTTGTACATACTAGTAAAAAACTGTTATTCCTATCCCTCTCTTTGCCTGAGAGCCCCTTAATTTCAAAATTATAATAATTCCAAGGGAGGGGGTTTACATTCTCCATTCCAAGGGAGGCTCTGGCTTTCCCTGGCAGACACCTGTTTTTCAAACTAAGACAAGATTCCATGACAAAGAAGGCCAGAAGAAGGCAGACATGGCATGTCAATGCTCATCTCCCAACTCCAGGCCTGTACCCAGACTACTGTGCTACTGAGCACTCTGGAAAAGAAAAGAANCCCAACTCCAGGCCTGTACCCAGACTACTGTGCTACTGAGCACTCTGAAAAAGAAAAGAAGAGAAGGAGAAGGAGGAGAAGGAGAGGGAGAAGGAGAAGGAGAAGGAGAAGGAGAAGGAGAAGGAGAAGGAGAAGGAGAAGGAGAAGGAGAAGGAGAAGGAGAAGGAGAAGGAGAAGGAGAAGGAGAAGGAGAAGGAGAAGGAGAAGGAGAAGGAGTGAATCACCTCAACAGAAGATGGCTTGAAAATTTCATTTGAAGTTGATACAACCTATCTGTTTAGTTTATTCTGTGGTAACTAACCCAGCAATATAATTGATGTCATCAATCTTCACCAACCATATCTCTACCAGCTCTAGCCTAGACAGAGACAGTTACCCTTCAGAGCAGCACCTGCAGCCTTAGCTGGGCCCAGGAATGATTTGTTAGCTAGTAAGATGCCACTTATTTCTTTCATTTTCTGGAAAATACAAACCAAAAAACCCCAAACAAGCCAACCCCAAAAAATCCAACCAAACAAAAAGCTCACTGGAAATTTATAGCTGAAAGCAATTTTGCAGTAGTTTCAATGAAATACAAAGCAGATGTCTTCAAGAAGCAGGAACAGAGCAGAGCTGACTAATGCCTCAATGGAGCAGACAAATTTAATCCTTATTTCAAAGACTGAACTGAGAGTGGATCTGTGCTGCCAACTTGGTTTGTGCTTCCTTCATAAGGCAGTTATCCAAAACATTGTATTTGGCATTTGTTTTCTTATAAACAACGCAAAAACCCCTTACTCATTGTTTCTTATAATCTCTTCTCTCTGGCCTGTTGTGTTTGGAAATACTTGTTCCCAGTTTTGACACCTAGCAGATATGTCTTTGATATTTTTCTGAATGAATTAAGATTTATTGCATTCTAGTTTTGGTATTCCAATCTCACTTACTTCTATAGCATTACTTGAGATTAGCAGGAGATCTGGGATTCACATAAATCCAGATGAAGCTTAAGTACAACTGGTTGAGGACTTGAAAAGCCTCAACTCAAAAGAGTCAGTCTTTAATGGAGCTAGCATAAATCAGTGCATCATTGCTATTAGAAAATGTGCAGTTGATATAGGGAACTTACAACTAAATTTAAACAAGTTACAATTTGCTGTGTAATCAAGTGTGTTAAAAACAGATAGTCCTCTGCCATACAAAACCAGGACCTTGCCCATTTGTTTAAGACTGATAAGCAGAAACCAGTGCTCAAAAAAACCTGGAAAAAACTGGATTTGTAGTTTAGACTAGGCCCAGGAACCTTGGAGGACAGTGAGAGACCAAGAGAGCCGGCGCAAAGACCGGGTTCATCCAGCAGATACCCAAGAAAGACTTTTACTTCATCCAGCGACCCCTGCCTGAGTCCACCAGGAGACAATGTGCAAGTGCAGATTGACAAAAAGGTGTTTAACATACGGATTAAGAGTAGGCAGGGGATAGGTTCTGAATATGTATAGGCAGTGTTGAAACTTTCATAAATATGTATGAGTTTAGGTGTATTTGAACAAGAGCAGCTGCTCTGTTCAGTGTGAACATCTTTAGTGGAGCTATATCCCGTACATCCATGCACCGAGTAAACCATACCTACTTCATAACCTTTGGTTGTGGAGTCTTTGTTCTGCTTCACTGTTTCAGTCTCAGAGTTTCCAGAATATGTAGACAGCATTCTGACATCAAGAGACATTTACAAGCATCTGCTTGGGCTTCGACAAAAAACAGAAAAGTATCAGGAAACAGTTATTGGGAAAATTAGTTTAATTCTCAAAATTATATTTCTGATTACAGCAAACTGTTGCCTGTTTCATAATGGGCTGAGCTGGGAAAAATATCAAAATGGGGAAAAAAAGTCATAGATCATTAATGAGTTCAATAGCCGCAAAAAATGCGCTGATCCTGGTAATTAGAAACTTTACCAAGCATAATAAAATGGACTATCATCAAAGGAATTTTATATTAAAAAAATGCAGATTATAAAGGGAGATATTAATGATATATGAGGTGCATAATAATGTAATTAACAAAAAAGTCATATGAAATCCTGTCTTAGACATTTAAGTTATTCCTTTACTTATGTAATTGTTGTCCTCATTCCTTTCCACAATGTTTACTTCCTCAGACATTTTGCAAAATTAGTAGCAGAACTGTGAGGTTTTGGACTGTATGCGCACCTCTGCTACTGAAAAATCCTGTATAAAAAAGAGGTGCAGTTTGACCTAGGACCTCTGAAAGGATCAAGATGGGCCATGTACAGCACTGAAACTGAGAAGAAAACCCCAAAGAATTTTCAGGAAGAGCTTTCACTTCACTTCATAGATTCTTTTAAATACTTTTTCTCCTCCCAAACCTGGCACAACTTTGGTCTGGAATCTTAACACCTTGAGGGTGACCTATGAAAATGGTTCTTCAGATCTGGTCTCTGGGTCCTGGCCTGAAGGTTTCTCTTTCCTTTTGCTCCTTTTTATCTATAAAATTTTTCCCACAAGTTGCTAGGACACACCAACTATTGGGTACTTAAGAAAACAAATGGCCAAGCTCAGGGGAGGAGGGCATCTGGTTGCAATTTTCTCATCTGGGGAGTTTCTCCAGAGGACAGGTAAAGGATGGGGTTGGGGCAGCTGCTAGCTCTCATTCTCCGCTTCAGAGGAGGATGGTCAGAGCTGCTGCTTGGGGAAGGGAATTTGCTGCCACTGCCATTACCCAGCTGGGAGCTGTTTCTTCAGCTGTGGGGGTGACCCTCTGCTCGTGAGAGCAGCCACTGACCTGAGACCTTATTATCACCTACCTCACTAAAAGAGGGACCTATGACCATCTTCTCAGGTGCCTGGGATCCTGAGCTCGCCTCTACCTGCCCTGCTCAGAGCTGGGCCACTGCTGTCCTGTCCCTGCCGTTTCTTTGGCACTGCTCTGGGTTTCTCTACGCTGTAGCCCTGCAGCCCCTGCCCTGCCAGGACATCCCACATTTCCAGCTACTGCTGCAGAGCTTCTGATACATCTCGTACACCAGCCCGGGATTTTTGTTCATTCCTGCTGTTCCAGCTTGGTGCTCCTCAGAGTCCTGCTGGGGCACTGGGATGGACTGCCCCAGGGGGTTTGTGAAGCAAAGCCTCTCCTCCATCCCTTCCCACCTTGGCCGAGCCGCCATTACCACGTGCTCCCTGAGCGCACACCACAGCGCCCCCTGCAGCCGCGGGGGAATCATCGCACCTGCCCTGCCCAGAGCCACCAGCGCCCCTGGTGGCTGTGACCGGAACTGCACCAATGGGGAAAGTGCCTGCGGCTGAGAAGGCCGTAACTGGGTTTGTGGTTCTGTTTGTTGTTAATTTTGTAGTTGTTTGTTTGCTTTATTATACATACTAGTAAAGAACTGTTATTCCTATTCTCATATCTTTGCTTGAGAGCCCCTTAATTTCAAAATTATAATAATACAGAGGAAGGGGTGTTGCCCTCAGCTTTCTTGGTTTTCTTTGTTTGGAATCTTGCAAGCAGATTCTCACACAGCTTCAACATAAACAACGTATATTTTTAGAGATGTTTTCATATTTCTCCTCTGGGAGGAGAATGTGATTGATGGTGGTATTCACCATCCAGGTTAAAGAGGTGGTGACTTAAATGACCGATCTCTTGGCCTCTGTACAAACTGTATTTATGGAGTTGGATTGTTGATAAAGAATGTAGAAGAAGAATTTAGAATAAAGTATCATTAGCCTTCCCTTCAACTGCTGCTGCCTGCCTCGTTCCTTCTGCGGGTCTGATCCTCCTACATATGGACCCGAGTGTGGCATCCTGCTACAGAGGGGATTTACATTTTCCATTCCAAGGGAGGAATCTGCCTTCCCTAGCAGACACCTGTCTTTCAAACCAAGACATCAGATTAATTCCATCTTACTTAATGCTGGGTAGATAATTTAAGGTGTTGGATGTTGATTTACAAACAGCAGTGATACAGAGTTGCCTTCAGAAGAGTTGCATACCAGAAAATTATTTTACTTGTTTTGGGGTATGAAGGATGTTCATCATTCATTTTCTCTTTCCATGGCAAACAGTAGAAGTACAGTTTAAAGCAGGTACAGAACTTTTCAAAAGCTGAAATTAAGGGCCAGATTCAGCCATTAACACTTCATTAATTAGTGTGGGATTAAGCCATCTTAATGTCTTTTCTACTTCTATTTTAAGTCTTTTCTACTGAAGTCAACATAGCACTTGGTCTTTCCCTTTTATTAGAAAGACCTCAGAGAAGCACTTGCTAAGGGGGTCCAAAAGTGCTTGATCCACCTTTGGAAACTGAGTGAGGATACTGGTGACCTTTTCAGGACTTTCCCAATCTTTATTTCTGTAAGACTGTATGGGATCAATTGCAGAATCAGATTCTTCTACAATCAGTCTCTAAAAGTATCTCTTTCTCTCCAGGGGCAATACTGCTGAGCTCAGACACAAATATTAACATCACATACATCGATATTTAATCTGGCAAATCCCACCAATGTGATTCAAATATAAAACACATACTGTGCAATTTAGTCTTGAATACTTGTAGTCTTGATAGTGCACCTGCATATCTCCTATGTTTTAGCAAAGGAAGATCTCCAAAGCCTTTGCTATGCATGTGATGTTTATTAGAAGTAAAGTGTCTGTGATATCAGCTACTGAGTGGTGACGTGAGAGGTTGAAGATCAACCTCACAGTTTATAATTCAGTACAGTTTTTCTGATTGTCTAAAGGCCAGATGTTTAAGCAAGAAGATGATTGCACTAAGTAGGTGGAAGGTTTGAGGAGAGAATGCTAATGTATGACTGAAAATTGCACATTGTCCAGAATCTTATGTGACTATATGTTACAGTGGGCTTCTTCAGATTGCACCAGGAGCCAAATTCCATGTATGCCCTCCAACAAAATGAAAAATTATAACAGTGAGAATAGTTACAGCCTGGCTTTGAACAAGCAGGTGTTAGCAAACTCATGGATCAAAGAAATGTATTTGAATTTCAACGTAACCTAAATAAAAAAACCCCCTGAAGATAGCATTCTACTATATCATTACAATGAAGCTGAATGGAGAGATGAGTGCAGCACATTAAAACCAAATCAATTCAACAAATTAATCTTTGGAGAGGGCAAAGATTTTTTCATGTGTGTATGAAAAGGGTTAATTATACCCTTTACTCTTAGTCTGGGGTCTTCCTGTTGACTCCTGCCCCTGCTGTGTCTCTTGTCTCCTGGCTTGTCCCACAGGTCCCTGTGGTGCCCTTTGTAATGCAACGGGTTGGTGCCAGCATGAGTCCTATTGCCTTGGGTTCCTACCACCCAGAGTTCACCCTGCAGCTTGCACACTGAGCCAAGCAGCAAGAGGTAATTCCATTGGGGAGATTGTGACCACTGACTCATGGACCACTGACTTGAGAAACCCACCAACTTGAAAGAAGAGACAGACTGAGCATGCAAACTAGTTAGCATGAGAAGCAAGAGAATCATTCAACCAATAGAAGGTGGGATACTAATTAAGAAGAGAACTAGGTAACTTGTAGCCAATAAACCAAAACTTCCTTGTTTGCTAAAATGTATATGTAGTGTGAAGTTTTGGGACTGTGCTAACTTTCTGTGGGTTTACTACTTAGCACCCATCTTTGAAAGTATAAAATAATCAAACACCTCAGCTCTGCATGTAAGATTAGCTATCTGCACACCAGGTGACTAATCCCGCTTTTAGGGACAGTAATAGTGTTTGTTAAACAGGCCATTAGAAAGTGCACTGTTTCAGGTGGAGGACACTTCTTGGGTTACAAATCCCAGCCATTTTTAGGAATGGCACCTTATACTACAACTTAATTCAAAAGACATACAACTCCTATTTCACTTCACTGCTAAACCTGATGACACATTAACTTTACACTAAAGGTTGGCAACTTGACGTGTTTTTTCTAACATGCTCAAAGCCAAATGCCAGTGGTAAAATTCTGGCATCAGATAAGGGCAAGGGTTTTGATTTGAATGTGGCAACATTTTCCCTTGACACTGTGGACACTTCTCCCTCACTCTGGACACTTTTTGATCCAGTTTTAAAGCTTGTGGAAGGACTTCTTTCACCTAGGACTGGCTGTCTCAAGCCTTCAGACAACGTCCTCTTGCAGTGCTCATGTGCCATAGCAGCAGCAATATCATTGTCCAACAGCAAATGGTGTGACAAAATGAGTTTTTCATAGAGACTGGATTTACAGACCATAGAGTATTTTCCTTTAGAGATATGAAAGTTATAAACAGGAACAGAACTTTCTTCCTGGAAGCATTTACGTATGTGTTATGCTTCATTTATTAGAGTGGGCTAATTGACATAAGACACTTGTGTACATGAAGTTAAATATATGTATAAATACTCTCAGCACAAGGGGGTTGAAAAGGAAAAGAAAGCCCTTAGGCTAGCACTTAAATATAATCAAGTGGGTGATTAAGAATTGTCATCTTAGCTCTGGTTCTTGCCTTGTGCACATTCTTAATGTGCAAGAGCACAACTCCACTCTGACATGCCAGCAGGGGAGAGATTCTAGCAGGAGCATTTCCCTGCAAAGCTGAGCTGGACTGGGAGCAGAAACATCCATGGTGAGGACACCTGACCAACAAGCAGCATTTTGGAAAAGGTCAGGGGAGATATGCTGCCAAACCTGAGCCATCCTTCTTCAAACCCACTTCTCAAAGGTCATTCCTGCAAGTGATTGGAGGGATTGTGCAGGGGATGAGGAATGAGTTTCTATTTTAGTTCAGAGAGCTGCACAGATCTTGCTGTAGGTTTGGGAAAAGATCTTGTCACTCCCTTGAAAAATAAATCATGGTTTTATCTCAACATTATCTCTTTCCAGAAGGAGCAACACAAAAGATTTGCATAGGTGAAGTGATTACTGTGATTACTCAGAAGCATTTACCTTAACACAGTGACTCTTGACTAGCAGGGCAATCTAAAAGGGACACTTGCAGAAGTTTTTCTTTCTTAATCAGTTTTTTTTTGTTGCACCACTGCACTCCCAAGTTTTAGAAATGGCATGCAAGCTAACAAACAAGTATAAAATGCTGCAAAAATTTTCAGCTTGTCTGAGTCTTCCTCGTCTATGTGGGTAAAACCAGGTAGGTTCAGAAAAGAGAGTAAGACAAGAGAATTTTATATGACAACTATCATGGAGGGGAGGGAGAACTGTGTTACTCAGTGGTTTGTTGATGCCAAAAGTGTACATGCTGAAATAGAGGCATTCTGTGATTTTCCATAAAAGGCCTGGAAGGATATAATCCCAATAAACAAATCTGACAGCACACTGGGTCTGGCAGCATGTTGAATAAACCTGAGTCACGTCAGTTACAATAGTTCCTTCACCAGAAATACAGGAGTGCAGTGGGAGAAAGGAAACAAGAAACACAGTACTTGGCACCATCAGGGAGTGCACACCAGATTGTGTCAGGAGGACTCTCACAGCATATCTGTTAATAAAAAAAGCTTTGCAAAGGAGAGAAGATTAAAAAGAAATATTACTCAAAACCACTTCTGATAGATCTTGGGAATAGCTACAAATATATTAATGTATATATATTGAAATAGGCCTTCTGAGGATCTATTATGACTGGTTTTGATCTATTAATATATTAGCGTATTTATTATAATAGATCTTTGCAAGATTCCTGAGTAGTTTTGAGCAATATTTCTTTTTAAATCTACTCTTCTTTATGAACTATTTTTACTAATTTATTTCTTTTAAAATTAGCTTAAATATTGGTCTAAACTGCACAGCAGGAGTTGAAGCTCTAAAAATCACATCTGATTGAACTGTCTAGCTCTGGGGCCCCCCAAGAAGAACCTGGACCTGTTGGAGGAAGTCCAGAGGAGGCCATGGAGATACTCTGAGGGTTGAAGCCCCTCTGCTCTGGAGACAGGCTGGGAGAGCTCGGGGTGTTCAGCCTGGAGAAGAGACAGCTCTGGAAAGACCTTAGAGTCCCTGACAGTGCCGAAAGGGGCTCAAAGAGAGCTGGAGAGGGACTTTGGGCAAGCATCTGGAGTGATAGAACAAGGGGTGATGACTTCACACTGCCAGAGGGCAGGGTTAGATGGAATATTGGGAAGAAATTAATTTCTATGGGCATGGTGAGGCCCTGGCACAGATGGCCCGCAGAAGCTGTGTCTGTCCCATCTCTGGAAGTGTTATAGGGCAGGTTGGATGGGGCTTGGAGTAACCTGGTCTGGTGGAAGGTTTCCCTGCCCATGGCAGGGGGTGGAACTAGATGATTTCAAAGGTTCTTTCCAGCCTAAATCATTCAGGGATGATACAGTGTTTTCTGATATAGTATTTAGTGAATGTATATATATGTGTGTGTGTGTGTATACACACACACATTCTATATATAGTTTCTTGTTGCTGAAGAAACTAACAGCAAGGGTGATCTTTGATTCTGTGACTGTATGAACAAAAGGATGTGATGCTCTGAGCTTTGATGTGATCTTTTGGTTTAAGTTTTCACTCAGACTTGCCAGGATCACTTCTGTGACCAGACCTCCTTCTTCAAAGATGCAAAACCATGAATGGCTGAGCACTTTCAAGACCCCAGAAAACAGAGGTCAGCACCCCAATTGCAGTTGGCTACAGCAGATACCATATATCCCATAGGGTTCATGCCCAAACAACTTCTTTAAAAATTGCAGATATAAGTGGAAACCTGCACTTTCTCACTGATCTTAGAAAAAATTTGTTCTGAGACCTGAAAGGTTCTGGAGAGGAGGATAAAAGTATCTTAAGTATACGTTTCTCGAAGTGTGTACCCTCCGGAAGGAGGTTGGCACTTTGCTAATGAATTGAAGGGAACAGGATTTCCCCTTCCTTGAGCAGTCTCACAATGATAAAGGTCAAAAGGTCTTGGTTCTTATCCTGATTTCTACTCCTTTTATTGAACAATGGATTTCATTCTGTGTTCTCAGCCTCTGTATTTCTTACAAACACAGGGTGCCAGATTTTCAGGGAAAGTTTTATTGTATGTATGAATAGCGCCTGGAGGCAAATGATGATTTGTTACAGAAATAGTGAACCAGTTTTTCCTGGTCCATAACTCTGCCTGTTTTGTGGGTTGGATTGTTCAGCAAAAAGGGGCAGATTAAACTCTATTTCTTGAAGCACAAATGCTGCCAATGACTCTCTATTCCTATCTCTTTTTAATGCTGGCCACAAAAATAAGAAGCTCAAATCTAAAATTAGAAGCCAAACTTCAAATTCAGGTTTTTAGCTCTTGTGCTCTGGTTTGGATAAATTACAAAGCCTCCATAACAGAAAGCTGAGGTCTTATTAACCAAAATAGTCCAGCAGTTATTGTTTACAGGCTGTGATGAATGAACAGAGAGTTATATCCCTCTGTTGGTGACTTTGGACCAATTAGTTCTGGTCAGACCTAAAAAGGTTCTAAAAACCCAGGTCCATATTGCTTCAGATGACTTCTAGTCCTGACTCCTTTTTGTGCATATAGTACATGATCACACCTCTCTTTACATGTAAAGTAATAACTGCCTACTTAATTCAGTGCTCTCTTGTACTGTCCAAGGGGTGATGACAATCATAAAATTATAGAATCATATAATGGTTTAGGTTGGAAGGGACCTTAAAGCTCATCTCATCGTAACCCCCATTCCCTGTCTTTCTGCACCACTGGAAGGGAGGGAGAGTTTAGGAAGAAGGGAAGGGTAGAGGGAAGGTGTTTTTAAGATTTATTTTACTCCTCATTATCTTGCTCTGATTCGGTTGGTAATAAAAAAAATTAATATCCCCAAGTTCAGTCTGTTTTGCTCGTGATGGTGTTCAGTAGTGATCTGTCCATTATCTCAACTCATTTCCAACATTTTCTCTCCCGTCTCCAGTTGTAGAGGGGAGTAATAGAGCAGCTTTGGTGGGTACCTGACATCCATCCAGAGTCAACCCAGTACACACACACACACTTCCAGTAGACCAGGTTGCTCCAAGCCCCATCCAATCTGGCCTGGAACACTTCCAGAGATGAGATGTTTTGTTCAGTACAATAGTAAAGATTGGCTGTATATTTCAAAACTTTTCCCTTTCCTTTTTTTGTGTTTTCTGATACAGTATTTAGTGTGTGTGTGTATATATATATATATATATACACACACACACTCTCCATATAGTTTCTTGTTGCTGAAGAAATTAACAGCAAGGGTGATCTTGCATGCTTCATTAGGCACTGCACAGCAATGACATTTTTAAATCAGAATATAATCTGTTTTCCTGGATATTTTTGCCCTTAAAAATAATTTTGATTAGTCACACCATTGATATATCTGAATGCCATAGTTATGTTTGGCTGGTTGCAAGTGTTTGTAGTAGACATCTTAATATTTGAGAAGTGACTAAGAAGCCCTGCTGGTCATCTTTGAACTTTGACAGAGTTCAAAGGGTCAATACTGTCTCCTCAGCAAGCATTGGTGGGGTTTACATTGATCATTTTTTATAAAAGAATAGTTGTGGATGAGCAGAGGAGCAACATAGGTCTTCAAAATCAGCAGTGGGTTACCTTTCCATGGGACCCAAAGCACCGCATCAAGTGGCATCAGATATGGAATCAGACAATGCCTTTTCTGTACATAATAGTTGCCTACAACTCCGAGCCAAAAGCCCACTCCTTGAGGGTTCAGTGGCAAAAGATCACCCACAGCTCCCTAACTTGGAATATCTCAATCCTCTGGCACCGCAAAACTTTCTAATAGAAGAGATATGAAATACAAAGCACTCTCAATGGCCAGGATGGAATAAGCACCCCATAAAGAACCCTCCCAAACAGTCCAACTATAACACATTTCTGACCTCCTGCATCTAAAATAAGTACAGAACACTAAAACCTCCCAGTAATACTTCCAAAACAAAACAGTCTACTCTCTGTCCTTCCCTAGAGAGAATGAGAGAACAAACACATGATACATTAGTCATAGGCTCTGAAATCAGAGGAGACCAAGGTTGATCATCTTGTCTGACTTCTTGTGTAAGAGGTCATTAGGATTTTGGCAATTAATTCAGGCTCAAAATGGAGAAAAATATCCTGTAGTGATTTGGAGAGTTATTAGCAATGAAAATTCAACCATATTCTCTGTTCCAAGCTGCTCTGATGACTTGTTACACACCTAGATCCAACCTCCATCCTCTAGGTCTCATTCTACTATTTTCTCCTAAGACTGAAAATTCTCCTGTCATCTTCCATAGCACTCTAAGAATCTGATCAAGATACACTTTTTTCTCCTAGCTATGACAGCTACACAGTCTCAGTACTTTGTGACTTCTGCTACAAGGCAAATTTTTAACACTTTAATTATCCTTGGTTCTTTTGCCTGAATGTTTCCAAACTTGGTTGTTGTGTTTAGTTCACCTACTAATGCATTCTGAGATACCATGAGATGGTTATGTTCATCTAAGCAGAAACCTCACAGGTCTCTTCAAGTCTTTGTGCTTTCCATAATCTTCTTCATCATTTAATGTGCCTTTCAGTTTTGATACTGTATGATTTTATGTTTTCTTATGGTATTAATTTCCCCCTTTATCTTTTGCTGTTTTTGCAGTGTTTTTGTCATCTGTGAATAACGGATCATGGGTTTCAGTGACATCAAGGATCTGGTAGGATTATCAAACTGAAAATGGTCAAGGTATCTCTCCCACGACCTGATATTCCCTAAGAAAATGAGTATGGAATGATAACTGAAGTAGCAGAATATGGAAAGCCTTGGTTTGATTAAGCTTAATAATTTCTGAATATTATCTCTGGAAACTGGGAAACTGATGCTATTCTTCATATGCAGATGGAAGTTCACTGTGTCACTTTGTGTTACATGGAACATCAGTGTTGTCCACTGTCATTGCCTTTTCACATCAAGTTGCATCAAGACGACCTCATTTCAGTCTTGGATAGATCAACACTTGAAACATGACAGGTTTCATTCTCTGGGAAAAAGCCCAGAGGTTTGTTCATGGTCCCCACTTTGCACAAGGGTTGTCCTTAGTTCTGTACTTTCCCTTTCCCACAGGGAAGACACTCACTTTGGCTCTTCTGCTGGCTATGCAGAGATGTTGGGGACAACATAATGCTCCTCCTTCATCCCCTGCTCATGCTGGATCTCCCCTCATCTGGACAGATGTTTCTGAGCTGATCTGATGTTTGGAATGAGCCTGAGGTTGTGTAAATGATATTTGTCTTCCATGGGAGCATATTCCCTAAGGATGTGTGTTCCCAGGGGCACAGGCTTCATGGGATGCTACTGCAGGCCCACAAGCAAACTCTTCAGGCCACAGACCCCTGGGCCCCAGTCATAACCTTGGTCTTCACTGCCCCACGTGAGCACAGAAATCCAGCACCCCAGCACCCCACCAGCAGTGAGGGGAGCAGCCTTTTGGTGAGTAACTCTCTCCTCCAGGCTCTTGGCCGCTTGGCAGTACAAGCCAGGTCTTCTCCAGCATTTAGGTTATTACTGAGGTCCCGGATCAACCTCACTCCTTTTTCAACTATCAACCACTCCAGCAGCTGATAACTCCACCCAAAGCAAAACAGACCTTTTCTTCTGCTATGGGACCTAGCTCAGCTGTTCCAAACACATGGTTTTATTATCCTTCAGCCTCCTTCAAGCAGACTATCAAGTTCAGCCGACACAAACCAAGCCATTAACACATTTATTAGAAGCAAGCAGAAAAAAAGAGTATGTGAATTATAGGAGTCTCATATCCCCCACAAGCTCGTTTCCAGCAAATATTGTCCACAGATTTTTCTCCAAGTTATTATAAACAACATTATTTTCTTTGATCCCAAGCCACTGTAGATTTCTACGTGAGTTGGCTTACCACAGAGCCCTCTTGAACACACATAGCTTTGACCTCAAAACCAACCCACTGATTTGGTCATTGAAGAGACAACTAACACAGCCCCTTCATGTGAGAATGTCCCAGAACAAAGACTTAAGGCATCATAATACTCTGAGTGTGGGGTCTGATCCAGAAAGGAAGCAGAACAGACCTCAAATTACCAACCTCCCTGAAACAAAATTTTAAAAAAAGAAAAAGACCCAAAGGCAAAAAAAGTGCTAAACTTACTTAATTTGAGAACAATGTCATAGCTTTCAGAAAAGGACGTATTTTGTTGAAAATTAAAAATTAGCTCTTGGCATCCTTCAGTGGCTATAAATTAGTTAACTGAGGATCTGATACACATGTGTAAAAATAATATAAATAATGCAGGCAGATAGCAGAGTAGTGATAAAAAATTAAAGGCTGTTCCCAGCTGAAAAAAAAGTATGTATGCAGGGAGGTTGAATCATCGCCCCGAGGGTGCAGTGTGTGCATTGCTACTCTGAGCCAAAGTGGAAGCAGTGTTTCTGTATTTGAAAATCAGACTTTGTAGAGCTTGATGCAGGATATTTAATTCTTCTTGGCTTTAATTAGTGATTTTTCTCATTACAAGGAAAGAAGAAATATGCAGGTCAAATTTTGCTTTCATTTATATCACTTCAACCCCAAGGGGCCTGCAGAACCCTCCAGAAGCTCCTCTATAGGCTTGTCAGGAATGAGAATGTTGAGCATAACTGACTCATCTGCCTCTTCAGTTCCTTGAAATCCCAGATGCAGTGCCTAATGCAAGAGGAAGCCCTTTGTGTTGTGCTCTTTCTTGGAACTGCTTGTCTTTGCTGTCCTTTGATGCTTATAGGACAGTGAGTTCTCTGGAGCTTATGCTTGAAAAACACCCACTATTAGACCATGGGTTTCCTTGCAAATGCCAGGAATTGAGGTTTCTTCAGGATTTCACTTTTGCCCTATTTTTTAAATTAATGTTTTATGAGTTATGTTAAGCAATGGTTGAAAACAACTGGGTGACCTCTACTTTGCTTGAAAGACCATGTCTCTGCCTACCCATCCTAGAGGACTGGACTAGTGGGATTCAGAAAAGGACAGATATATGCTTTGGGTCTGGTGATCTTGCCATCCATGTATGACTTTGTTCTCAGTTACACTAGTAAAATGGAGTTTGATTCATAGATTATAAGACCAATTTGATTTTTCAACCTGATTGCCTGCATAATACAAGAAACAGGCTCCTCTGTGCAAGCTTCTATTTGCACAAAAGAGTATTTGTAAGAAAAGCATTCAATTTTGACTTAAATATAGCCCTGATTAAATATTACAGAAGACACTTTTTTTTCCTGTTTTTTTTTCCTTCATACTGTTACTAATGTGTATTTAGTTCTACACTGATTAAAAAAAAGGTTTAATAAGGAATGTAAGGAATGCTTAAGTCTAAGATTATAAGTAGCAGTTTTTCACTTCTGGGGAAAAAACATGCTGCTAATTCATGATCTTGGCCAAAGTGTTTTTCCTTTTTGAAACACTAGAAATTCAAAAATTTCAGAAGCAAGGACACATTGGTCTGTACTATCCTTGAGTTTTGGTGACCTTCCTCCAGGACTGGTAGGATCAGAATGAGTTCACAATTTTTTCCTGATTTATGAACATGACCCTAATATAAGATGCTGGCTTGCATCTTAGCAGCTATTCCCAGAAATATTTCATATCCCATACATTTGTCTGTCCTAGCAGTCGCTTTTAGTTCAACTAGTATATTTTGAAGTCAGCAGGATGGAGGAACTGGGAGGGGTTTGTGCTGTTTTTATTAGCTTCAAACATTTCCTTAGTACCTTATATCATGTATGTCATGTGGAGGCAAGTAAACTGTAATTCTAACTACCATGAAAGAGTAAAAATAATGAATAAATCTGCTGCAATAAAGTTCAAAAATCAGTGGGAGCTTCTCCCCTTGAAAGGATGGAGCAGTCAGGGATGGTGATGGAAAAATAAGCTGCTCAGAAGAGCTTGAGGGCATGTGACATCCTTGGTCAAAGCAGAGACTGAGTCTCCATTTTCGCAACAAGATTAAACCACTGAATGGCTCCAGGCAGGAATCATTGTGATACTGCCTCTTCATCATTACCTTCACCTCCTGCTCTAAACCTTCCTGTTAAAACTATCTGTCAAATTCTGCTAAAATTTGGGATTTGTTTGAAGATTAGCAAAATAATTTTGTCTGGTGCTTAAAATTATTGGTAATATTAGTTTTCCCACTTCAGTTCTTGCAACATATAATTATAGAATCATAGAATAGCAGCCTGGTTTGGTTTGGAAGGGACCTTAAAACTCATCCAATTCCACCCCCTGCCATGGGCAGGCACACCTTCCACTAGACCAGATTGCTTCAAGCCCTGTCCAACCTGGCCTTGAACACTCCCAGGGAAGGGGGAGACACAGCCTCTCTGGGCAACCTGTGCCAGGGCGTCACCACCCTCACAGTGTTTAGTGCCCAACCCATGGCTTGCTAGTAGGACCTGAGCTCAGGACTCAGACTCTTGTTTCCAGTATTAGGTCTAAGGGATAGCTCTTACACTTTCTTACAGATCACCAAGAGCCACATTTAACCTTGAACATTTCAGCAAATGATATAAAATACCCTATTATATTTGCTGACTAAGTAGTCTCTTCTCACTCCAAAATATGCTTACTTATCTGTCTCATTTGTAGTCTGTTTGAGAGAGATTGTCACTGCTCACGACTTTCCATGGTTCCTTGGGTAGCAGGATCCCATTTTAGGGCATCTCTGTACAAGGCTACGGCCAATGCCACTGAAGCTCTGCCAGCAGGTTACACTCACATATCAAAGGGAACATGACCCTCTGTCCTGTATGCCACCTAAAGACTGCAAAAAAAGCAGGAACAGGTGTGAGTGAGCAGGAGACAGCATGTGAAGAGTTTACAATGAAGCCTACAAATATAGTTTAAAAGAAAAAACATGGTTTGGAGACTTTTTATCTGTTCTTTGAACTGCAGAGCCAAGGGTATTTTCCTTTCACGTTCCATGTTCTCTGGAGATTATTGGGATTTTCTGCCAGACTCAAGACTATCTCATCTTCATTTTTCAAAGAGCAAATATTTTATGTGAATTGTGGTTATCCAACAATGATACTCTGAAAGCTCTTCTGGAGGAAAAAAGAAAGGAGTCATCTCTTCACCAGACAAGTCTCTGAACTTGTCTA
Organism: Illadopsis cleaveri; assembly: GCA_013399915.1. Lineage (NCBI taxonomy): Eukaryota > Metazoa > Chordata > Aves > Passeriformes > Timaliidae > Illadopsis > Illadopsis cleaveri. Next base: position 7,692 of record VXBB01025223.1, on the reverse strand, counting down.
TCAGAGCTCATTAGCCTGGAAGCCCTTCACATGCTAAGTTTTTGCCAGGGATGCTCCCAGCAGGCATTTTTAAGGCAAAGTTCCCAGCAGAGGACTATTGTGTGAGAAAAAGGAAGTACTCTTGAAGTTATTGCTACTATCTTGTTTCAGTTTGAAGTTGTTTTTAAATTTTCTCGGTTCCCTGTCAAGGCCCAGGGGCCTGCCACCAAGGTAGTTATGCCTCAGCCCTGGAGGGATCAATGCAAATGAGGAGAAACACCCCTCTAGATTATGGTGAGAAAAGCCCCTCTCCCATGGGCCTGTGCAGCCACATGATAATATCTTTTAAGTTCTGTTACATTATTGGTTAGTTAGCTGATGTCACCCCATTCAGCCGCCATCTACCATTTATGTACCCTTTCCAGAATGTTCCTCCCTCCCTTGACCCCCATTGGCCTAACGTTGCCGCAGTACTCCACCCCTGTTATCCTATTGGTTTCCCCCGGCTCCTAGTCACTCCCCTGCACCACTTCCCTTTATCTCTATTGGCTCTTGACCCTCAGATCCGCCCCTTTTGTCTCATATATAACCCTGTGCCCTCAGCCCAATCCTGTTCTCTTCCCTGGACCTATTCGATGCTGCTCTTGTCCCCGGACCCCTCTGCTGTTCCCTGGTTGTGTCCCTGAATAAACAGTCTTTGGATATCCAAACGAGGACCCGTCCCTTCGTGTTGTTGTCAGCGACTTTACAGCGGTGTGCTCAGGGCTCAGAGATGCAGGGCGCTCTCCAGGACGGTAACACACACGGTAACAGTTCCCTGCGAGTTTTCTACTAACATGGTGGGAAGTGGTTACACCATTAGGTTTTGAGAAATTAGAAAAAAAAAAGCTTTCAAAATTTAGGTGTTAAACTCCACCAAAAGACTAACCATCTATTTGTTACTTCTGGCATTAGAGCAATGCCAAACTGCTTCAATTAACTGCTTGTTAATGCTAAAGATCCCTAAAATCCCAGTTGTCTATGTTCCCAGTAGTAGCATTCCATAGCAGCCTATGATAGTCTCTTGGTGGTAAGAAAAGGACTGCATAAGTTTTGGCATCAGCCTTTTAATACCCAGTTGACTCCTAAAATCCAGTGGAGCTCACAAACTAAATGTTTTACTGTCTCCTCTTGAGCATCTGCTCTGGTAAACACATCCAGATGTTGCCCTGCCCCACAAAAGAGCAGCAGAGAAATGTACTGGCATGCTCTCTAGCAATACTGCAAGGGCACTGATTTCGGAGGAGTTTTATCTTCTAGTCATCTGAGAGGAGGAACTTGTCATGTCTTCCATGAATGTTCTAAGGTCACCTTGAGTTAAATGGGAGAAACTTTACTCTTTCAGCATACTATATCAGAAAGGAGTTGGGTAGCACAAGAAGAAACCTGATGAATCCTGAGAAACACCTTCCACCAGGTCTGGTAGGGCTGGTCCTCTTTAGAGCCTGAAGACAAAGCCCAGTCTTCCCATTACCTTTTCTGGTTTTTATCATAGGTAGCTCTCTGCTTAGCAATATAAACCTTGTCCATCAGGAGCTGCCCAGGAGAGATTAGGCATCTGAATCACTGTTACGCTGAATAATCCTCCTTGTAAAATCTGACTCTGATGAAGACTACTTACTGCTGAAATTAAAATAGCACCCAGAAAACAGAATCATAGAATATGTTGGAAGGAACCCATCAGGATCAGAGTCCAGCTCCTGGCCTTGCACAGGACACTCTAACAATCCCAACCTGTGCTTCAGAGCATTATCCAAATGCTTCTTGAGTTCTGTCAGGCTTGGTGCTGTGACCATTGCCCTGGGGAGTCTGCTCCAGTGCTCAAACACCTCTTGGGGGAAGAACTTTCTCTAATATCCAGCCTGAACCTCCTCTGATATAACTTCATGCCAATCCTCAGGACTGTCACTGGTCACCAGAGAGCAGAGATCAGTGTCTTGCCTTCCTCTTCACCTCATGAGAAAGCTGTAACTGCAATGAGGTCTCCCCTCAGTCATGCCTTCTCCAGGCTGAACAGACCAAGTGACCTCAGCTGCTCCTCATACAGCCTCCTCTTCAGATCCTTCCCCATCCTCATGACCCTTCTTTGGATGGTCTCCAATGGCTTAATGCCATTTTTTAAGCAATGGTGCCCAAAACTGCACACAATGTTCAAGGTGAGGCTGCCCCAGTGCAGAGCAGAGAGGGACAATACCGCTCTTGCCTGGCTGGCAATGCTGTGCCTGATGCCCCCCAGGACCTGGATGTCCCTCCAGTGCCAGGGCACTGCTGACTCATGTCCAGCTGGCCATGGACCAGGAGCCCCAGGTCCCTTTCCACAGCTGCTCTCCAGCCTCTCATTCCCCAGTCCATACACACAGCCAGGGCTGCCCTGTCCCAGAATAGACTCTGGCACTGCCCTCGTTAAACTTCACATGGTTGGTGATTGTCCAAGTCTCCAATTTGTCCAGGTCTCTCTGCAGGGCCTCTCTGCCCTCAGGGGAGTTGACAGCTCCTCCCAGTTTAGTGTCAATGGCAAACTTAGAGTGTGTTCCATTGAGTCCTGTATCCAGGTCATTAACGAAGATGGTGAGGAGCACAGGGCTCAGGATGGAGCCCTGCAGATCCCCACCAGGGACCAGTGCCAACCTGATATCACCCAGTCACTGTCACCCTTTGTTCCTGACCCATGAGCCAGTTGCTCTCCCACTACATGATGTGTTATCCAGCTGTGGGCTGGACATTTTGTTCAAAAGGATCCTGGGAGAGCCTGTCAAAAGCTTTGGTGAAGTCCAAGAGGATTACATCTCCTGGCTTTCCTAGATCAGCTGGGGGGGTTACCCTGTCATACAAGGAAATCAGGCTTGACAAGCAGGACTTTCCCCTCATGGAGCCTTGCTGGCTGTGTCTGATGATTGTGCTTTTCTCCAGGTGTTTTTCAGTACTTTCCAGAATAATATTTTTCATGATTTTACTGGGGACTGAAGTAAGACTCGTGACACACTGCTTATTTAATCCTTGCTCTGTGCATCCTAAAAATGCATCCAGTTTTCTGAAAGTCAGGCTGGCATTTTTTTTTGGGCCTCGTCCCATTTGTGCGGTTTCCTCTCACAAAGTTCCATGAGTAACCCTTCGCTTCATTTTATATTCACATCCTTCACATGTCATCTGACTTCTATCCTGTAATCCTCCTTGGTCATCTATGTGCCAAGTTTTACATATAAACCCCTTTAATCCTTTCTCATTCATCCCTAGCTATCCAGGAACGTGGTTCTCAGAAATGAATGGTCATGTGGAGACCTACCACAGCTTGGAGCACACCCACAATTGCAGCTTGGAAAAGGGGTGCAAGAAAAGCTTTGCCTAAACTGTCTTCATCCAGTCCCACCCTGGACCATATGAAGCATGAAAGACACCTGGAAACCCTTCTTACAGCCATGTTTCAGAGGTTGGGACAGACTGAATTCTTCTGGACAAACATCCATTGACGTTTCAAGCAGATTTTAGAGCTATTCAATAATAGCAGTGGCATAAAGGCTGTATCTCTGCTTTTATGTAGGGTAGTTAGTGATTGGAATTGTTTAAAGCAAAGTAGGTCCTTTAGCTAGAGCAGAAAGAGTCAGAGAACTATTGGGGAATCACTATGTCGTTCTCAAAGAGAGGAGAGGACATCACTTACTGCTAAATTAATTCAATTGCATTTGAATTTTGTATTGACTGAGGCTTAAGGCAGAAAGGGTGAGATTCAGCTGACCTAATGTGGATATATGTTATCAACTGAGCTGATGGTACTCAGAACTCCTGGGGATGCCTCCGCTTCATAAACATCAAAATAATGGGAAATAATTTCACCTGAAGTGCTGCAGCTACATCAGAAGACTAAGTAGACAGTAGTGTATTTCTGAAGAGCAGTGTGATAACAATTGATAACCAAAGAGCACAATACTGACCTTAAACCAAAGATGTAAACATGCCCTTAAATTAAAAGCCAGCACTTGGTTCACTTTGACTAACAAGGTCTTGTAACTGGTTACTGGAGGATTATGAGATTGAGACTGGGAATTCTGAAACACACTGTAACATTTATTGACTTGAAAATTACCACTGAAACTGTATTTTGGTGCTGTGGTCCTCCTATTCAAGTTGTATGCAACCAGGGAGCCTAAATGATACCATATGAAGTACATGTGTAAAAGACCCCACTGGTAACAAAACCAGAAGCAGAGGCCAGTACAGAACAGAATGAACAGCACAAAACAAACCAAAAATCCAGCTGAGTTATGAATGTTATGAAGTTATAAACTTGGTTATGGGACTGATGGAAATTAACTTTTATTTTTAAAATGAGGATATCAGGGTGATTAAAATGGAGTTAAATTTCAGAACTGAAGCAACAAAAGGAGAAATTTGAAACTTGTTCCATAGAACAAAAAAATTTCAGTCAAACTTTAAAATAATGGAGTATTAGAAATTTAAAGTACTTAAAGAACAATAGTTCAACCAATCAAGGATCAACTTATAATGATATTTTATATAAATGCATAGTTACTATTAGAAATAGCTAAATCCTCTTTTGGCAAAATTTTGATAGATGCCTCCATATTTTCCACAACTCTGGATGAGTTAAATTAATGTCTTCCTAAGACTCAGACTGTGAACATCTGGTTTGCATCACTAAGATCTGAAGTGTGTGTTTGCATGCGTACAAAATAACTTCCTTGCTGACCTCCCCCTACATTGCTTGTCTTTTTCTGCTTAGAGACCAGAAGGGAAAAAAAAAAAAAAA
>VXBB01025222.1:8938-20402 GCA_013399915.1 Illadopsis cleaveri | reverse complement strand
AAAAAAAATCTCATTAAAAATGAGATCTAAATCCCCTTCTCACCTGAGATGTATTCTCCCAAATACATTACTGAAGAAAGCATCATGTCAAGGAACCCCTTACTAGAAGGACAAGAATATTAAATACATCTTATTTCAATAATTCCCAATTAAAATTTTAAACTCTAATGCTGTAACAACTAATTTTCACATTACCATACTGCAATGTAAGTCTTTTCTTACGTATAATATAACATATCTTAACATATCTGAAAGGTAAAAATTTAAAAAAAAATGTTTTGGTCAAATACAACATCTGGTGCTACTATAAAAAGTGCATTTTTAAATATGCTATCAATCCTAACTGATTCAACTACTTGTTCCTAAAACATAAGCAGAAATAGGAATACAGTATGATTTAATAAACTGAAAGTTAAAACAATAGTAACAGAGGAGATAAAACCTAAATTACTCTTTTTTCTTCCATTACATTGTGTATGGCCTTCTCCCTCTTACATACTAGCTACTTCAAATAAAGCTGGCAGAACTTCCGTCTTTTTTTTCCCCACTGGGGAAGCGGGTATGGGTTTAAGCCCAACATACAATCTCCTTTCTGCCCTCCAACTCCCTTACTAGCAGTTACGAGAATATCTGCAACTATCAATACTGCTCTTAGAACATTCCAGTTCAGGCAATGAAACAGAAAATATGGCTCTCAGAAGGCCTTACTAAGATAAAAAATGCAGTGGAGAACGGTTAATAAACGACCCATTTTGCCACTGCTTGGGTCCATCAGAGGAAACAGTAGCATTTACAAAGCAGAAGCAGAATGCAGCTTCTCGAGCCTAAACTGCCGAGAGTGTGAACCACGACACCCAGGTGCCAGAATGCTCTGCAGCTGAATATGTGGTGCTGCAAGGGGCTAGGGACAGGGGTATCCCGGGAATGCCATGAACCTCAATGCACGTGCCATTGTCATGGTCCCCATGCTGCAGTGAAACTGCTGAGTCAGTGCCACAAAGCACCGCTCAGCCAAGATAGAGATGAGTGGGCAGCAAGTCCCAGCAGAGCTCTGCCTACCAACAGAGGAAAGAAGGATCTTCACAGGATGCCAGAGATTCCTGGTGCTGACTACCTTTCTCACTTTTTGTAATTCTTCCCTTCTCCCTACTCTTCTACTTTCTTCCTTGCTCAGTTCTTTGATGGTGAATAAAAGTGAATGACTATTTTCATCACCATCATTTGACCTCTTTTGTCACTTAATCTCGCTCCTGATATATTTGAACTTCCACACTCCCAGCCTGAGATATATGCCCAGTTAAAGGGCAAAAAAAGAGGAAAAAAATTGCAAGTGAATGCCTCTATACTAAGAGTTGACAAGTCTGCCCCTTTAATATCATCTTGTATCCAGATTAAAAGCTCGATTTTGCCTAAACAGTCACGTGATCATCCACTTCCCTCTGACTATACCTGCTGTATGCCCAAACACAAAATTTCCTACTCATCCAGAATTTTTAAGCTCTGACTCCCAAACTGTCTTCCCTGCTAACTGTGTTTTTAAAGTGTATAACTTAGCTCTAAGAATCTTTAAAGTTGTATGTAGACAAAACATACAGATCAAAGAATATCTTAAGATACATTCACATCCAAGACTGGAGCTAAAGAAACGTGCCCATTCACCTATGCACTGAATAGTACAACATATTAGCAGGCCATAATACATTATTCCACTTTAGAATATTGTTGGGAAAACAGAATATTTACTCATCAGTACCTACGTTAACTTTCCTTTTGGTTTTCATAAGCAGCTACTTGCCATCACTTTCAAGATCCCTCGTGCTCGTGGGCAGGCGCCAGTGACGTGGGGAACCAAATCCATCACTGCCCTGAGCTGCTCACAGTTGGTCCAGGGGAGGTGGCTGGCAAGGGGTGAACTGACCCACTTCAACATTCCACCTCACCTGGGAACTGATGGTGCCTTCACCCACATAGCAAAGGGAGAAGGGGAAGAGGGAGTGGAAGGATGGTCATGCACAGAACAAGATGCCTGCACAGGGCACATGGGGTTCTGAAGCAAAAGAGATGCCAGCGTCAAGGAGGGACACTGAAAGAGAAGACACATAAACCATTGCCCAAGCCATGCTCCAGCCCAGAGGAGTTGCCTCATGTTGAGTACATTTAATGAAAGTAGCTCATGTCATTGCAGACTGAGCTGTGAACGGCAGGAGCCGAGGCAACAGATGTTGAACACTACATATAAAGGGCACAGTAGCCAGCCAGGTGAGTGGACATTCAGAGACATCAGGAGCCAAAGACTCAACTGGAAGATTGATCCAACAGTTTCCAAGCTTAGCGTCTAAGGGTATAAATGTCCAGGGCTTCCTTTTCCAGGGTTCCTTCCAGGAGTACCTAGCTAAAACGCTGTTATTCTGTGATTGCATCACAATTAAATTATTTTACGGACCCAGCTGTCTGAGACTGCTAAAAGAAACTCAGGGTCCAGCCAGAAAGGAAACTTTGTCTGACTGTGTGAGTGTGGTGTGTGCAGGGAGCCAGCAGGGCACCCAGTGGGATCCCTGAAGCTGTCTGCTGCAAAGGGCATCAGCCACAGCTCAGGTGGTGCTGAGTGCGACTGTCACAGCGGCTCCTGGATGGTGACACATGGATGTTCTCTTAACACCAAGCACTGGCAGAGGGGAGACAGAAGGTACATGTCAGGGTAGAGAGGGCTGCAGGCCATGAAAGAGCCCACACTGCACCTGCTGAGTAAGAAATAAGGAACAGCAAAAACAAAGTAACCACTTCACAGGAGACTGACTGTCTCCTATACCACCACTGTCTTACCCAGGAGGCACACTGAAATGTGCAGAGGACACTGGGGACCAACAAAGCCAGAGCAGAGGGTGGCTGGAGGGAAGGCATGTTTCTCCAACTCTTTTTTTGTCTTTGTTTCTTGTTACCAGAACTAGTAACAAAAAGTGTATGTCAACTGACTAAACTGCACCAAATTGAATGTTCTGTTGTGTATCCCATACCCCTTTTTGGCAAAGATGGTGGAGCCTCAGTAACTGATTTCAAGTGTTGCATATAGGTAAAACCTTATAAAAGAAAGGCCTTGAAAAATCATGGCTCAGGCCTGCACATCAGCCCTTTGTGAGAATCAGCCTGCATATCAGCATGATCCTGTGGGAACCAATTTGCACCTGTGTTAAAAGGGACTTGTACCCGTGAGAACTGATTCTGTACCCATGAGACAAGAATGTAAACATCTTCAAAAAAGAAAACCTTTAGCAAGCACCTACACGAGCAACTACTAATCAAGGAACTGAACAGCATAAAGTTACTAACCAATTAAAATTAAACATGATGCTTTTAGAAACCATATAAATATAAACTGAACAATAAAGTGTAGCTATGTGTTGCATGAGGAAAAGGTATCTTCTCTGTCTCTACTGCAACATTCAACCACTCTGCCACCCTTAAAACAAACAACAGCTTCCCCACAAACACCCCAGTAGTCACAAGTTCAGCTGAGCTAGAGGTATTTCTCTCCTCAACAGGTGGTACAGTGCTGTGTTTTGCATTTAGTATTAGAATTATGTTCAAAACTCACAGATTTTGTAGTTGTCGCTAAATACATTTTACTCTAAACCAAGGAAAACACTACGTAGTAAAAACTAAAACAATGTTATCAACAAGATTCTCATACTAAATGCAAAACATAGCACTGCACCAGTGACTAAGAAAAAAACTAACTCTATCCCAAGGGAAATCAGGACATTACACACTTAAACATCCATTTCCTCCCTGACTAAAATACCCAGAAGTCCTATTCCTCAAAAAAACCTTAGTTGTTAAATAAAGCCTTTTGCAGATGTACTCTATTAGCATCAACAAGGACTACTCACAAGTAGAAACAAAAGCTAGCTAAAGGGCTTGATTTGCTCCAAATAAAACTTGCTTTTAATAATGCCTAGCACAGAGCAGAAGACTATCAAAACGAAAGCTTTCTACAGTTAAAGGACAAATTCAGAAAGAAATCTGCATGAATCTACTGCTTAACTTCATTCTTTCTGTAACTGAAACTGATCCAACCTTCCTGGTCAAGCAGGGAAACCCACAGCTGGCTGACCAGGACCTTAGCCAGATGACTTCTGGGAACTGCAAGAATGGAGACTCCTCACTGGGCAACCTGTAGCAGTGCTTGGTGACCCTCACAGAAAAAAAACCCCAAAAAGCTTCCTTTTATTTAAGGGGAACCTCCTGTATTTCAGTTTGTGCTCTTTGTCTCTGATCCTGTCACTGGAAACTCCTAAAAAGGGTCTGACCCAGTCTCTTTGTACCCTTGCTTCATGTATTTGTATAAATTGAGGAGATTCCACATAAGCTCACCAGGGCTGAGTAGTCCCAGCTGTCTGAGCCTCTCCTCAGAGCAGAAATACTACAGTGCATCGCATCCATGGCCTCTCATGGGTCTTTCTGTCCAGTGTGTCCATATTCCTCAATTTGTATTGAGTAGCCCAGAACTGGATGCAGGACTCCAGTTAAAACATCCCTACTAAGAAAAGTTTCTTCTTCCAGTAATTTTATGGTGCACTTAGAGAAACAGGACTTAAACATGACCTGTGGGAAAAAAAAAAAATTCTTTCTTTTCCGTAAAGGAAAAGGGAAAAAACTGCGAAGAGGAACCCAACGGCTCTAGACAGAACCTGACCAAGAAAGACAGCGTGAAAAGTGCTGAAGCTGAAGAACCTGAATGGAGCTCAAAAGATAAAAGGACTATCTTGCAGAAAAGCTGTTACACTAAGAAAACAGTCTGCATCTACCTCTTGGCAATATGTCTTGTGTCTTTTCCCAATTGGAGACGTATCTAGGATGTCTCAAATGCTACTGAAAGCACTGCTTAAAAGAAGTGACTAACTTCTGCAGTGAAACAAAATATTAGACAAACTTTTTACTATTGATTATTTATCCTAGATAAATAATCCGATTTTAACCTAGTTAGAATGACTGGTATAGCTCACAACTGCCTCAGGCATCCACACAGCATCTCTTCTCAATTGTCACAATAAGGACAGTGAAAAGGTGTATCAATTTGTGTCTTACAGTAGCAGAAAGGATCTGTCTCTTATTACTACAGTCCTTCCCTCTGCGATGTGGGGATTAGTATCTCACCATATCCCAAAGAAGAAAGCATACACCTGGAATACATCACCTTCTGACAATACTTCAGAAACTCTTTAAATCTTTATCCATGTTCTCTTTCAAACTAGAAACACAGTATGTGGGATATCTTATGAAGCAGGAATTAACTGGTACTGAAATGAGAACCTGGCATGTTGTGCAAAAACAGCAGATGAAAACAGAAGACAGCAATTCTATTTATTATTGCAGCATTGCCTAGAAGACCCAATGCAACCAAGGTCAGTATACATCCAGTGTACCTAGCAAAACCAAAAGCTTACACAATGTCCAGAGCAAGCAAAGACAAAATGAGCAAGAGAATTTCTTCGTCTTCATATTAAATTTGGGTCCTGTTACGGGTAGCATTGCATAGCTCTGGTTTAAACTTGAAAGTCCTACAAAAAAGGCAAGAAACTAGGAACTACTGACGGACAAAAACTAAACCAAGTCATGTGACAAGGGCTAAAAGGCAAACATCACATTGCTTCCAGCTGCTAGAATGAAAATACTGCACACTAAGAGATCATGTACTGAAATCTTACAAGGATACTTGTGGACATAGGTATTTGGTTTTAGAATATGTAGGGCAGAGTGACAGACTCCAAAAAATCCACCACTTTTCAAGCACAATCCCACAGTTACAAAAGCATTTCGGGAATATACACAGTTGCACGTATGTATGTATCCACCTACAGTTAAACAACCCCCATCTCTAATTATGTATCCATACTAGACACCAGTAATAAACAGTATTTAAATTTTTTAAAATATATGAAGTTTTGCCTAACCTGCAGTTAATCAGGAGCAATAAGTCATTACCCTGTGTCAGGAAAACACTGCATTTTCCCTCCTCCCCCCAAAGCAACAAAGATTTGTAGAGTCTGCATAGCTTACCTGCTGATGAGAGAATTTCACTTTGGGATTATTGTCAATTTCCCACAACCCTTCATTAAAACCCTTTCTTTTATTTGGTTTGCCATATTTATCTTTATTTTCTGAGTAGGGGAATATGTCCTTTGGCCCCAAAAATGCCCTTAAGGAAAGAAAGAACAAAATTCACATTTTAATTGGTTACTCTTTTCAAAGAAGTAAGCACCAAGTGTTATTAAATATTAAATTCATTAGTACTGTAACAACTATTCTACTAGAGTCCTTAGTTTTCTAAACTTTGGCCTGCAACAGCCCAAGGTTTCCATTTACTATCACCACACAAAGAGACTTCCCCCTTCCCAGAGACAGCATATCTGGGCAAGAAATGCTCAACACTGCATCTTAAGATTGCAGCTAACATGTCAACCAGCTACTGTGAACCAGATCAATTAAAGACTAAGAAGCTTACAAACAGAAAGAGCAATTGCTTCCTTGCAGACGAAAGCAGCCTTTAATATTTTTATTGTGTTGGATGTGAAAAACCAACACCTGAATATACTGACTGCCCACATATTTTTAAAAATGCTGTGTAAGAATGTAATTAATTCAGCATTAATTCTGTAGTTTTTCAGGGTCTGACAATAGAATCTCACAACTTGATTTATGAAATTTAAACAATAACACTTTCTTATTTTAAGTTTATCCTCCAGTCATTTTCTTGATGAAGTAAACATGACAATTATTTTATTTTAAAGACACTCTTGGAACAGTCTTGCTGCTGCCCGTGTATCTTTTCCAGACAAAAAAAACCCCACTCCTATCCCTACTCTAAGCGGTCATATGGAAGGTTTTACCTATTAGCTTTTCTCATATGACAAAATCACAGTATTCACTACTAGCACCTCCAAGTTAAGACTTGGGAAAACAAGGTACCATGTTACTGAGAACCAATATTATGGTTTATGCTGAAGCGCAGCAAAGACTATTTCATTTCTGCTCTACCTTCACAGCCTTTTGAAGTTAGGATTTCACTGTAGCAATCCACACACTGAAAAATGTACACTTTGGTGGTACGTTCTCAGTTTGAATCCATGCCTAGACTTTGTGTTATTGCAATCATATTACATCCAACTATTTGAAAAGTTGCAGACACTTGCTTTTTGAAGTACCAGCTCATGGCAAAGTTAAACAGATACTTCTAAGCCCCACTATTTCCTTCATTATCCTTAAAAATAAAAGCAGCTACTTCAGACTTACACCCCACTAAAAGGAGGAGAGAAAAAAGGAAAAAGCATAGAATCTCATGAAAGCTTAAGCATTTTCTACTCCAGCAGTAAACACTCATCTATGTGCACAAAGTATTAAGTAAGCCATTGTCAACTTAGACTGCAAATCACCCACCCCTTGGCAAGTCACAGTTAGAGAGGATTCAGCCAGTGTGGGAAACATGCACCTGCAAAGCTTATTTACCCAGACCAAAATGATGGCGAGGGAGACAGAGCAACTGGGAGAAACAAAAATGGGGAAAAAAATTGCCTCTTCTTCCCTATTCTCTGAAAGGAAGCCTTTTTCCATCTCTAAGCCTTTGCCCATATTGTCAGGCATTGAAAAACATCTGAAAACAGCGACTGTGAAAAGGTTATGAGGCTTACTAGGCTGCTGCAGTTTAATCCTCATGTACCAATGAAGAAAAAGGAACAAGAATAACTGAATGAAAAGAGTACCCTAATGCAGAAAGTCCAGAGACTAGAGTTCAGTGTGACCTGTTCGTTTGTGACCAAACAAAATTTGTAGATATATGATCTACTGCCACAACATATCCAAATGAAGTGTTTATTAAAACAGTATTCATTACTCCCCCTAGGTAGTAACACATTCAATTGGGGTTTTTTACAAAACTTAAGAGAAAACAAAAAACTATGAAGTACAGGTTAATACTTACTTACAGTAATTTCATAAACTCAATTAATATTATTTCTAAAAGTGAAGTAAGAATTATTCCCAAGCCAGTCTTGCTCTCCTTTTCCCCCATGGTTCTTTTATCCTGCTGTAACCATCCACGCAGCCTGAAATACAGTCATCCTTTATACAGGACTTTTTAGCACAGTAAACTGATAATGTGGATTTTCAGAGTTGCCACTACTTAGAGTAAGATAGACTGTACATATACACCCTACTGCTGAAGGTAGAGTGTCTAACTTTGCACAGTGTGTAAGTCTTTACTGTGAGAAGCACAGCACAGAACAAGTTTACCAAATTTACTTTAATTCCCATTAAAAAGTAGCTGAAATTGTTAACTCTGCATAATTCCTGATGGATCACTGAAGTCACTATTTACAGCTAAAAACCTAAACAAAATCACAGGCCATGGAACATCAGTCTCCTTTGTCACCTAATCAGTTCCTTCCTAATGCAATTTACAGGTATCTGCTGCAAGGAGTAAGTGAGACAAAGAATTATAAAAGTTTCACCTATTATCATTCTACGGATCTTAAGATAAGCAACATGCTTAACAAAGACCAGGGAAACAGCTGGGTCATGGAACACCCTGTACATTGCAACATGTGTGAAACAGATGCAAGAAGTTTCTCTGGTATTCTATGGGGTTCTGAAGTATAGTAACCTGGAACCTAGAGCCTAATAAAAACCAGATCACAGCAAAACTTTATTTTTTAACTACACCAGAGTGAGGAACAAACATTTCAAATTACTCATGCAAACTAGAAAAAAGCCCTCAATTATCAAACCTTTCAAACCCAAACATCTCTTAAGAGCCCTAAGCTAAATCTGAAGTAGGACATATAACTTCTCAAAACTTGCACAGGTGTTTTAAAAGCTTTAGATAAGGAGTGATTTCTGTCTCCCTTACATTCAACACGCATCCCAAACTTATTTAAAACTGCACAAAACCCCAGTGCAATCCAGAATGACACCTACCAACACCAGAACCAAAGCAGTACTGCGTTGCAGTTCCCAAAGTTCAGTTGGGTGAAAAATTTAAGAAAAGAAAGGTAACCTAACACATTTTAAATGATAATTCAAGTAATGGACAAGACAAACCTTGCAACCTTGAATTGACTTCCAGGAACTCTTCTTTACCCACAAAATTACACCCAAAAACTCCAATCAAAGTAAAAAAATTTAGTCTTTGAAAGATTTATTGAAGATATTAGCTAAAAAAAATACATAGGCCAAGAATATAGGCATCTTTTTCATCAAAGAAATCACTTTTTAAGGAAAGTAACAGCAAGTAACACCAACAGTAGGGATGATTACTCTTTAAATAACAAGACAATGTATCTTGTTTTATCAAGGCTTACTAGAAGATAGACGCGAAGTACCAGATTAAGGGAATTTCAATAGATTTAATAATAAGAAAAAAAGCAAGATCCTTTCACAAAATGCAAGACATGGACAACTTCCGCACACAACTTCAATCTGCCATTTTTATTAATAAAAACATAAGAATTAAAAGCACACCAATACAGGTTTAAATTGCCTAGGTTTCTTTTAGCAACTTAAACAACGCATGGAGCACTGAATCTGATGCTGTCTTGAATCTACAATAACCCAACTAGTCATGCTAAAAAGCAACACAGTAATTTTCAAAACCACAGAACTACATAAACCCCAGACTATTTTCTATTAAATTCAGTTGTGGAAAACATATAGTCTCGCAAAGCAAATACTGTATCACCACAAAACACCGCTCAAAGTACCCAAAGAGCAGTATTTTGCAGGTTGATAGATATGAAGCTAACTGCACCTCCTGACCTCTCTCCAGATCTCATAAACATAACACCATCCACAACCCAAAACCCTGTCAGAAAAAAACCCAAAAACCCAAACAATAAAAACAACCCCAGTACATGATTATCCATCCATTGCTCAAATTTTGCCTACTTCACTTTGTTTGAGAATATAGTATTGAGAATTTTGAGGATATACAGGGCTATAATTCATTACAGAAAAGAAGAAAAACCAATCAGCCACATCACTGTGGGTAGAGTTTTTTCTTCTGATGAACACAGTGAACATGTTATTGTTATGGTCTACCATTCACTTAAACAGTTTAAATTAATGTTAGAGAAGCATGTCTTGACAAAGAGATCAATTTAGGAAGACGTGCTAGTAAATACAACAGCTTGAAATACACTACATTCAGAGAAGATAACTTTTTGTCACAGCATTTTAAAACAGAAAAAAATACAATCCTGAAATATAAAGGACTTACGTCTCATGGGTGCCAAAAAAGAAAATAGGCATTTTATTCATAGGTGGTTTTACTGCTCCATCAGGAACTTCATCCACCTAAGAAAAACACAGCCTATTACAATTCAAATCAACTAATAGTCAAGAACAGTTTAATGTAAAAATTAAGCATTAAAATGGGAATAAAAAAAGGCTACAGAGAAGTAAAGCAGGAACTGAGATCTCTTTTTAAAAGTGTAAAAAAAAATAGCAGAAACAAAACCAGTATTTGCAACAATAGAAAATTACATTACCTTCAGTTTACAGAGGTACTTTTCCCATGACCACTTCTTTTAAAAGAAGAGATTACAATGCATTACAGGTAAAAGGCACAACTCCATTTCCGTCCTTACAGAAAGACAACAGCAAGACTTCCCTTATGCTGACCTGGTAACTTGTGGAAACCCAAATGCGAAGCACTACCAAAAGGGTAATAAACTTCAAAAGAACCTCAATTCCTAAGTCAGCATCTCGGCTAAATACCTTTTTACCTCCATTCCCACATCCAACAAAAGACCTACAGCAGTCCCAGAACTTGGCGTGCCTTTTCCACAGGAGCACAGAGAACACCAAAAAGGTTGTTGTACAAGTTACCACATACGCTTAGCCTATTTAAAAGAAGGCACAGTAGACATAGCCGACTTAGGAATAATCTTGCCATAAATTCGTGTTTTTCTTTTGCCAAGAGTAATTATTTGGGGACATCATTTTTGTACAGCTCCAGGGGCCTGCACAAGCTCCAGTGTCACGCTACCATAGAGCAGCCTTCATTCCCTAAAGCCGCGTTACACAAATTAGGACAACTAAAAACTACTTGACAGGGCTACTTGTTGTGGATCTGCAAGGTGACTGCAAAGCCACTTCAACACCCCAGAGCCCAGTGGTGTCCCCCCTCACAGGAGGTGAAGCTGAAGGCGCTGCTCAGCACAGATGCGTGAGGGCACCCCGCAGAGAACGAGGCAGGGGGAGGAGTAGAAGCCTTACCCTGGCCGGCCAATGGGGGTAACCTTTCATCTTGGCAAAGATCAAGTCTCCGGGTTTGAAATCTCGGCTCATGTTTTCTCGCCGACGTGACGCCCTGTTGCCGCCAGGCGAGCCGGGCTGAGAGAAGCAAAGGCTCTGCGCCTCCAGCAACCACCGACACACTGCCAGCCACACGAGGTGCCACTCCCTACCGGGA